>JAODJW010000019.1:23520839-23533758 GCA_026777045.1 Hyperopisus bebe
CATGTGTCTGCCCTGCCTCGTCATTCCTTGGGGACACAGAGTATGACCTGGGCCCGTGTCTGCCCTGCCTCGTCATTCCTTGGGGAAACAGAGTATGATCTGGGCCTGTGTCTGCCCTGCCTCGTCATTCCTTGGGGACACAGAGTATGATCTGGGCATGTGTCTGCCCTGCCTCGTCATTCCTTGGGGACACAGAGTATGACCTGGGCCCGTGTCTGCCCTGCCTCGTCATTTCTTCATAATCATGTCACGTTGCTAGCTGGTGACAGTAAGTCACCACTTAATTCTGCTTCATGAAACGGTGGCTAATTATTTTGAAAGGTTTTGCTGTAAATAATTTGACTACGAAACTTGTTTAATGAGTGGTACTGCATTATAGAAAAATATACAATTTGAATGTATCTAGTACTTTTGGCAAATTAGGAAATTGAATATAAATCGAAATATATATTATAGCTTATAAATAACAGGGTTGCTTTTTGTTGGGTGGGCTCAGTGCATGGCTTTGGTAACTCGATAATTAATGCTGTATCTTCCCCCTACCATTTTGTTTCCATCATAGTAGCTGGATTGATGCTTATTATTGGTCACTTGGCCTCTGTGATGCTATGTCTGTAGGCTGCCTTACAGTTTAGCTGTAAGTACCTAGTTTATAATGAATTCGGGGCACATGCTTTAGAGCTCTTGATAAGTGCTTAAGTACTGATACTGTAGAAATTACAGATAGGCAGTAATGCCACATGCATTTTTTACGTCCAGACTCGTATGTCTTATGAGTAATGCATAGGTGTTTGATTTATGATTGGTTTTTAACACTGACAGTTGTAGTTAAAAATTGTGGGGGTTTTTGACGAAAGTAAATCTAGATTTGTTGGTTGGGTAGGGATTTAGGTTCATCGTTAATAAAACATTAAAACTATCCCCCCTTGCAATTTACCACAGCTCACTGTGTCAGCATAAGGTAATACAGTTTTTTTGTATAACTCCCACTGAATAGCATGTCAGAATAAATAATGCAGATTGACTGATCTTAGTTATTGTCTGACCTAGAGACAAACATAAAGATCCCAGGGCATAATTTTACTTACTTTTGTCTCACTTAACTTTTATTATCCATCTTGCTACCTAGTCTAATAAATTTTTTATTTGTTTTTTTTTTTTACTGTTGTTTTGCTTCACAGTCTACGGAGTAACCTGATCACCAGATTTGCTTTTCACTGCGACTTGTACGGGTATAACTATGCATGGGACAAATAAATCTTGAAACTTCCGAAAAAATCAATAAATAATAAAAAAAAACCCTGACCAGGATAAGTGGTTAGAAGATGGATGGATGGATGGATGGATGGATAAAGATAAGTAACAATAAACTCTGGACCAGCCAGGATCCCACATACTAGAGAAAAGACTATGAATCAGAAACAATGTCGGTCCCTATCCTGCAGCAAAGTCAACATGGGAGCTGTGGAAAGTTGGCTTTCGGTAAACGCCACGCGTGAATCTGCCACAATAACTGAAAGCCAGACGTCTGACAAAATCAGTTGTTGTATTGGTACAATTTTGTTCGGTTACGAAGCAAAAAAAAACAAAAAACAATGACATGGTTTTCTATGAGTGACACTTTAATGGAGGGGGCTTGACAAGCAGAGGGCTTTGACAGAATATTTGCGGAATCAAAGAACATGATGATAGGCTGTGATTAATTGGAAAGGATGGTGAGGACCTTTTGCAATAATGTGGTGCATGAAGTTCTAGTATATTCTTTCTTCTTCTCCCTCATTATGTCAGGCGATAATGATTTTATCAGAGACCAACAAGGTTAAAATGCAGCATATATATATATATATATATATATATATATATATATATGTATATATATGTGTGTGTGTGTGTGTGTGTGCGTGTGTGCGTGTATACAGCTCAGGAAAAAATTTTGAGACAACTTTATATGTTTTTTAAAAAATCAGCATTTTTATATCCTGGTTTAATCCTGGTTCTGCTGGCAGAAGGCTACACTGCAGGTTGCTTCCAGGCTCAAAGTTTCTAAGACAGCAGTACATGAGATCAAGGTGAAACAGGAGATACTGGGAACAACCAGAAACCAGCCAGGTAGAGGGCAGAAGCAACTTTCTAATGCCAGAGATGACCGTTAACTTATCCTGCTTTGAATCATAGAATGACCTCAAGTGACCTTCAATAAGAATGGGAAACATTAAGTGCAGGTGTGAAGTGCACTGCTAGGACAATGAATAACAGGCTCCTAGAAGCAGGACTGAAGACCCATAAAACAAGGAAGAAGCCCTTCATTAATAAGAAACAGGGAATAAACAGGGTGCAGTTTGCAAAAACATATATATAATTGAGAGACGCACATCCATAAATTGATAAATGAATGAGACAAAAATTGTGCTGAGGTTTCTTAATTTTTTTCAGAGTTCTATACATTTGTTACACACACAAGGCTATAAAATACATATATTTTTTTTATGTGCAATTTGCTAAACCGAAAAAGTAAATTAGTAAAAGGTAGTTGGCAAAACAATGTTACCTTGCCTGAATCATTTACTAATATACAGCAAGGATGCATTTTTACATTAAATATTGACACTGTGAATAGACTGATAGTTTTCACCCAATATGCCTCACACTAGTCTTCCTATATGGCATAAAAATATATTTTTCACAGCTTTACTTATTGAATTAAAAGTAAAAAATCAAAGTGTGCAAGTAGAAATGCATCAGTTTTGCTTCTCCGTGGCTCATCTGGCAAGTAAAGCTGCGCTGTGGCTTTTTTGCAAAGCCGTCATATTCCAGCAGAGTCATTTTTCACCTCTTTAGCCTGTTTTTAGGAGGCACTTTGCTTTGGAAGGTGCCATCAGAGAGGCAGAAATCCAGCACATTTAGCTGTGCACTTCATGCAATTTGGCAGAACGCAGTACATTTACATAACATTTATTCTTTTAGCCAATGCTTTTATATAAAGCTTCAGGTCAACACAAAGTATTCTGAGTGTGTATAATTAAAAAAGAGATGATCAAGACAAAAAGGAACTCAGAAAAAAATATCAAGATGAATGCAGGGCTGCGTCATAACTATTGTATATAAGAGGTTTATAGAAACAGGCTATATAAAATAATTAGTAAAGAACTCATATTTCATTAGCGGAAAGCAACGGATGTCTGCCCTACAAAACTCCTAGTATAATTGTATGTAGTTGTTGATTTACTCTATATCAAATGTAAAGTGCTTCAAATGTCACCTGTCATATGTTATTTACCTAAAGTCTGTTCTTTTTGGTGGAGATTTGTGGCCACAGTTTCACAGGATCACAACTACATGTTTGGCAGTTTCTAATACAAAATTCAGACAGTTCACCGAAAGACCAAGTACACACAGTGGTTATAGTACCGATCATGACAGTTAGCATGAAATATACCACACTTTTAATTTAGGTTTGTATATTATTATGGAAAATCACAGATACGAGTGCTGGAAATGAGCTTCTCTCGTAGGGTGCCTGGGCTCAGCCTTAGGGAGCGCAGGGAGCTCAGACATCTGGGACAGGCTCAAAGTAGAGCCGCTGCTCCCCTGCATTCTCACCAAGATAAGTGTCAATTGAGGTTTTCTGGACATCTGTCTAGGATCCCCCCTGAGGAGGTCCTTCAGAGATGTCCAACGTGGAGACCCAGGACATGCTAGACAGATTATATCTCTCAGCTGGCCAGGGAACGCCTCAGAGGAGGGGGGCAAGGAGAGGGAGGTCTGGTCATCCTTGCTTAGACTGCTGCCTCGTGACCCAGACCTGAATAAGCCATGGATGGATGGATGGATATTATTATGGAGAAAGACTGTAAAATATATATATTTTTTCCCCACGTCCATGCTTTTGCATACACTATGTTTCCATGGCATTTGGCATAGCAATGTTCACCAACTGAGCACCTCATATGAAAAGGACATTTAGTGGTGACAGCTTCCTAGAATGCCAGTTTGTAAAGGAACAGTTTCTTATGGGTCTTAGGTGTGGAAGACGTCTCTGATCAGACCAGGCCTAACATCCTGACAAATCCAGGCGCAGATACGACGCACACAGTCGCTGAGCAAGTCATGAGAAGAACATGCCACGTATTGTAGGCTTTTAGGAAATTCTCTGAGCCGTGCTTTGTGGAGTCAGTTAACAGCCCAGGAATAACCTGTTAAGCGAGACACCGTGTTCTGTATGAATTCTCAAGGGTGAATAATGTTAAAGCGTCTCCTTTTTTTGTCCGTTTCAGCTGTTTGGTGTACTCCAGCGCCGTGATTACTCTCCTGCTGCCCTGGGCTATGCACCTCGCTGACATACTGCTGCTTTGTAGTGGCTCAGCAGGAGCCTAATTTTTGTTTTTCTGTGGGCTATTGGAACTGTACAGCGCCACCTCCAGGATGAAGCTGGTGATACATGCAGGGAGATTTTCCCCACAAGTGACTGGAGACTCCTGGGCACAAGAAAGATAAGGGATGGATTCAATTCCGTGAAGTTTGGTTATTGAAGCCGGTTTGCTTGGCACAGGTCAGGGGTGGGCAATCTTATCTGCAAAGGGCTAGTGTGTATGCAGGTTTCTGGGATAACCTTTAGCTTAGCTCTTCAAACCCAGGCATGAGAACTCTTTAGCCAATCAGTCCTAAAACTGGTAATTTACGCATGGAGTAGCAATGAAAAGTGGCGCACACATCAGCCTTTTCTGGGTAAGATTGCCCACCCTTGGCACAAGTGTTCACCTTGTTTGATAAAGCAAAATGGGAACATAGCAATGGAGGTTGCATACAGCTAACATGAGAGAAATATGACTCAGTAATCAGTCAAAACAATAACAGAAAACCTAACAACTTGATGATGCTTTTAATTAAAAGACGTGCTGCCTTGGGGATCCAGTGGAGAGGGTCTTCAGATCTCAGGTTCTGCTTTTGCATTCATGAGAAACCTGGCTGTCCTCCACACATCCAGTTGGCCCCTTTTAATTTTCTCTTGGGCCATTTAGGGTGATTAGTGCCTGTAAATTATCCCTGGTTGAGTGTGGTCCTGGTGTGTAGGTGTTAGCCCTGCAATGAACCCCTGTCCGTTCCTCGTGCGGCTTTCCCTTGAGTTTTGTGTCTGCTCAGTGAATTCTGCATTGATATACTGCCCTTATCTACATGGTTACTTCAAAGTGTTTAGCAAAGATTTATTTTGCCAGATCAAATTCAGCTCAGTGATTAAAACAAAAGACTAAAATGCTGTGTGAGGGATATACTACATGTGCATGCTGAAGGTGTGATGGATGATTGATGGTCTTCAGCTGGAAGATGATTGGTGTGAGCAGCTCTACACCAGGCGGGGAGGTAATGTGGATCACATGCTTTCCTTGTCTGAAGTCCATGGCATGGTCCATTGGGGTGGTGTGTAGCTCAGTCGGTTACAAGGGTGTGTCTGTGATCACAAGGCCACCGGTTGATATTCCAGGGTCGGCAGTGTGATTTCATTCTTGCCCTTAATTGCTCCAGGGACTGTCTAACCCTGCCTTCTCAATTATACATTGCTTTGGGATAAAAGCGGCTGCTAAATAAACAAATGTAAATGTAAGTCCAGCCCCTGTCAGTGTAAATCCCCCTGTGCAGATCAACCTTGCCAACTGTTCGCTTCACTGTTTTAGAGTCTTCAGCTATTTGAGTTTCAAATCCATCCTGGTAGCTAAGGCCTTGCGTGTGAATGAATGTCTTTTTTTACCCTCAATATGACATTCTTAACTTGCATGGTGTCTACACTGGATATGACATTCTTACTCCAACTTGCATGGTGTCTACACTCAATATGACATTCTTAATCCAGCTTGAATGGTGTCAACACTCAATATGATATTCTTACTCCAACTTGCATGGTGTCTACACTCAATATGACATTCGTACTCCAACTTGCATGGTATTTACACTCAATATGACATTCTTACTCCAACCTGAATGGTGTCTACACTCAATATGACATTCTTAATCCAGCTTGAATGGTGTCAACACTCAATATGATATTCTTACTCCAACTTGCATGGTGTCTACACTCAATATGACATTCTTACTCCAACTTGCATGGTGTCTACACTCAATATGACATTCTTACTCCAACTTGCATTTTGTCTACGTGCTCTCCCCGAACAGTGCTGGGGTCAGCTGCACTTCCTGGGGCATCGGGGTAATGGGCCCTGCCCCGGAGTGTATGCATGGCTGCTTTTTTTAGAGTCCGGTGGGGGCAAGTAGGCTTTGATCTCATGGGGGAGCTGATGGATGTGTACACGCAGGGACACGCATCACTGCCATGGGCGAGACAGCCTCTTGGTGTCGTATGAAGCCAGCAGCACTCTCTACATGCCGCTTCGAATTAGGAAGGGAGCCATTATTGATGACACGCGTTTACTTTTTATGCATTCGAACATGTCTCAAGGGAAGAAATGATCTTTTAATTCCTCCCAGTAAATCAAATTTAAGGATTAGTTGCTTAGGAAAACTGACGTGCATAACTACATCTTTAATTCTGGTACATTTAATTTTTTTTCTTTTTTCTTGGTGGAAAGATCTTTTAAGAATATATACATGGAAGCAATAATACAACAGTATATAACCTCATTTTGCGATTTTTGAAAGTGTCTGTGTTGCTTGATGTGTTATCTACTAGTCTGACACCGAATGCATGTTCCACTAAAATGGGAAGTGATGATAAATAGTGGATAAGCTGCAATGGGTACATGGTCCTTCCCTACTGGTGAATTTTCCCATTAATGACTGTGGGAGACAAATCAGATGTTCAGAGGGATGATTTCCTGATACCAGAAGGCCAGGGGCTGATGTTATGTGCTCTATGCATTTAACCAGGAATCGGGGGCAAAGGACTAGAAACATATTGGATTTTTTTCTGAAAAGTTGCAGTTTCCAAGGCAACTTCCTAAAAATTGGAGCAAACGGTTGTTTTGATGAAGAAAGAAATCTCAGGTCCTCAAGCCTTGTTCTTTTGCCAAAAGTGCCCTGTATCTCACTAAATTGATCAGATATGCCATGATTAGCAACTGCATTGGCCGTGATCTTATGAAAAAATGTTCCAACTTAGACAAGGCCAGTGAACAGAGGGACCTTCAAAGAGATCCGTAACAGAGGTAGTCGGCAGAGTCCCAATCACTGGCTACTGCTAGACTAATTATGTCCAGAACAAATCACATCAAGGCAAAGTTTGCTGAGGTTGTTGTTTCTTCAGAAAATTAATACCGATTCAATTAGCTTGTGCTGTTTTTTATTAGAACCTTTTCATTAGAAAAAACATTAAAGGTAGAACCACTGGGGCTGCTGAAATTGAAATGTTAGGACTATAGTGATAAACAAAACATTGACTTCTTGCATAGTGGTATATATTAATAAATGCATTATAATGGTTTACTTACTTAACTAGACTGGCAATTAGCTGCCCATGTGTTACTTCCTTACTATCCAGTGTCTACTGATCATTTTGTTGCACTACTAAAGCATTATCTGTTAATTAATAGCATTTTGCCTGGATTTTCATTTATTGTTCTTATTGTTTAGATTCAAAAGCATCTCTACACTGATGACACAAAACATCATGACCACTACAACGTGAAATGAATAATGCCAACTATCTTGTATAAATGATGCATGTCAAGGTCTGGGATATATCAGACAGTAAGCTAGCATTCAATACTCGTAGTGGCCGTGTTGAATGCAGTAGAAATGGGCAGCGGTAAAGATCTCTTGAATAAGGGCCAAATCATTATGGCCAGACAACTGGATCAGAGCATTTCTGAAATGGCAAGGCTTGAGGGGCAGTCACGGTTGCCTGTGGTGAGCACCTTCTGAGAAGGGAAAGACCCCAGGTTGTAGAGTGACCAAGCCTCATCAATGCAAGGTGCGAATGAAGACCATGGCATCTGGTAGGAACCAACAGAAGTGCTACTGTGGCACCAATGGCAGGTAATTCTGTTGATGGTCAAGGGAGAAATGCGTCAAGACATACAAAACATCAAGCCCTGCTAGGCTCCCAATCTACTCTATCACCTGTGTGTATTCAATTCAATTCAAGTTTATTTATATGTTGCATTTTCACAGTATTACATGGTCTGAAAGAGGTTTATATTCTCTCTGCCCAAAGCCCCCAGAGAAAAAGCCAGAGGCAACAGTGGCATGGAAAAGCTCCCTTGGATGGAAAAGCCCAAACTCCTAGGACTGGCATAGTGTGTGTATGTCTCTAAAAAGAAGAGCAAGATGGGATATGTGAAAACTGAAATAGATAGCAAATAAAATATCATTTCAGTTAATTTCATTACAGTATAAAAAAGCACTGATACAGAATGTGTGTCTGTTAGTTGAACTACCAGCTTAGAAACTGGTACCTATGATGTTTACTTTTCAATGCAAAGTAACTGAATTACTTCAAACACTTATTTTGTTCCTACAAGAGAGTTATCAACTGCTATTTATGGTATAACGCTGATATACCGTTCTTCTCATTGGTCATTTTTTTTGTCTTCAATTGACAGCTCACCATAATCCCCCCGAAACACCGAGATTCTGAATTGTGTGAATTGTACCTGTTCTTATAACCCACATTTGAGATGCTGGGTGTTACTTTTTGTCGCCATGTGAGGGGTGAACACAGCCCCCTTGAGTGGGATCTCTGTCCACTTCTTTTCCGTTATTTCATCTTGCATTGCGAATGGATTATAGATGACAAAAATTGCTAGAAGATACTTATATACATAGACTACCTAAATCTGCTGCAGCATAAGTAAAATTTCAGCAGAAAGTGACGAGAAAAAAAGAGTTAGTCAGCGAGATGTCGAATGCACTCACATTGTATGTGACTGGAGTTGGCACTCCCTAAAATGGATCTACATAAACATTCAGCAACTGAAGCCATAGTTCCCTAATGTCATTTTCCATTTTCTCCTCAGTCTTACAGTATATGATGAAATTAGGTGGTGAATTCTTCCCTGTAGCTGATACGTTAAAGGTAATGCCATTCCATTGTCAAAGTAATGCATTAGTGACACACTGTCGTACCTGTGAAATTAAAATTAATATTTAATGGAGTTCAACTGCCATGGTCTTTAAGTCTGCCTTCCTGTTGGTGACCACCTAGGTCCAGAAATGTTCTCGAAGCCATTCTCAGAAGAGTTATCTTTTGGTGTCTGATTGCTAGCAATTTTTTCCCTGATGTTTCTGAGGATGAACGAAAAATTGGATCAATGCACACGATTCTTCAAAGCTATTAAATTGCTTATTTGGAGGCCATCTGATTTCTGTTTGCTGCTCCTTGTTATGTTTGGTGATTTCTTTGTAACATTCGTCTGTTTGTAGTCTATCTATTGTGACTACAGTGTTGTAGATCCTGTAAGCTTCTCTAACTGTAATAAAGTGGAGAATAAAAATGTGAGACTGAGAGAAAATGGACAAGAGATTCGCTGCTCTAGGACAGAAAGTTTTCGTGGAATGACACTAAATCACTGCCTTTTCCATTAGTGTGGAGAAGATGCAGTCGGCAACATGTTAATATGCCAAGACCATGATGAAGTGTTATTTTAGTAAAAAAAAAAAAAAAAAGAACATGCAAATTCATACTGTGATGTAGAAGCATATTTGAAGCAATATCGATGCAAAGTAAGGTGAAAATCTCACTGTTTACTTGCATCTACGTGAAGATAATTTACTGATGTTTTTAATGCTCTATTTGCCTCACGTCGCTTTGGAGAAAAGTGTCTGCTGAATAAAGTAAAAGAAAGTAAGTTAGTAAAGGTGATGTCATTTAAAGTGTTGTATTTCTTTCATTAATTAAGAGAATAGTACCCTTAGGCAATAACTACAAAAATAGCAATTGTTAGGAATGCTAAAAACTATCAGTAGCATATAAATTGGAATAGACAGCATCTATATTCAGTGTTCCATGTCAAAATTCAATCAGTTCATGATGGACTATCTTAAATGAATCACATACTTTCTCCTTTTTTAAAAGGTTGAGCATTGCAAATAGTAATTATACCTTCTATAAACCATGGTGAATTTAGATTTACCTTTCAAGGCGCTTTAATTATGTCCTTAGATTCTTTGAGTACCTACCAAAGACAGGCCCTTTTGATGGAAATAGACAAATTAAAAATATATTTATCAACTAAAAAGAAACTATGTCATAGGATTATTTGCGGGTCCTTAAACAGTTTAAAACGTTATCAGAAAAACATATATTCTGACTGATATTTGTGCTTATTTTCTAACTATTTGTAATGATAACGAAAACGCTACATTATTGGGCTGGCTCGTGGTTACCCATAAATGGATATGCATGGGGAGACAAGCTCCCGCCTTCCTCGTGGACAGCAGTTTATGCTGAGAGAGGTCAGTTCTTGGTCCCCGGACGGGCTCTTCAGAGGCGGTTTGGATGGTAGCTAGGGCAGCTAGCTGCAGACATCTCACCTCTCCTGGAAGCTTGGGGAGTCTCCCGCAAATTGACAGCAGCTCCCTACCCAGAGTTGCAGGTCCGCGGTTTTTTCCCACCCTGTTGGGCTATTTTGAAAATACAGTTGCAGGTAAATAGGAGGTCAAGGGCTGCGGGAATTTGGGCTGCTTTCATAATGTTCCGTGGCAGCAGATTGTAAGTGGGGAAAATAAATTTATTATTATAAATGCTAGAGGCTCCTAATCCTAGCCACCCAAAGTCAGACAGACGCGCACGGAAAGCAGGGTCGCCAGCTCTCACACATCTGGCGTGACAAATCTCACGTGTTCAGACTCTCACACTTAGGTAAGAAGTCTTACGGCAAATTTGTATTATAAACTCAGCATTATAAACTCAAATTAACTACACCAGAAGTGTTGGGGTAGTTTGTAAACCCTATGGACTATTTATAAGGTAATAAAACGGTTACATAAAGGTAAATGCGTGTGCAGACTTGTCTCAAATTGAAAGTCTCACGTCAATCAGCTTACCATAGTTCGCAACATAGGGAAACGAGAGTGTGCCCAGCTACGTGACACCATTATGTTTAACTGCGGGTTTAACATTTAATTGTGGTTTATACATTTGAATGTGATCAGCGTGGAAAATACCGGTTTATTTCTTTGTGATTTAAAATATTGGGTTAGTTTCAACTTCCGTTAGGCAGACTTGAAGCAGACCTTGGGCTGGAGATTTTTATTGATCCTGGCAGCACTGTCCCTGATATCTGTGAATCATATCCCGGAAATCTGTCATTCCGCAATCCAGGGGAGGTAAAATCAGCCGGCAAGAAGTTTTACCGCTGCTCTTGAGTACCTCTCCAAATTTTACCACCTCTCTCTACTCAATTTTTGCCCCCCCCCCCTCAGTTGGCTATATNNNACATACTGTATATATATGGTGTTACTGTAATAACAGCCAAGCATTGGCCAGCACACCCACTTTCCCCGGATGCCCCTCATCTGCCTCCCTGAAATCAGTGTCCCTAAGGTGTAGCCAACTAATTGGATGTCAAACGCCAAGATTTCTGAAGAGGACAAGCATGAAAACCGCTGTGCTGTTTGTCACGAAACTATAAAAAGAGTTGCGGCCGGTATTAGGGTAATCGAGTCGCAGATGCAGGGTGAGAAATGCCGGCAGGATCCGCAGTGGTGCTGGAAGTGTGAGGTCCCGCGGGCTGCAGTTCAGCGTAAGGCGACCGCATAGCCATGTTCCCGTCAAGCCCAACTTCGAAGGCAGAGGTGCTGGGGATTTTAAACATGGTAACAAAACACCAATCATACAGTTTCACTGAACGAATAAGCAATATATCCCATTCGAATTGGCTCTGTACAACAAAGTAAAAGAGCTAATATCCAAAGTAAATAACAATCGCTTTGTTCTGATACTGGGTTCCGGTTTGTTTAGTTTTCAAGACTTCTTGCATGTAGCGTGTCCATCTATCTTTCATGTACTGTGGCAACATTGCTATTTTGGTGTCATATTGGTGTCATCTCTGTAGGCCTATAAATAAAAAGACAAATATTGGTGAAAACATCCATCCATCCATCCATTTTCCAACCAGCCTTATCCTATTGGGCCACAGGGGGGTCCGGAGCCTATCCCAGAAGCAAAAGGCACAAGGCAGGGAACAACCCTGGACAGGGGGCCAGCCCATTGCAGGGCACACTCACCTATGGGCAATTTAGCATCCCCAATTAGCCTCAGCATATCTTTAGACTATAGGGGGAAACCATAATACCCAGAGGAAACCCCACACACATGTAACCCAGGCAGAGACTTGAACCCGGGGCCCAGAGGTATGAAGCAACAGTGCTAACCACTGCACCACCATGCCACCTGGAGAAAACATTTCAGAAGTATATATAGTATGTAAAGATTTGTAAAAAGGGGTAGAAAAAAATCCACCTTTTGGTGAAGTAGCTTCATGTCACACTTGAAAATTGAGAAAAATCCAAGCTTTCATGAACATTCATTTATTCCAAGAAAAAAATCCTTCATCAAGAAATAAGTGAAAGATTGGATTTCTCTCAATTTAAAATACAGTGGTACCTCGGTTCTCAAACTCACTAGAACTCGAATTTCTTGAAAGTCAAACAAACCAGTTTCACCTAGAACTCAATCTGAATATCAGAAGTCGAACCCTGAACACTGACCTAAAATAAATTGTTCGCGCCAGGAAATGAGTCATACTACAATGCAATTCTTACTTGAATGCCTTCTTCGCAGACTGGACGAGTAACCAAATAAAGCAGCGCAACATTACAGTACTGTAACTAACAATAAATAAACCACTAATTTACGTGTACTATTAGATCATTTATTTAATTTATTTAAGATGTATTTTACCAGGTAAATTAACTGAAAACCAGTTCTCACTGCTTTACGTGATATTCGGGAGAAATAGCAGATTACACA
>JAODJW010000019.1:23537640-23572545 GCA_026777045.1 Hyperopisus bebe
ATACAGAATTATATTCTTTTTCTAAAATCCCTATACATGTATTACATAAATGTGCAGTTTTGGTCCGATCAATGATCAACGCCTAAGCAGTGCATCTTTTTAGATAACATCTCTGCAGTTTTATCAATTGCCTTTGTGATTGTATTGTAGATGAGGCGTGATTGAATATTGAGCGGCGTCGTAAGCTTCTTTGAAATATGCCATTATTGAGCAGAAATGCCGACAGTCCCAAACCAATCGCCCTTCCTGTGCATGATCACTTTGTTACTCTGTGGTGTTCTACAGATTAGGAGGTGCATGAATGAGAAGCTGCAGAGTGCTTCATTGAAATGGTGGTTTAAGTCCGTGAGGATTCTGTGCTTTTTCAGAGAGTCTGTGTGTTTATTCTGTTTAGAGTGTCTCGAAGATAAAAAACAAAAAACACAATTTTCTGAGCTTGTACTTGAATTGAGAAGGATTAATTTCTTCTGAAGTCTCCCTTTGCATACATTGTGTACATACAGTAAATGGTTTTCCTGTACTAGATGGTTCACTACAAAGTACATGAATATTCAGCACTTGTATTGATTAATATTCATTTTAAAAATGAAATGTTTCATGCCTGACTAAGAAACTCAATTTAAACATGACAGTTATCTGTAGCCTATGGTCTGAACCAATGAAATGGTTCAGATTTAAAATTGTAATCTGAGCTAAAGACATAAAAAAGGTGTAATCTCAATTTAACAAAATGGACTGGCATTCATTTTAACGAAAAATTATTTTAAAGTGATTCCATATATCAAATACATAAGGATGAGAGTGCATTTGTTAATACAGTAAAATCCCGTTATAACGTTCTTCAAGGGACCTGGCAAAACAGTGCAGACATATGCAAAGTCCGTTATATCCACAGTTGCTGTATACCCAGTACACAACTACAGGACACCATTTACTTATGCCACACCCCAGCAGACAAACTTGTGGTATAGATTATTATATTGTACATGTATTAATCCAACTTTACCTGACCAGATGCGTGACTATTAATAATCCTGATTACGTACGTATCTGCGCTGGATATCACCGGGACGCCACGCTGCATGTCCGTTATAGCCGAACAAAACTACAGTTAAAAGCGGCCCTGGGGACCAAACTGTTTGTCCGTTATAAGCGAAATTCCGTTATATGCGAGTCCGCTATATTCGATGCTTTTTCTGCTTGTTCTTAAAGGCGCACGGCCGGGACCAGCGGACCTCGTTATAAGCCCACTGTATATCGTCCACTATAACGGGATTATACTGTAGTGTAAAAATAATGTTCTGTCCAGTTGTTGAAACGAATGTTTCCTTTCTCCTAATAGAAATAATTGAAGGGTGAGAATGCCTTCATTGGCTTCTACTGTATATGTAAAAGATTAAAAGAAAAGGAAGTTTGTTAGGTGTGCACAGATATGCTTGCTAACTAAAGATCAGGCAAGCTAGCATTTAGGGGAAATGGTAAGGAACCATCAAGGGTGGATTATCAATTCTTGAGGGAGAACTTGACTTAGATGTTAAGTTCTGCATGTCTGCCAGCACCAGCTTGGTTCTATGGGATACCCATACCATTTGTAGCAAGGAACATGTTCTGGGTCATAGCTAAGCTTTTAGGGGACAAAAGCTGTGACTGTTAAGTCCTGCCCGTCATGTCCACCTGACCTCCTCCCCCCCGTCTCCTCCCTGGCATGGCTCTAACAAGCCATACCTGTCACTTGTTTGTCTTACCTCTCGTGTTCGTAATCCTCATGTTAATCATTCCCAGCTGTCTCTCGTTAGATCCCTCAAAGGTTCCATATATGCGTGCTTCCCAGGCCTGTGGTTGCTAGTCTGGTCCTCATTCTATTCCTCCCATTCTGATCCCTCGTAATCCTATTTCCAGCTTTTGTTCATCAAGTTCGGTAAAACCCCTTTTTGTTTCACTACCACTCCTGCCCAGAGTCCTTTGTCCTGCCCTGGTCTTGACAGTAGCACTGATCTGAATGAATATTAATTTGGCCAGTTATTCATTGAGAAAAGAAGTGCTGTTTTGATTGCTGTATTGTTAGGGCTTTGAGTGGCCATTTTCTTTGCCTTATTCGGAAAACAAGATACAGGAAATGCCAAGCAGAGTTTTTTTTGTCACCTGGTCGTTTAGTGTGTTTGCATGAGTATCAGCAACAGGTGAATATCTGAAATTAGCATGAGCCAAGAGCAATTTTATGTGATCTTTCCTTGCCTGAGGAAATCTCAAAAATCATCATTGAAGGTCTCCTGTGCCTGCCTACCTTCTGAGGTGATTGCTTAAGTCAGGCCTCAAATTTTCAATGACTACATTGCTCAGAGTGAGTAATACTCAGATGAAATTCTGATTGCAAGATTCAAAAGACATTATGCTCAGGGTAAGTGGGAGGCAGGACCTTATTAATCGCTCTATTCTGAAATGGAAACGTCATCTTTGGTTTCTACTTCTTTTGTGATGCCAGGTCAGAATAATAAAACGGAATATACATGACATCCATGAAGTTTATATCATTGCTATGAATTTTGAATGTGATGGCTTTTATCTGAATATGTAATGGGGCATTTTGGGTGGTGGTTATGCCCGAATGATTGCAGGGTTGATTCCAGCTCAGGATGTGTAGAGTTTGTTCTTCCTATATATTTCCTCTATCAGTTCAGTTTCTCATTGTATAGATGAACTGGTAACTTTAAATTATTCTTATTGTGGGTGAATGTGTGTCCATATATGTCCATGGTGAATTGGCTTCTGGGCCAGAAGGCACCACACTCTATGCCCTTTTTGTGATTAGTTCTGGAATTTCAGGTCATTACCTCTAATGGTTTTTGAGATATGGCTTTTGGGTTTCCCCTGACCTGAGGAGTGGGGACCCCTGTTAAGACGCCGATCCAGGAAGGAGGCAGACCCCGAAATGCAGGAGCCAGGTTTATTAAGACAGACGGAGCCGGTAACATGCAATGCCAATAGGGAAATCCGTGAGAATAGTCGGGTCGGGCGCTGAAAGGTCGAAGCCGGGGAGATCAGTCCTACGAAGAGGGACAGAACGATGAGACGAGGGGATGGACCAGGCAGGGTGAGTGTATCAGGCGGGCAGGACAAGCGAGGTAAGCGTGAACGGAGACAAAGGCGGGGCAAGCGGGACCAGGCAGGGGTGTAGGGCAGGCGAGACGGCAGGGCATGACGACACAGGCAGGGAAAGGAGAGGAGACACAAGACAGATGAATGCTCGGTAATGCTCCGGTACATGGCAACAATACTTCGCAACTGCTGTTAGTGCAGTCAAGCTTTAAGTATTAGACCGGCCGAAGAGGATGATTGCTAATTGCTGTGCTGCCCCGCCCTTGTGGGCATGACAACCTCACCTGTAGACCTCCATGGTAGAAGCAGCCATTGATTGTGGGATTTCATGACGAATCTCCTGAAAAACTTTGTTTTGCAAATTGTTCGTTGGTACCTAGTTTAGGGATTTTGTAGACTTTTTTTTTTTTTTTTTTTGAGAAAATTGAGGTCAAAATTGACAAATGTTTTAGCTGAAGAATGCTGAAAACGTTTTGCATTTCAGTGTGCTTTTTGAATGAAATAACAACAAGGCAGAGGTTTCAAAAAAGAGTAAGGTACGTTCTTTATTTTTGTGGAAAAAAACATTTTAATGTAACATTTCTGCACAAAGACATTAGAGGAATCTGAAGCATCTTGGGGCCGTTTCTGCACTTACCTCCTGGTACCTACTATCCGGACCAGGGTCCAAATTTTGCTGGTTTGCTGTCATTACATTCTGTGATTGGTTAATGTTGCAGAATGCAAGTATGTCTGGTACTATACTCTGAGGAAATGATCATTTCAAAGCAGCAGTAGTCAGTATGTGGTGGAGGTGTGTTGCTCTGCGGGTTATGACTCTGTGCCCATGGTCAGAAGGTCGCTGGTTCAAATCCCATGACTGGCACGATGATTTCACCCTTGATCAAGGCCCTTAACCCCGATTTCATCAGGGACACTGGCTGATCCTGCTTTCTCAACTACATGTTGTGTCTGCTAAATCAGTGTTCCTCAAACCAGTCCTTGGAGACCCCTGAGAATTGGGAGGGAGCAAAAACGTGGACCATCTGGGGGTGACCAAGGACTAGTTTGAGAAACATTGTGCTCAATACATGTAAAATTGAAATACTGCAGAAGTGCAGTCATCTTGATAAGGATTTCATCAGCAGCGCCTATCAGCCCAATATTAAGTGTTACTTGTATACTGTTACACAGTATGCTGCACTATATGCTGTTTTGTTCACTAATGAAAAAGTTAGTGGAGGTAAACTTATGGACTTCTTTTATTTTTTTAGTAGCACAATGTTTATAATGTCATTATAATGTAATATTTTAGTATATTTTGGCTGGTATGGTATGCTCAGTGTGGTGAAAAGTGCATTTACACTTTTGTGGATTCCATTTATGCCCCAGCTCAGATTCAGCTCTTTTGGGTGACAATATGGGTTAGGTGTCTGTGCTTGTGATCAGAAGGTTGCTGGTTTAAATCCCATGGCTGGCAGAATGATGTTATTTTTGGGCCCTTGAGCAAGGGGCACTGTCTCACCCTTCTTTCTGATCCATAAATCACATTTGGACAAAGTGTCTACTGAATAAATAACAATAATAATAATAAGAGTATAAATGTGTAAATAGTAATAGTAATAGCTTATAAAATGTGCTTTATTGGCCTGCGTAAAAGTTGCTTTAGACAATGGGGCTTGACAGACGAATAACTGCCAGATGTTATTGCAATTGTTTGTGCCTCAGTTCCAACAATGTCAGCCAAAGGCAATTCTGTGGTGTCTCTTTTGTTGCTGTCATAAGTTTATTTTTTCAGCAAAAGGTGGTTCGCTTTGACTTGATATTAAGCTAATCCACTGAGGAGTCGGAAAAGACTCCGGATTGTGCGTGGTTCATCTAATAAATCCCCGTGTGAGACTCGTGTTCCTAATGCTCCTCTATGAATTTTTAGACTTTGTGCATTGGGGAATAGTGCTAGCCTCCAACATTCTATACCAGTCTGTGAAATGCATAATTTATTGTGCAAAGTAAGGACTCAATTACGGTAGTCTTGCTGGTTAACAGTCAATGTGAGGATTCCTTCTGAGTGCATTAATGAAGTCGGGCAGCCTGACTGAAATGGCTGCTTTTGGGGCGCTGATTTAATTTCATTATTAATTTTTGCTTTAAAGAGCTGCTTCTTTGGACCATATTGATGCCACGTTTCCTGGGACGGAAAGGACCCCCACCCCCCCCCTTCCTTGGGAGGGAAATCTGACGTTAGTTTTGATGACCTTGTTTGTTGAAATGGGCACCTTGGCCAGAGGGGATTTCCCGGATAAATGTCCTATGTAATGCAATGCAGTGCTGGATTAATCACCAACAATGGCTGCAGCAGCAGAACCACACCTTGGGAGCATCTCTATGACAGACATTATCAAGTACATTTTCCCAATGTGCTGGTCTCACCTCGGTAAGGAATTTAACCTTTGAGACCACTGCACAATGCCACCAGGCCTACAAAGAGCATTGCCTGATAGGGCACCGCGGGATACATTACCTCCATGTCAATTAGCTTGCTTGATTGCTAGGTGTTTTTGTGTTGTGTTTTCTGTTTCAACAGTGTTATCTGCCTCTATTTGTCAGTCAGCTGAAGTGAGGAGCTGATAAATATTCCAGGCATCCCACATCGGCTGTACTGCAGTGAGAAGGTCAGGGGGACATGTTTATCGTGGCCTTTCAGCTGTGTCTCCTCACCTTATACTCTTCACCCAAGTTTGATTAATAAGATTGGAAGAGCTGTTGACTACCTGTTGGCAAGGGTAGAATTTTCCAGAAGTATCAAAGCCCCAGTGCTGTTTATCAGCAGGTAGCACCTGGTCTGAAACAGAAGAGGTTTTGGCTGTTTGCCTGCCTGGGGGATGATGACAACAAGCTGGCTTTTTATTCACAGGTGACAGAGTGACAATCAATGACGGAGTGTGTTATTGGGAGAGAGAGAGAACATGTTGGTGGAGTGACACAATGGAGAAATGAGCTTGTAGAAGGATGTTGGGGAGTCATACTAGTGTAATTTTGATCCAGTGATGGGTTTGTCTGTTTGACAGGAGGAAATGGCAAATTAGTTTGGAAAGGTACAACATCCTGGGTCAGGGCTTCTGGGGATATAAAGGAAAATACTGAAGTGATGAAGACAAATACAGAAAAAGACTGCAGAAAGAGAGAAACAGTGATAGGTACCTAGAGAGAACAAAGTTAGGCAGAGCTAGCAATAAAAGGACACAAGGGTTTGTGGAGGGATGCTTCTCAGAGAAGATGCTCGGCTAAGTGACTGGCAGTGCTGCAGAAACAGTGTGAGATATATTAGGGAAACATGGCATTGATCAAACAGAGATATGCTTGTGGTCATGTTTGGGAAAGAATTATCATTATCATTAATATCATTATTAAGAATTATCATTAAACTTTGGGAAAGTTTATCATTATAAAATTAAAATCACCAAAATAACAACATGGACTATAATTTCAGTTGATCTTATGAAAAGACACGCTGTCTGTGTACTAGAAGTTGTTACAAGGTAAGAAAATCCCTGGATATCTGCCTATGTTTGTAGCATCTATGTCGTTATTGATGTGTACGATTCTTTTTCAGACAGAAAATCTGGAAAGCATGCAGTCATGGATAAAAGAAAATACACCCTCCTTCAATTCTATGTTCTGTATTTGCCAGGGCTTAAATAACAAGTGTGTGGTCCTCACCAACTTCTGTAAACAAACAAATATAACCTTAGGTGACAAAAAAAACTCAAAAAACAAAAAAGATTTCAATATTCAGAAGCCATGTGGGAAAAGAACCCACACCCTGTTATTCAGGAACATGTAGAATCACCTTTAGCAACAATAACTTAGTAAACACTTTCTGTAGAAGTTTATCAGTCAGTTTATCATTTTGGGGAAATTTTGACCCACTTTACAACATTGTTTCAGGTTTTTGATTTTTGAGGGTATTTTGTATGCATAGTTCGGTTTAGGTTGTGTCACAGCATCTAAGTGGGGTTTAGGTCTGGCCCTTGACTTTCAAAATCTTGACTTTTTCTTTTTTTGCCATTCAGATGTTTGTTTGTTGCCCAGTCCAGCTTAAGCTGCTGGTCAGAAGGCCTCACATTTGTTGTTTCAATGACTGCAAGTTTCCCAGGTTCTGTGACGGCAAAACAAGCCCAAATCATCTCCCCTCCACACCATACTTGAGAAGCATTTTGCTATGTACAAGCTGACCACTTGTGCAGACTACAGGTTCGTGGCAGAGATGTTTGGTGTGAGCAGAATCATCGTTCATACCACCTTGCCCAACATTGATAAGACAATCACCGCCAACCCAGAGGTCAACACTCCATGCTAAGTGCTATGTGTCTAATAAATTGCAAATTCTGTTCCAATTGCAGTTTTTTGAATTACTACTTTTTCTGCTCCTCACAAAAACCACCTCAAGCAAACGTAAATTTTTTTTGGAATCTTTCAGAGTCTATTGAAATTTGAGTGTTTCCATGAACAGGTTTTCAATTTGTATCTTGCTGAATATGCTAAATCTAGGTCAAACATCACTAATGTTACCTTAGGGCCTACTTTTTGGAAAAAATGAAAACGTATTGAAATTTCTTGTGTTTTTTTCCATCACCCAAGGTTAGATTTGTTTGTTTATAGAAGTTGGTGAGGATCATACAATTGTTATTTTGGCCCTGATAGATAAAAACAGATTTGAAGGAGGGTGTATCTTTGTTTTCCCCATGACTGTAGATGGCTTTCTTAGTTACTTAGTGAGATGTACAGTAAATCCACATGCGGGAGTAGGGATTCTGCCGTGATATAGCTGAACTGTAATGTAATAAGCGATGAGCTGCAAGGAAAGTATTGGTCAATGTGCTGTTCAGCAAAGTTTGTCTAATCACATCACACCTGCGTCTAACTTCATTAAAAGCAATAAACCAGTGAGGGGCCAAAAGAGCTCCAGCCATCAGAAAAGAAATGGCTTTTCCCAGTGATAACTGACATATCTGCAGGACAGTCGCTGGCATAATGCTAATAAAGAATGATCACTGTAGACAGTCGTGCCTTCACAATAGCAGCAGAAATGGTGCCTACAGCTAAAATGAACATAATAAGATCAAGCTTTCGCTTAATACCACTTCAAGGTTAATATCGTCAGTGTCCACAGGGGAAGATACACAATGACAACTAGCATAATAATGGTTATACGTTCGTATAAATTATCCTCTCTCTCTCTCTCTCTCTCTCTCTATATATATATATATATATATATATATATATATATATATATGAGAGAGAGAGAGAGAGAGAGATATAATTATACATTGTAGTGCTGACAAGTCCAACATATAATGAGTTGTGTTATTTTATAGCCAATTATGTGCAAATACCTAATAATACACTTGATCAAAAAGGGACTAATATAGTTAATATTATTCCTGCTGATGTTATTCTAATGACTCATCAGTGGCGTGTCGAACTAGAAAAGACTACAGACCCACAGGTTATTATTATTACGAGACCTGGTTTTCTAAGCCTGTGTTCGACTGCATTGATTTTTATGTATTCATTTGTCATGACATTTCAAGATAAATGCGGCAGTATTGCTGCATAGCTGGAGGAATGATAATCAATTTGCTATTCCCAATGCCAGGCCCTGCAGTTTAAAACCGCCACCTTTATCTATTTAGCTGCTGGTTGTGACACCTGCAGGTACAAATATCAGATGAAAGTGAGTGGATTTATGTTGAATTTGCAGTGTTTTATTGTGACTCTCTAGTCATCGGCATCTGCGATAAAGGAGAGAACCAGATAAGGCAGATGGAAGCATATCTGCTGACCGACTCTCCTTCAGGCTCAGACAGCACTGGAAACATTATTTTGCAGTACTGAGTCACCTGAATTGAATTAGATTTGTTGTCGGAATGTGTATGAATTTCAGGCATTCTGGCACATTCTGAGACTTTGCAGTCCAGTCTCAATGATGGGTATTTGGCTTCTGGTTTCTGATCCAGATTTTTTAAACTGTGTGTCGCAGTCTCACACAAATAGGTTTGGTGGATGATCTATCTATGGGTGATTCTTTTCTGGTGAATGTTTTGGTGATTTTGCTGCGCATTTACACGAAAAATTTGCCCTGTATGAAATCTTGCAGGAAGTCATGTAGTGGTCGAAGCACAGATAATTATGTCACGTGCTTATGAGTTCAGATCCTATAATGATACTGCCTTGTGTAAGGTGCTACACAGTAAAAACTTCAGTGCAGATCCAGGCAGCTGAAAATGAATCACAGACATAAGTGTCACGTATAAAAATTCTATGAAATGACAAGATGCCAAACCAACAATTAAAGTTGTTGTGTCTAGCACCGACCATTCCTGTCTGTGAGAGGCCAGCATGTGCGTCCAGGCTGCCCAGCTGCCGGAGCTGACACATTGCTCTGGGCCTAATTAATTGCTCATGATTGCGTGCAAAAGCTTCTCCCGCAGAAAGCGTTTCTTTCTTCTCCTTCCCCACCTTTACTTTAAAGCTCATTTAGTTACAGTCTGAGCTGTGGTCTCCTTTCGGGCACCAGAGAAAACCCCATAGCCCTTAGGAAAGAATGTTTTTCCTCTCTTGTTTTAAGAAAACAGAAAACTGTTTCATCCTGACGACCTGTATGTCTGGAGTTGAGGAATGGTGTTAAACATGGGAAATTATGGAATAGTATCAATTTAGATCATGGATGTTTTCTTACATTGTGCAATAATGATACAGTCTTGCGTTGACTAGCTTTTGCATTTGGGACTCGGGTCACCAGACACGAGTCAATTTGGGCGTATGTCGATAATATTGCTGTCCGTGCCAGTTAAAGTTTGGAGATGCCAAGCCACCTACAAAGGAGATGGATAGTGTTGTGTCACATGACCTGGCCACATGAGCTAGACCCAGCAGAGATGGTTTGGGAGGAGTTTGAGCGGAGAGTGAAGGAAAAGTGGCCAGTGAGTGTTACACATATGTGGGACCTCCTTCAGGACGACTGGAAAAGCATACCAGGAGGTCACCTCATGAATCTGCTGTAGAGGAGACAGTAGGGTCAGCCAGTCCCTGGGTCCATTGGGGTTAAGGGCCTTGCTCAAGGGACCAATGGTGACATCAATCTACTGACCACAGGATTTGAACCGACGACCTCCTGAGTCTCAACCCACTGAGCTGGTCCCCCATCCCCCCAACAAATTTATGTCCTTTGTGTAATACTTTTTTGTCATTGTATGTCCAAATAATCCATACATGCTATTTTATAGTTGTCTTTATAATTATTCTTAAATGTACAGAATAGTACAAATAATCCTTTCTGGGGGTAGGTGTGGCCAAACTTTTGAGTGGTACCGTACATTACTGCATACATACTGTATTACAAGTTAGATATGGATAGTGGCTACCAGTGCTGCCCATTCTCCTGCGTCTGTTACACACCTGCTAATGTCCCACTGCATCTGCTTTCAGGCATGTTTGGATCAGTGTATATCATTTACTATGGACCCCACAAATGCGATCGGATGTGACCCGACCAGGTGTAACTCAATGTAACACCATATAAAGAATGCGTTTCCAGTAACGTCGTGGATAACATCTGTGAAGATGACTGAAAAGTTCCACGCAAGCTACTGTCTTTCAGTGATTATTCAATAAGGGAAATTATAAGAAAATGGTAACCCTTCCTTTCTGGGTTGTTGGTAATTACCTTTACTGGTGATTCTCTTACTGGGGTCCTCAGGATAAGACTGAGACATACAGATTTAGAGAGAACTAATTTAACAACATACAAGATAATTGGGTATATGTTCAGAACTGTGATTTCAGCTAATTAGAGAAAAAAATCCAAATGATCTCTTCTAACTGCACAGTATGAGAATTCTGCTGCATCGCTAGTGAAAAGCTGTTTTTTTGTGTACTGTGCTGGCATTTTGAATATGCTGTTTGATCCCTACTGGCTGTGATTTGCATTAAGGAATGTGATTTTATCCATTGATCATAATTATATATCATTCCAGGCAAAGTCCACATGTGCTCACCTAGACTTGTAGATCTCCTCTCTTATGTTTCTTCTCATTAATGGCTTTAAACTTCTTGTAAATATTGAATGAGCAGGTCAGGTTTATCTCTCTTACCAAACGCACGTCACCCATCTGTAAGTACTGGGCCCGGACATCATCTTGAAATGACTCTGCTTTCCGGGATGAAAGGATGAAGGGGCACACCTTGTACCGTCCCTGATCCTGCCAAAGTAGGTCTGCTTTGTAAATCCTAAGAGATAGCGAGAAAGATTGGGAGGGCTCAGCTTTCAGGTGGAGTTTGCCAGACCTACACTAGGATTAGTAGAAGGTTCTAGACCTCCTCATGACCCTTCGGAGTCGCTGGAAGATGGATGGAAGATGGATGGAAGATGGACACACTGTAACAAAAACTTTAGGCTGATCTGTTGGATTATGATTTGAATACCCTCAAGTGAAGCTCTCTTCTCACTGACTTAATATTCCATGATGGAATCTACAGATGCCACCGCATGTGGAGCAGGGGCAGTCTGGGTGTGTGATCTTACTGAAGACCGGAGCCTGTTCCAAGCCTGGCCTGCCACCTCTACCTAAGGGACCAGCCCATGAGCTGCTATGCACATATGCTTAAGGCCACTTTCCAGGCTGAACACAGCAAGTCCTCTGAAGGGCTCCGTGTGCAGCTTCCCTGAAAGACGTTACTGGAGAGTCAGAAGCCAAGTCCACATGCAGCTGCCCCTGAAACACACACGGGGGGCATTTTGCTTCTGTTTTTATCAGCAAAATCGCTGCATTAGGAATTCAGCCCATAAAGACTGATGCTTAAGAAGAATCTTAGCTCCTGTAATTCTATGCAGTTGGATCAGTGGGAATCCTCTGCCCTGCCTATATTACTGCACTATTTTGCTGCTTTCTAAATTAAATTTAGTTTATAAGTATTTTTAACTGTGTTGTTGCAGAACTGTAAACATATGTCTGATGTACAGGAATGCAATTTCCTGGATTGTCATTGAGAACTCGGGTTTTCCCATGGATCGGCCTAGGACAGGGGTGGGCAATCCTATCCGCAAAGGGCCGGTGTGTGTGCAGGTTTTTGGGATAATCTTTAGGTCAGCTGTTCAAACCCAGGTGCGAGGAGTCTTCAGCCAATCGGTCCTCTAATCAGTAATCCAATTAGGGAGTTGCAGCGAAAACCTACATGCACTGCAGCCCTTTCTGGGTTAGATTGCCCCCCCCCCGGCCTTGGAGATGTACAAGTCCAATCAGCAATAAACTCCCTCCTCTAAATGTATCTAATAGACCCCAGAGCTTAACATACCTGGTTACATGTAATTAAATTAGATTACTAGTATATACTGTGTGCAGAATTATTAGTTAATCGTGCATTTTACTTGTATGTTCTCTTCAAACCTGTATTTTTTATCCAGATGAATCTCCAATTTAGCATGCAATGTTTAGAAATAGAGCATACTCACTATTTTGCCTGAGTACTTTCTGTATGGAGTAAAATAGGAAACAGTAGATACTTCCCTGTGCATAATTATGAAGCAAATCGTTATCGCTATTAAAATTGGCCAAAAACAACTTTACAGAGAAAAAAAATAGAAAAAAGCAAAATGCCTCAGAGGGATGAAAAGACTCGCAGACTTTTAAAACGTGATCGCCATACGGTCATGTGTTTTGTGGCCAATGGCCATAGAGTACAGAGGGAGCATTTAGGGAAAAGAAAATGTAAATTAACTGTCAAAGATTTATGTCAAATTCAACAGGAGTCTTCCAGTAACATAGCATGAAGTGCCACCATTTTTCAAAATTTTAATCTGAATGGAATCTTTATAACTGGTAGGTACAGTCTGCTACGTGACATTGCTAAGGTTACAATGGGTCAAATACAAACTACACTCAATAGGGCACACAAGCTCAAATGTCAAGAAAGGCAATAGAACACGACTCAAGACTGGTTTTACAAAGGTTGTGTGGACAGA
Organism: Hyperopisus bebe; assembly: GCA_026777045.1. Lineage (NCBI taxonomy): Eukaryota > Metazoa > Chordata > Actinopteri > Osteoglossiformes > Mormyridae > Hyperopisus > Hyperopisus bebe. The sequence goes on from JAODJW010000019.1 coordinate 23,550,740, forward strand.
TGAGATGAGAGACACTTGATGGACCAGATGGATGGGTCCATGGATGGACATCTTCAGGCACTGAGAAGGTGGTGGAGGAGTGCTGGTGTGGGCTGCAATTATTAATGATGAACTTGTAAGACCTTTCCAAGTTACAGGCGGTGTAAAAATTAACACCAAGATCTGCTGTCAATTTCTAGAAGACACTTTCTTTAAACTCTGGTGAAGTAGAGGTCAGCAGCTTTCAAAAAGGTTATGGTATTCATACAGGGCAATGCCCCAAGCCATGCATTAAGGCATTCAATAAATTCGCTGGCCGAGAAAGACAAGAAAGGTGATCTAATGATGACCTGGTCTCCTTCGTCGTCTGACTTAAACCCCAGTGAGAACTACTGCGGCTTACTAAAGTGTGAGATTTGTCAAGATGGCAAGCAGTACACGCCTCGGAGCGGCGTCTGGGCGGCTGTCCTAGCTGCCTCACCTAATACAAAACGTGATAAATTCAAAAACTTGACAGGCTCAATGGATAATAGGCTCAGGGTGGACATCAAGAAGAAGGTGCCTATGCAGGACATTAAGCTTGGTGAGGTGGACTGTATAGAACAGCTGATAGCTAATTATCCTTTATTTTATAGATTGAATAACAAACTTTTTAAATTATTTCTGTGGATGATGAAGTGAGAGAAAAATCCACTTACTTTCTGATTGCCTAATAATTCTGCACACTGATAATCAAGTGTTTTTCTTTCATTTTTGTTTGTGAAAGACTAATGTGACATTTTCTCTCTGGATAAATTTCTTTTCATCACATATGAATTCACATTTATCACCCTGCGTAAGTTTTAAGGAATAGCACTCACCTAATGATTCTGTATCTAGTAGGCTGTTTAGTTTTTGTCCACAATATTCTGTTTTTCAGGATATCCTACTTGCGTACTTTTTCATTTGTTTGTACTGCACTGTTTGCACTGTCTGCACTGTCTTTGCACTTTGTCTGTTTTGCACTATATGTATGTTCATCTGTGCACTGCATACTTGCTGCTGCATGCAGAAGACTTTCCTCCTGGGATCAATGCAGTTTATCTTAATCTTGATTTTGGCAAAGTTAGCCGCCCCTTTCCTGACTTGCCGGAATGGCCGTTAGGTGAGGTGCTTTCAGAAAACCATGGGCTTCTCTGCATTCCACATCCTCTCGCTTCACAGACTGAGTGAAGGAGGTAACAGTTATGAGTGTTTCAGCTTCACTGACATTTACTTTAATTGGCGTCTCCTCACAGATGTTGTGAAGATAGGCAGCCACCTTCTCAGATTCTTTGTGAACACTTTGAAAGATCTGAAGGTCATTTTGGGGGAAAAAAGCCTCAAAAGAAAAGAACTGAGCAAAAAATTCTGAGGGAAAAAGATGACGGTATAGGGTCACTTTTTTGATTCAGCATGGCTTTTTCTAGGCAATTCAAAGAACACTTATGGTGGCCTGTTATTTGGTGTTAATGAGCATGTTTACTTCCTGATTGTTTCCGGTGATAGTGCTGATTGTCTTCCATGTGCTGAGGGCACCATCGGGGTAAAACACGCAGTGACAAGACACATTAACATGAAATACAACAGTACACTGCTAAAGTGCTGGTGTTGATGTAAATGTTACTTTATCTTAAAAAAAAAAAAGAGATGGACGTCATTGTCAATACTTGTGTTTGAATTTCCATTAATGGATAATGTATTCATGTCAGTTGTGGTTCATAAGGTGGAAACCTGATACAACCTTCATTAATAGTATGGTTAGGGTTAGAGGCTTGTACTAAGAACTCGATTAGAAGGTACTGACTGTGGTCATACGTATAATAGAGAAATGAAAAAGCAAATATTTCAAAATCAGAAAATGCCCAGGAATAGTGTGGAAAGAGACCAACCAAGAGCATTTAAATTAATGGAAGTTTTCATCTTGGTTCAGAGCTGTGTCCTGTGGTAATGTGAGGCAGCGTGACTTGTTTATAATACAAATACAGCCCATCTGACATGCTACAAAACATTAAGAGAATGGCTGCCTAATTTCCTTTATTTTTTTGTCACAGCAGAGAAAATAGCTGCTATTATTATTATGAGGAGTATTAACTTAACGCCAGACATCCATCTGCATGTGCAGTGAGCTTTGTGCCACCCCAGGGAGCCCGGTGTCCGTGCCCATCTTAGGGCAGCTGTGGCTCTTCATCCAAAGGGTTTCCAAAGCCTCCCCTGTGCCACAGCAGTCAAACCCCGGCAGGGGGCCCCCAACCTCGCCAGATGATCCATGCAGTTTGCACCCCCCAAAATCTCAAGCTGGCTCAGTCCTTCTACATCTCACTGATCCTCAGAACCTCACTACCATCGACCAGGCATTCTGGATAGTCTTTATCCTGAACTTCTGCAGAAGCCCTGTACCCTTCTTTACTCGATGCATCCGAAGAGTGTGGCTCTGTGTGTACAAGCCTGCAGTCAGCCCCGCTTTACCTCAATTAGGGGACTAGTGAGCCATCGGCTCCCCCCAAGAGATCACCACTGTTTCATCAGAACAGCCGGAGTCTCATTACCTCACAGTTTATATGCATATTGTGTAGAAGGGCAGCCAGGATGGTTTATCATCAATACCTCATTTGGACGGTGGCCTGTTCATGTTGTTGGGCAGAGTTGCAAAGTTGGGCAGTTTTCTTTTTAAAGACTAAGCATATGTTGCCTCATTTACAGCATGCGGTACATCACAGTGTTGACAAGGATACAATTTGTCGTTGGCAGACATGCTTGTATGGCAGCTTGAATGTTGTACCTTAGCCAATGCTGTGTGTTCTTTCTTTAATCCCCCTCACTGTTCATCACCATAATTCCACTCTTGGGTTCGAGTGCAGCGCACAATACGTTCGCGGAGTGACGTTCTGTGTACAAGGCTCCCCTCACTAGTAACCCTGAGCTCATGCTCAGGTATCGACTTGGATTGCAGTTGGCATCGTAACGCAAGGCATGTGGAAAATTCAGGCTCTGCTTTCAGCTGATTTCATTGAGATTTTTGAATTGTTTTATAGATCCAGTACAAAGAAAAACAAATGTAAATCTGCTTCTTTGTCATTTTGCAAAGTTTGTGGAAGGTTTAACTATTTTATGCATAGATGAATGGTAATATAATGTATACAGTATGCTATATAAAGCAATACAAATATCTAAAAACTCATCAAAAGCACAATACAATATAAGATTTAATAAAGATACATCAGATCAGAGAGGGAAAGTGGGACACATTTCAGTAACAAATATCGATAAAGCACTGTGAGAATCTAATATATGGGTGCAAGTATGATGCTATATCATCTGTTATCAAAGCCATACATTTGCTTTGATATTATCAGCAGTATATGCTGACTTTATATGTACATACTATGTAAATATGTAACTGCGTGTTGTAGGGACCATAATTATCTGTGCTTTAAACTGTATAAAACAGCAGTGGCATTTGTTCTTAAGGACTAACGAGACAAAATTTGAAATATTTGTGTCAAACTGCTGTGTATTATGAGTCATATAAGTGCATAAGTTCTAAATTTCTGGTTACGGCTGGTGACAGAGTTGATGATCTTTACTAAATCCATGACAATCTCAGAGAGTATGACACAGCGAACTTCAAAGAGCATGACACGGCGTACTTCAAAGGTATGCCATTCCATCAGGATTACGGCAGTAGTCCTTCATTCTTCAGGAAAGAAGGGACCTTAAACAGCTCACAACTGCCACAGAACTATAACAAAGAAGGAAAATGAATATCAACCCAAAATAATGCCCTGACCTACCTGGCCTCCGGACCTCAGTCTGATTAAACTTTTAATTAGTCCTGGAATGGACAGAACAGTCAAAGCAAAACAGCCCTGCATCTCTTAGAAATGCCACAGAAGACCTATAGGCATGTTGAGTGATTCTGAAGCTTTGTGTTTGTAAAGCTCTTATCAGAGCAAATAGTGGCCATTTCGTGGAATCCAGGAATTCTGCAATTCTTAAACTTTCCGAGCACTGCTTTGATATCACACACAATTTGTTTTGTGCATTGCCATGTATTTTTAATAGGAAAATATTTACATACAAATATAATGTAAACCATTTTCAGGACCTATTTTCCCCATTGAAATACATGTATATGCTCTGAATATGTTTATTTCCACGGGTGAAACATTTGCATCTTTATGGACATTGTGACCGGCCCAGTGGGTGACCGTGTCGCCTCACACTTCCAAGGCTGGACTTCTGAACGCCGCCTCTCTGTGCGTGAAGTTTCCATGTCCTCCCTGGGTAGTCAGTGTTTCCTTCTACAAGTACAAAGGCGTGCAGTTAATTAGTGTTTCTAAATTGCCCATAGTGTGTCTGCCTCAGGAGCATCACTCTGAAGGGGGGGGGGGGTAGCCTTACAGGGCCATCTGGTTTTAATGAAAATGAACACACTATTTAAACTAATTAGTGTAGATTTACTTGGTGTGGAGGGGGGTGGGGGTGGTAAAAATATTGTATGGGGGAGAGATACCCTGGCAGGGATAAATGGCTACATGATGGGTAATGAAAGTTCTTGATGACAGTTAAACGTCTCTTCATTCTTCATGTATGTGTAGGACACATCTCCATAATAATCATCTTAAATGCAGACATGAGGGCGGATCGTTAATTTAAGTCTAATTTAGTCTTAGTAGAAATATCGGTTAGGTTAATCTACTTGAAAATGAGTTTTGCGGAATTAAAACAAGCCCTTGTTTATTTCTCCTCCCCCTTGCGGTTTAATTTATGCGGCCGGGGGGCGGATTACAGAGTATTAATATTTGGTTACGGGTGGACGTGAAGTGAAGGCTATCTGTAGTCACGTGGACCAGGGTTCCCCGAGGATTCCCCCGAAAGTTACCAAGTCTCCCAGCCGAGGCGCTGTCCGGTGCGTCTCGCTTCTTCAGAGATGCATGAGCAGATCAACCCTCACAGTGCGATCGGGCTGCGTAGAGGAGCAGGTGTATCGCGGGGACCGGCGAGCTTAGCTTGATCCGTACATGCCGACAGCATTAACACACAGTTCCGTATTGGTCACTTATCAGAAAACTAAGTCAGAAAACGTAGTTGTTGGTGCATCCTCGAAGAGCCATGATTTGGACTGCTTTAATACTGTGTTTCGTAACTTTGACTTTTGGGAATAAAACAGACGTGCGGCTGCCTTTCTTCCACGGGCATGTTTTTGAGAACTCCCCACCGGGATCCAAGGTAAACGGAATTAGCATCCCGTTCAGACGGACAGATGCGCGAGAACGGTGTGCGGCGGCAGGTACGCACGTAAAACTCCTGGGGCAAGGCAGCGACCACTTCCACGTCTTTGCTCATCACAAGAGCGGACATTTCTTGCTGAGAACCGCAGAAATGCTGGACAGGGAAGAGCAATCTGAATACATCATCGGGCTCGGTTTATGCTGCCAAAGTTGCGATCGCGCTCACCTTGTGGTGGCCGAAGTTGCGTCTCTGAAAATCGACATACTGGACACGAACGACCATGAGCCCACCTTCCCCTATTCCGACGTGAAGATAACTTTGGATGATGCTACACCCATCAGATCTGTAGTGTTCAAGGCGGCAGCCCATGACATAGACAGTGGCAAAAATGCGGAATTGATTTACTTCACACTTCCAAAAAATAACAGTTTCTATGCGGTACCAAAAACCGGTGATCTTATTTTGGTGGATTCCATACTGGGATTTGCCAGCCCGATTAACTTTGAGGTGTTTGCGAGAGACCGTGGCTGGCCCTCCCGCACAAGTAAGAGTTTGAAAATCGAGATAAATCCTCGGCTCTGGGCAGCGGCGCAGCCGCCCCACAGTGATGCATCTGCCCCCGGAATTTCACGGAGGTCGCGGTCTCTCCTCGTTTCCGATAGCGCCCTAGTTATTAACGTATCCGAGGATGCTGGTATCGGTTCAGTTGTAATGAATCTTATGCCGGTGAAATTTCAAACGGCTAGTTTTGAACTGATGAACCCAAGCTCCGAGGCCAGTCCGGTCATGGTGAGTCGCGACACCGGGGATGTCGTGATTGCCCGACGCCTGGATAGGGAGACGGAGCCGGTCATAGACATGATTGTTAAAATTCAAGATAAACAAGGTGAGTGTAACCCAAAATCTAACAGCGATTTAGTAGTGCTTTGTCATTCAACTATTGCCCACTTTAAAAAACCGATTAGCCTATAACTTAAGTTCTCATACATTGATGGGTGTCTTCGTTTAGAACTAATCAATACCGTGTTAAATAAACGAATAAATAAATAGATAATACCATATCACCTTGCGGCCACGTTCCACAAGTTATATCTTTAAGTGGAAAAGATTTTGCTCGAAATCATGTGCGGCTGACATATTCAACATGCATGCATTTCGCCAGATTCGGCGCCGTACTTTAATTATTATTGTATATATGTAGAATTTGAGCATTATGCCACACAGAGTGATAAAAGACAATATTTAGTTCCTTATTTTAGTTACAACACGAAGTATGCAATTCCAAAGTCCCCCCGGTGAAGATCACATTAATTGTCACAATGTAGCCTATCGATTTGCTTCGCAATTCACAGTTAAGATGAAATCTAGCGTAATAGTGATTGCGGCAAATTAACTGCACTTAATATGCCTCCCATGGTGGCAGTTTGGGAAGTCATAGTGTCATTGGTCATTTTGTGTTTGTGTTTATTTGTCATGTATTGTATTATTTATTATATATTAAGCTATATGTTATGAACAATAACAATAATGTACTTCATTATATATCATGTTATCATCACAGTACGATAACGGAATACTTTTTTTCCCTCTTTACACCTTAGTGCTGTTTACAAATTTGCTAAATAGATAGTTCGATTTTTAACTATTTGACATATTAGGCCTATATCGAAATTATGAAACTAATGCACCGAACCTTTATTTCTCTTATTTTTGAGGAAGTATTATTGGACCAAGAATGGTGCAAAAAAATAAAAAACTGATGGAACATCACAAGAAATGCGCTAGAGGAATATTGTTGGCAATTTAGCATTTACACCTGCATGAGGGAAATTGCTCTCCCTTAGGTGTTGGGGATTAGACCCACGGGTTGGTGCGTTTATGTGTGTGTATGTGTGTGTGTGTGTGTGTATGTGTGTGTGTTTGTGTGTGTGTATGTGTGTTTATGTGTGTGTGTGTATTGCTGTGTTATGCAGTGACTGTGTATTGCAGTGTTATGCAGTGACTGTGTATTGCAGTGTTATTCAATGACTGGCAGATTAAAAAAATAAACGCAAACGGCTATGCCAATGGCAGAAAAAGTCAGGAAAGACAATAATTGCGTAGAGCAGAATTCTGTAGCTCCTTCTTCATTTATGCCATCTTGATAATAGTAATTAACAAGTGTTCCCGTTAATTAATCAGGTCACCACAACCCCTTCTTAGGGGGAAAACCTGTCTCTGGTTTCCTGACCAGTTCAGTATACCGCCTATCCATTTCTGCTGAATATGACAATCAACTCACAGTCATTTTGCTTATTCTCAGTATGAAAATGACTTTGCCGAAGGGGGGGGGGGTTGATTTGTGACTTCTGCCTTATATTACAGCGTATTACCGAATATACGCTTCAACATTTGACCCGACCTCACTCAGGCACGATTTACAGAAGTATTCAATCCGTCATTAACCTTTTAATAAGCACTAGTTGAAACCTCGGGGAAAGAAGATGTAGAGTTGTCCCAAGTTTCTCCAACCCCTTTACTCCGTTGTGGAGGCTATTAGTGTCGAGAATATATTGTTTCTTTAAATAATTAAGGTACCCAGTGCACAGTACTGGAATTTTAAATGTTTGCCACTAAAAATTGATTCTTTGTAAAATGACGATTGGTGTTAATGCAGTTCCTATGATCCACTAACAAAATCATGCTTACTAATCCATAGTCGCAATATCCAGTCATTTTGGTTGTATTAGTTACAGTTTCCAGTGATTATTCATACCCAATTGCTCCGTATGTAAATGTTCAAAACACAAGTTAACAATTATTAAATTACCCTTTTAAATAAATGTATGCACATCTACGTATTGTGTGATGCACTCACTTCACTTTTACGGTTGGTATAAATTTTCTCAGTTCACTTAAGAATGTCTGTTATTTTCTGGCTATTACGTTTTCGGGAGTTACCGTTTACAGCACTCTAACACAATCTGGATAAAGAAAGACTATGTTTTAAATATCAAAATACTAAAGCAATATTTAAGAAAATGCCTATTGATAACATTACGATATCCTAAATTACCGTAAAATGGTTTTGGAGAGTTTTACCCCGAATATGCCCAGAAGATTTAAAAGTTGAAATTTAATCTATACGCCTTAAGTCGGCACTCCTCCGTAACAGGTCGCTTTAAATCCTTTAAAGTGGAGCTGCCGCGGAACCTCCCCCTCCACGTCTTTTAGCATTTGTCGTGTGATCCCATCTCATTTTCTTTGATTTTAGGGTCTTGGGGTGCTGCGCATTTGTCAAAAACCTTTAAAATCCATTAAATCCCCGATTTGTTGCGATCCTGTTTTTCTGCCTCTTTCATATGTGTATTTACTCCTGTGCGTGACAAGTTCACTCGTTACGCTAATCGGAGGTAACTTGTACGTTTGCGTGGCTGTTGCGTTTTAATTGCTGTCTGTCTATGAAGCTGTAATCCAGCTCTGGTAACCAGTGCGGGATGAATAGATGAGTGTGTCTTAATATATTACTTTGAAAGATGTGCACATTTACTTGTTTCGGAGTAACGGTCTTGGAGATGCTTAGGATCTTCAGGAATGCTGAATATCATTTGGGTTTCATGACTTGAGGGAAGTGACTTTGGTGATCAATCTTCTTCCAATCAATCCTTCCACTTGCCTCTGTCTGGCCTCTGTCTTTATGGTGCAGTTGCTATTTATGTTTCTGTGGAGTAAAACTGAGCGCTGAAGACCACAGAGGAGCAGCAGTGATGCAATTCTGAAATCATGAATCCAATCAACATTTTTAAATATTGCGAGAGCAGACCATTTACACGGATCCTCGACACATGCTTAGACACATGCGTGGGGAGGTGTTCACTAGTGTGGGTTCACTACTGTGTGTTCTGCATTTACTGTATACTGTAAGTCACATGTCCATACGGATGTTACTATGGATACATAGTCCATGATAAATCAATCTTAGCTGCATCCCTCTCCTCTTTAATTCCTATTTACTACCAATGCACTGTTCTTTTGATAGAAATACTATCTGCTGGTAGCATGACCTCACTTCTGAACAGCATCGCTTGGCAAGTGTGAATCGGTTTCCACACAATGCAAAAACATCGTTTGAACTCATACAAACAAAAGCAATGCATAATTTCCAAAGAATAGGTCCACATCAGATATAGTTGTTCTGTTAGATTTATTTTATTGTTTTATTGACCTTCTCTGGAAGGCAGACAGTTATAAACTTGCCTGCAAGTTACCCTTCCTCAGGGATGGGGCAATTTATTAATGTCCAACAGAAAAACCAAATATGGATGTTTTTTTTTTTTTTTTCTTAGAACTTTCCAGTCGGCCTCTTTACTCTGTAAGGTCAGAGCACACTCCCTCAGCCTGAATGTTACCAGGGTCTCTCTTTTTTGTAATGTCTCTGTTTTTGAGGCACTGTGTGCCGCTGACCGTTCCCCCCTCCCCATGGACAGAGCAGTAATGGTCTGGGATATATTTAACTTTGTGGGTGTGCAGCCAGCGGTGGCACGGGGTCACTCGCTGTTCGAAACTGTCTGCCTCACTGCTCTCAGCTGCCTCCTAGCACTGCCTTGCCTTGCTGCCCCTGGAGGCACGGGGGTGGGGGAATCGCCATATCCACCGGCTTTTCCGTGGGAGCCTTCCGTGGCTCTGCTGCTGTTCCTCGCCCCCTTTATGCGCAGAGGCCCTGGCTGAATGAGATAGAGGGCCCAGAGGGGATGAGGGGGCTAACAGAAGCCCCACAGCATTACGCACCCCCCCGGGTCCTGGAAGGCGAGGAGAGGAAAAGTGTGTCACTATGATGGTTTCACGCAACCCGGCAAGCTCTCCTCCCCAACCGCCATCAACATGCTTCCGCCCGAGCAGATGTTACCGCTTTTAGCCGGCGCCCGCTACACGACCATTCTGGCAAAATCTTTTAATCTGGTTAGAAAGAGCCGGAGAATTACGCGGCATACTGAAAACATCTTCAGCGGGGGAAGGAGCGCCGTGGGTATTAATCAGAGCCTTGTACCCAACAAGCTGCTTATGGTAACCTGTGGCGGCATGCATAGATGAAAGCCACACCAATGTGTAGAGTCATACGCCGGGAATGGATCAGCGCTCACCTCCATTCCCAGCCCGCGGTTTAGCCTGTGCGCTAGTCTGCCTTTGGCCCAGAACTGGCACAGTCCACAGCAGAATACCCCTTGTAAAGTAACCATTAGCAGTACAAGTTCTTGACATTATTTTGCATTTTCCTGTGCCCCCGATAAGTTGCCTGGAGTTCAGGCATGTGGCAAATAAATAGATGATAATGGCAATTCCTAGATTCCCTCTCCTAGAGGCTGATTGGTGACGCTGTCTCCCAATGGGGGGTTCAGGCTCTGTATGCCGCTGCTATAGGCTACACTTATACAGTGGGTAAAATCTTCCTCTGCATCAGCTGTACTGCATAGCCAGTCCTGCACTGAATCTAGTTAAACCCCACTTCTGACAATGAATAGATTAATGTCTGCGAAGATCACAGATCATTTATTCCGGTTTAATAGATTTGGCGAATGATAACAGGGAAAATAATGATAACAGGGAAAATAATGATAAATGCAAAACAATGGGATTTCAGCCCCAGGCTTCTTCCTCAAGGCTGGTCAGGGGAACAGGGACTTGAAACCCAGGTCCTTCTGCGCACTATAAGTGCGTATCCGCATTTTCCCTCTAACGGCGTCACCATGTTTTTGGAGAGAGCGAGTATGAGGCTGAGGAAGTTGTGGCTGACAGTAATCCTCGGGTGGATTAATTATCAAAAAGGACCGTGGCTTTTGTTAAATGAGATACGTTGGCTGAGGATGAGCGCTGGGGAGGAAGCGTCAGTGCCGCGCCGCTCGGTCCCCCGGTGCAGTGCCGACCCCCCCCCCCGCCTCACAAACACCTTTGGCCACCAACGTCTGTATCTAGTACCTGTACCCAAGCGCTTTATACGCATTACAAAAATCTCTGCTGCTGTTGTGCCCTAATGTCTTATGAATATCAATTTAGCAATAAATCGCAGAGTAAGATAAGCTTAACACTGGGGTAGAACAACAAAAATAAAACAGAATAAGTAATTAAACAGTACAATACAACACCAGTCACAAATGTAAATAATGTTCTCTGTGGTGCCTGGAATAGGCTCAATTGCCCCCCACCCCCAACCCCGTTGTCACCCTGACTAGGATAAGTGCTTTGGTGATAGATGGGTTGGACAATAATACTAGTTTTAAGTAACCCTAAAGACCTCTGTGATTTAATAAGGAAAATTCATTAGATGACTATAATTAAAACAAATACCAATATGAGCACGCTAGAGGCCAAGAGGTATGAATCATTTCACATTAATTTTGTTTTTTTTTTGAGGAATAAGGCTGATAATTGGTTATTTTTCAGAAAATGGGTGGAGTTTTAAGGCACCGCCTATAGTCAGTGTGTCCCATATGTACCCGGGTTTGTAAATATCTATCGCAGCGCCTGCCGGTGTTTTTGACCGTCTGGCTTTCTTCTGAGTGGTGTTGCTCCAAAGCAAAATCGAATGTTACTAAAACACAAAAATTCAAGCGGTTTTTCTTCAGATAGAGACCAAATATGAAGCTTCTGCATCATTTTTCTCAAGAGACTTTACACTTTCAAAAAATTTGGCAGTGTTTTGACGTTTTGCCACAACTACCCTACATATCTGACAGTCATGTCATGTTTTATTTGATTTATCTGAATTATATTTATAGCCTTTATTCTCAGAGAAAGGAAATCTACAATAGCAATAAGCTTAGTCTCCTATGGGGTTTCTAGTCTAACTAATAGCAATAATAACAGCAAGAAGCAAATGCAACTCACTCGTTTTTAAGTCCCCTGTCTCCGTGATTTACTTGAGGTTTTAGCTGTTGATTTAATTTAGAGATAATATACTAGACTAGGCTTAGAAGTCGTATCACCGCAATGCACTTACAATCCATCCACGCTGCAGATCTGACGTGGTGTTTTTTCTTTTAAGCCTGCTGTTGGCTTTGGGCGTCGCACTATAATCTGCTGCCAAAGTGAAACGTGTAACAACATATAAAAATCCCGATTGTCATGCTTAATTAAGCAGCCACCTACACCCTTTGCAGTTCATCACTGCCAGAGCTCATCTGAAACGAGCCTCTAATTCTGACCGTCGTGCCATGCGATGTTTGTGGCAAAAATAACATGTTTATGCGGAAAGTTTGCTGCCAGTCATTCTTACATCTGTGCCTTAGGTATGAGTGATAATTATTGCATGGATGCATTGGGGAATCACTAATGGGAGAAGCCGTCGAGCTAATTATTAAAATAGGAGGATACTGACCTAATGAAAACGACACAAATGGCTGACGATGGGAGAACTCAGGGGCCATTTAAATGTTGCACTTCAAAAAAATACAACATTCACATTTATCTCTCATAATTAGGGTTGTGTGTATGACGTGAAAGACACCTCAGGCACATTGCAATGGAAAAATAAGAAAGAAATGAACATCTTTCAGAGGCTCTGGTTATTATTGGGGTGACTTTTATATCTGTCAAAAAACAAAATTATGTTAGATATCCAACAATGTGGCTGTCTTAATTACACTGGTCTTTTACCAAAAGAAGAGAACCCCCATCTCATTAATGTATGAAAATAACTTGTACTGTATACACAAAGCTGTTGCAACAGTTTCCAGTAGTGCAAATATTTGTATTTGAATTCCCTGTGAACTGTCAATCTTCTTTAATTATGGATCCACATATGTCATTTTAGCACCTCTCATATACTGCAGTATGGATGGCAATCAAAGGAGGGTTTTTTTCTGTTGCTTTTGAGTCTTTGCCAATTAAAGGCATTCTCCATATGCACCCATTCAGTATGAACAACTCTGAAGGCACTTGCAGAAAACACAGCTCCTTGATGTCTGCACTGAATCCAGCGCTGCCTCCCCCCACCCCCCCTTCCCGCGCTTTGAGAAGAACATTTGGTTCTGATGCTCCTCCTTGGGGGGTTTGGCATATCCGGCCTGGCCGTGGCCCAGCAAGCGTGAAGTTAAGATTTAACTCAGGAACACAAATGGCTCCTCTTTTGCAGAACAACAAATCTTCTTCTCTCGCAATACTTGTTTTGGGTGACCTCTTTATCTTTTTGTCAAACACAGATGCCTTGCAGTTCATTATGGCTGCAATGCAGATCCCTCAATTGCAGCGGCCTTTTCCCAGCAACAGACAACCCCGTATTGCAAAGTACTATTGCAACAATTTACAGTCGTGCTTATATGTCCATTTTACGTTGTGCACTGTTGTACTGTACTGCCGTGTTTTTAAATATCTCAACAGGCAGCTAATGTTTGAAAGCAGGACGAAACTGAGCATGAACAATTTAAGCAGACGGACTGACTGACAGACAGATGCACACAATTTCCTGGCAACAGTGCCCCCCCCCTTTACTCTCAATTTGGCACATGAATTTCCCACCCCAAAGTGTTATATTTTTATTATGTATCTGGGTCTCTCATGATCAGTGGACAGGAAATGTTCCCCATTTGCTGAAGCTCTTGGATGTGAACTGTCCTACTATGTGAAACTAATTGGACGTGAGGATTTAGGTAAGGAAATTGGTACATCATGGGGAGAAATTGAAAGTCAGGTCTCGAATTGACATTATATGGCTAAGTAAAGGACAGCATGATTGATGAGCGTTGTACCCATTCATGTCCAGTCCTGTTTCAATGAGCTTGGCATGTTTTCTGTTTAAGGTGCTCAGGCAGAGTTGCCTGGACACAATTACAGTGCTGGCTGTAAGATCTGAAGTGGGCTTCCAGGAGCTTTATCATGCGTTTCTCTGATTTCTGTCCAATCCGTTTATTCCTGTAGGTCAATCCAGGTTATCTACTAAGTTTTCTTATATAATGGTTGCTAAATTCAACCCCCCCCCCCCCTTTGTATGATCAGTAGACACAGTGTAAATTGTCTGCTCTAGGTCATCAGCATCACAGTGTATCACCCATGAGGGAAGGAGCAACCACATTGATTTTCAGATCACGGCTTCTGGAGTCTGGCAAAGGGATAATCGCTGCTGTTCTGTTAAACCGTAACTCACCAGGTGATAATTTTTATGATGCTGAACACTCAGTCTCAGAAGGGTGTCCAATTACTCGAAATTTACTTAAGTTTAATTTTTCTTCAGTGCATGTATGGCTGGTTCAAGGCTAGTTCAGAGTTTCAGACATTTTGAAAAATCTTTGGCTTTAGTTTAATAGTGTCCCTTTATAGATAGTAGGTCTCCTATAGATAATAGATAAGAGATTTAATATCCTCTTTATTATATACATGTGGTTGGGTGTCATCGTTTTTCTGTCGTTTCCTGTTCCTGTTTCCTGGTGGTGCTTGTGGAATATCTAAGCAGGAGAGTGCCAGCCTAGCAGTCTATTTCACCCTTGGTAGAAATCAGCTCTGCTAAATGAATGTTCCTCTTTTACCATCTGTGAGATCATACACTACGCTGGAGCAGGTTATTGCTGAATGTCTTCTCAGATCATGTCTCTTATTTCTCCTTTAAGTAAAATCGTTATGCATGTTTCTTTCGGACACACGACAAATCAAAGACACTTATTGACCGCATTTATAAACCTACAGATCTGCAGGATAGACAGACATATTTTTGTGTAAGCAAATTTTTTCTTCCCACAGAAATACAAATAATCATTATTTGCTCAGTGTGATTCTTGTTTGTTTACATCCCGTGAATCTCATCCGAAAACAGAGATAAGTCTTGCACCCAATTTTGTATTGTCTGATTTATGTTGGCATATCTGATGCAGTGGTTGATTTCGCTGTTTTGTTTGGTCCAATACTTACATTTCAAAGTACAGCATCACATTTGGGGGCATGTCTATTCAGGGCCTTGAAGCCATGCACTGAAGCTAATATTATACTTAATGATAGGTACAAAAAAGAGAGCTAATACGTAGCTGGCATATAGAAATTAATCAGTGCTATGTCGTGCAAGTAAAGCTTCAGAAGGTTTTAGAATCCATTACTGTAGGTAGAAATTATGCAGATTACGCTGCCATGTTTGTTCTCTGTTAGCAAACAGAGTAGATCTGAAACACAAGACAATTCTATCATTCTCTCCATACTGCAGTTATAATACTGATTCCTGGGGACTTTCATAGGCAAGATGACTTAATGCACGCCTGTAATAATGAGCACATCCCTCCAAACAAGTAGGGCCTGAGAATGTCACTCTGTTTCTGCTTTCATCTCTCAGTCCTCCAGCGCTGCATTTTCTTTTCCCTCGGAATTCTTCGGTGCTTTCATTCTCTTGATGTGCTTTGCGTGCAGCTGTCCAACATTTAAATGGGTCCTGCTCATTTAGCCTATAGATCAAATAGGATATTAGTCAAAGAACATGTGTGTCAAGCCTTTGTTTGTTTCCCACCTGTCCTGACAGAAATTATGGCACAATCAAGATGTATGCGGCCTTTGGCGTGGGTGACTATGGAACCTGGTGCACCAATTAATAAGTTCTCATTAATTATCTGGTGTAAATATCTCTCCCCATCCCCTGATTGTACATTTGGTGGAGCAGGGCTTGACTCAAAACCCCAACCTGAAATGAAAACGGTAATGCTGCTGTATTTTCCATTTGTAGTATGATTAATACAGGTAGGCTTACTTTGGAATGCTTCTTTTCAAACACGACACGCATGCACACACGCACGCACACGTTTGTATTCATAGCTTTGTGGGGATCGTACAATCATTTCTACGGGCAAAACCCTAATCCCAGCTACGATAACCCTAACCCCTACCCATTAACCTTAACCGTAAGTAACCAAAGAAAATACAAGATCTTTGGCATTTTTAGCGTTTTGCAGCCACAGATTTTTTGCAAAATTGAGTTTTCCCTTGTGGGAACTGAAGAAATGGCCCCCACAACATCAACATAACAGGTTTTTTTTATAACATTGTGGGGACATTATACAAAACCACACACACACACACACACACACACACACACACACATACTGTGGTATGCAGAAGTCTTAGACCTGCGAAGAAGATGTTTAAGGCTATTTATCTGGGTAGTAAATGTGTATTTGCTCAGAAAAAATGCAATTTAACATTAGAACATTATTTAGAATTAGAATTAGCAAATTAACAGTAACAATAAAAATAAATCTTTCTTCTGTTCTACAAAAAGATATCTTGTTGGGTGGCTTGACACACCGCTTCAGTTCCCAAACCTCTCCTCAGGCACCCCCCAACCATTCTATGTATTTGTTTAATTTCGCCACCAGCTCAATTAATTAATTCGTTAAATAACTCAATGAGGTATTGATTAGACAAACATGATGGGGTGGTGATCGAGTCAAAAAATACATACTTGTATTGCAGGGTTGCTGCAAATGCTGGGGTAATTTTAGGGAAGGTTTTGAAACGACTAAGCTGGCACTTTGACAGACATCATTGTTTTATACCAACATGGAGACCATTCAAGCATCATTTCCTCTCACTGCCTAAGGCTTTCGCATAGTATCCTGCACAGCTAAGAGCGAAGTGCAGGGCAGGTCGTTCATCTGGTGGCCCAGGAGCATTTTGGAGCCCCTTCTTTTCAAGCTGGAACCCCACTTTCTGAAGACTATACTCTGAAAAGGTTTACAATAATGTGTAGTTTACCCTCTTGATGAAAAGACATCCTTCTCCTCTTCAGCCGCCTCAAAATTCATTTCCATCCAGCCATCATTCCTTTTCAGTGGCCACTTATCCATGGCAGGGTTGTAGTAATTTAGAGTCTAACGCTGCAAGGTCTGGGCAGGATGCCAGTCTGTGCCAAGGCACTCACTCACTATGGATAATGTACAGTAATCAGTTCACCTAAATTGCATGTCTTTTGACTCTGGGAAGAAAGTAGAGTTCCCTGATGGACACACACACACACACACACACACACACACACACACACACACACACACGCACGCACATGCATACAGGTGATAATACAGCCCACGCACCTACTGCATTACCAGACATAATTTTCAGCACTGCTAAAAAATGTATTTAACACTTAATTAAGATTAATCTGCACCCATTTCTGTCTCAAGGATGTGTGTCTTGGAAGCCTTGGATGAGCATTTAAAAAGATTGTGTGCTGGGTGTGTGTGTGCTGGGTGTGTGTGCCACTGAACATATATTATAGTCATTGCTTTGATAAATGTGAAAGCAAATTTTACCTAGAATTTAGGCCATTTTAGTACAAGTGCTTGTTTTTTTAAAAATTTATTTTATCCTTTCTATTGTCTTTTATGTTTCAAATTGATTTGGAAGATGAGATGTTCCTCATCACATTGTAGTGTAACGGCCTTGAATCTAAATGAGGTAGCTGAGGTTTTTGTAAAGACACAGTAATTTCCCATATAGCGATTCTTAATAAATTGCCAGTACTTAAGTTTTCGCTCCCTTTCTGTACATACACTGATCAGCCTTAAATTAAAACCACTTGCCTAATATTGTGTAGGTCCCCCCTCCTTCTGCCAGAACAGCTCTGACTCATCAAGCCATGGACTCCACAAGATCTCTGAAGGCTTCCTGTGGTTCTGGCACCAAGACAGTAGCAGCAGATCTTTAAGTCCTGTAAGCTGTGAGGTGGGGCCTCCATGGATCGGACTTGTTTGACCAGCACGTCCCACAGAGGCTCGATCAGACTGAGATCTGGGGAATTCGGAGGCCAAATCAACACCTTGAACTTTTTTCATATTCCTCAAATCATTCTTGAACAATTTCTGCAGTGTGGCAGGGTACATTATCCTGCTAAAACAGGCCATTGTCATTAGGAAATACTGTTGCCATGAAGGGGGCCTGCAAGAATTTTTAGGTAGGTGATACATGTCAAAATATCATCCACATAAGGTCCCAAGGTTTCCCAGCAGAACGTTGCCCAGAACATCACACTGCCTCCACCAGCTTGCCTTCTTCCCATAGTGCATCCTGAGATCTCTTCCCCAGGTAAACGACGCACACGCACCCAGCTATCCACATCTCTGAAGGCAACTAGGCCACCTTCTTTCATTGCTCCGTGGTCCAGTTCTGATGCTTGCATCCCCGTTGTAGGCTCTTCCGGTGGTGATCCGGGATCAGCATGGGCCCTCTGACTGGTCTGTGGCGAGGCAGCCCCATAAGCAGCAAATTGCGTTGCATTTGTGTTCTGGTACCTTTCTATGATAGCCAGCATTAACTTTTTTCAGCAATTTGTGCTGTAGTAGCTCTCCGGTGGGATCCAACCACATGCACTAGCTTTGTTCCCCATATAAATCAATGAGCCATCAGGTGCCCATAATCCCATTGGCGGTTCACAGGCTGGCCTTCCTTAGACCACTTTTGGTGGATACAGACCACTTTATACTGGGAACAGCCCATAGGACCTGCCATTTTGGAGATACTCTGACCCAGTCATCTAACCATCACATCTCAATTCACCTCACCTTTCAGTGGTTTACTGTTTTGGCAGATCAGTGTATAAGTCATAATTACAAAGTAGCTGGTTTCACAGGGCAACAAACTAGCAGCCGCATTAATGGCAACCATGTGAAATACAATGTGGTCATGCTGTATTTTAAGGTATTTCTTTCAATGCAGGGAAAAGAATGTTTAAATAGACAAGAACTTCTTTTGCGGTTGTAGAAAAACAAACATTCTCTATTTCTTTATGTAACTTTATATATGATTTAGTATAATTTTTCATAATGTTTATTGATGGAGCTCCCAGGTTTTTGATGAAATAGCGGTGGGCATTTGTGAGTGACACGTGGATGAATACTAAACAGTTAAGATATACATTTCATCATTGTGACATTTCTGAAGACACTAACCTATTGTTAACCTTTATGTTAGCCTGAGGGAATCTAGGAAAAAATGTGTCTGTCTCAAGGACTGTATGGGGGCGACATAAACCGGGGTGATGTATGGGTGTGAATCACCATGCAAGACAGAGATGAATGACAACATGGGGTTAAACGGAGAACTCCTGCAAAATGGTCAGAAGGAGATTTTTGACGGGAGGATTCCCTGGTTGTACTGATATTTAACAGGAGCTCAGATAGGTCAGCAGGACATGGATCTGAGGCTGTGGGATGAAGGAGAGGAGAGTTATGGTGTCGTGCACTAGACAGCTGTTTATCCTTAGTTAAATAAATGGGTAATGCTTTACATTAACTGCATCTTTATAATGCATCCCTTATGCCTTCATAGAACATTCAGCAAACCTTCATGATGCATTCAAAAGGCAATTATACAACAATCATAAGGATACCATAACATCCAACATACCTTTACAACTTTAATATAGATTAATTATATGGTTATACAATACTTGTTATTATTATTTAACGTTTATTATTAATATATACGAAATACATGCATTATGAATGCATTGTGAAGGTGCAGGTGTTGTAAAACCTTATCAGAAATTAATAGGATTATTTGTCACTTTGTGCAAAAGCAACAGTTAAACAAACTGAATTTAATAAATTTATATGGTTCTTGAATTTGAAGCATTGGTAGATGTTATGTTATATGTATGCCTGAAAGTAAGCATAAACGCCCATCAAAGAACGAAGGTGTAGGATTGATCATGGTTGTATTAATCTTTTTCATTGTCCTCTATTCCCATTAGATCTATGAACTGAATTTTGTAATTGACGATCAGAGTTACAGACAAATTATTTTTATTTAAAAAATCAAAGACATCTGTAAATGGCCATATGGTGGCATCTCTTCTGAGAAAATAATGAATTCCTTCAGCAATGTCAAGGAGAACCCTAAGGGTCATGTTGGTGATTCTGGTTACATTGAGAAGCATTCTGATTCTTTTCTGTAGTTTTGAAATTTTAATTGATAATTACAAAATTTCTTGAAGTAGAATTAAATAGGTTTTGTTATTTTATGATTGTTTTTCTGCTAACAATGATCTACTGAAGGGAGGACTAATGACTTCACACTGCCATATCTGCGAGTTAAGTTGTGGAAAAATATGTGGCACATATTAAATATACATATATAACTATACTGGGGAAAGATGCAGGCAGTTATGCTGTGAAAAAAATCTTTAATAAACACGAGTGAAATGGACACTGAGTATGTGGAGAATGAATTCAGCTATTCTGGAAACTAATAAACTGCAGCTGTACATCTGCGATAATATTCAAGGTCTTCAAGGTCCTCAGTAGTGCAGTGATATGTGGATCCAGTAATAGATACAGACAATAATTTATGTAATGTCCATGGAAACAGATGTGGGGTCAACACTTATCAGGTGGAGATACTAGGGTTACCAAAGGGAGACAGCAGTGCTTTGGAATGGCTAGATGACTCCACTCCAGTAGAACTCAAAAATATTATGTTACTGTGTTGATTCAACCTGGAAAAAAGGATCTTTACCTATTCACTTATATTTACAAAAATTGTCCATTTTGCTGAACTCAAACTGACATCCACCAGTTACTTGCCAAAGGAAATGGGAAAAACCACACGCCAATGTGAATACAGCACCGACATTCCTCTAATCAGGCTGCACGCCTGCATTATTAATGTTCATTACTGGCAGTGTTTTTATCCAGGGCATCTTGGAGGCTGGAGAGCGGGGCGAGATGTCCACAGTACCAAGCCAGTTCCTTTATATCTCCTCTTTCTTCACGGACACGCGATCCAGGCAAACTTGGGTGTGGTGTGCCGGTGAATATATTGTAAAATATACTCCTGTCACTCCTCACGGCCTGCTTCCGTTTATGAAATGTCACAAGGATGACTGACCAATGTGCGGCCACTTTTTAGGAAATAGAACGCCGTTCAGTGGATATGCGCAGAGGGATTCTTGATGAATGGGCTGAGTTTTGCGGCGGCAGGTTAAACATGAAACTTGGCTTATTTATTTTTGTTGTTGCTCAGCAGCAGCTACTGATGGTGGCCTCGTGTGTCCAAACTTCTCACGGGGCCAGAGTATTTCCTGCTTGGAGGAATTGATTTTTTTCCCTTTGATTAAACCTGCATGTTTGTCTGCCCCCGACAGCATCTTGGTAAACACTAATATATTACACTGACTTGCTCCCGGGATGCCTGTAAGTGTTGTGTGTAGTTCACAAATGGGAAAAGTTAGGGCACGCTACGGGATCTGAATTTAATTTTGAGTCCATCTTGGGAAGAGTGCGTTTTAAACTTTGTAGTTTAAAACACGAATCTTTGTTTTCTTTAGCAATGTTTAAGCTACATTACCAGTCCATCTACGTTCCTACCCTCACCTATGGTCATGAGCTGTGGGTAGTGACCAAAAGAACAAGGTTGCGAATACAAGTGGCCGTATTGGGTTTCCTCCGCAGGGTGGCTGGGCTCTCCCTTAGAGAGGGTGAGGAGCTCGGTCATTCAGGAGAGACTCGGAGTAGAGTCGCTGTCCCTCCGCATCGAGAGGAGCCAGATGAGGCGGCTCGTGCATCTGCTTAGGATGCCTCCTGGACGCCTCCCTGGTGAGGTGTTCCGGGCATGTCCCACTGGGAGGAGGCCCCGGG
>JAODJW010000019.1:23572951-23584892 GCA_026777045.1 Hyperopisus bebe
GTTCATACCTCACACCTCCATACCCCTATGTCCTGCCCTTCTGCTGTGAAGGAGACCTCATACCCCTATGTCCTGCCATTCCGCTGTGAAGGAGACCTCATATTTGTATGTCCTGCCCTTCCGCTATGAAGGAGACCTCATGGTTCCACCCAAGGCAGCCCTTTGTTTTAAAAGCCATTACTTACACGTCTTACATCCAGGCCGTTACCTATTCACACATCCTCTGCTGAGGCCACCGTTGTTGCATTATTGAAGAGCCCCAAGGACAAGAAATGTAGGGCTTGTATAATCAGTGTCTAAAGGGCATTTCCTGATCACAGTTATTTGGACAAAGGGGCCAGTGAATGCTTTAGACTTGCTTCAGCAATTATCTTTGTCAGCCATCTTCATAGAAGCATACAAAATAAAGATTTACTTTATGGAATAACAAAATAAACCAAATGACACTGCGTGTTGAAGACATACTTTTGTAAAGTGTGAACTTTTGTGTTACAGTATCTGTTTCAGAAACAATCTGGCTGTTTACATACAGAGAAAAGAAACTTCTCTCCCATAAGATGTAATTGCTTTTCTGCCTTTTGGCAAAGATTAAGTGTGGGATATGTTTTTATCAATTTAATATCTGATATGTCCCTCATAGTGTATTAAATTATTTTTTTAGGATGAGATGTTGGAAGGAAGACTTTCTCTGTCCAATTGATGCATCGACTGAGTGTTCTTGGTCTTTAAAACTGAGTGTGGTCTTTAAAGCACAAACCTTTTTGTATCAATCACTGTTAAAAAAAAATCTAATTTTAAGGCTGGTACAGTAGCTCTCTGGTAGCGCTAATGTCTCCTGCCTCATGAGGTTTGAGTTCTTCCTCAGCTGTGTCCGTAGAGTCTACATGTTCTTGTGTTGCATAGCCATCTTCAGGGTATTGTACTGTTTTCTCCTGCACTCCAAACACATGTGTGGCTTTATGGTGTCCCTAAATTTCTCCTAGTTTCTGCCCTGAGATGGATTAACATGGGTAAAATTGCTGGCTTTAGGTAAAAAGATTGGTTAAGCAACTAAATGGGATCCATTTGTCAGTTACGGCCGGCTCAAAAATTGCAAAAGCTGCTGTTTGCGGCAATGGGCACTAAGCAGCCATTTTCTGCAGTGAAGATTAAGGTCAGGATTTTGTAATCTGTCTCTTCCAACTGTCAGGCATCTGCAGAAAAAAATGAAGCATTACAAGAGACCCTCACAACCGTTATGCTGCTTCTTCAGCTTCTTTGGGCCTCATGTTAATGACATCAGAAGCATATTTTCTCCACAGCGATGATTAATTTCATCACCATCAGGCTGAACTGCGGCCTGAGATCTGAGACCCATGCATGATGTACAATGCTCTGTATTGGTTGTTCGGCGTGTGCGTGCAGATCACATGCGCAACAGTTGGTCTTAATAGGGAGTCTCATTAAGAATCCTCGTTAACAGTCTACATGTAATCAGCCAGTGCTTACCCACCTCCGTATGTGCTATATTGTCACCACGGATGGACTGTCATGGACCCTTTCACAATTCTCCAACCAGCTTAAGGGTGTTAATGGAGTTTGCAGGATGAGTGGATGTTCTGCGGAGGGGGTTGGTGCCAGTTGGTTGGAATAAGCAGCAGTGCTAAGCTTCCATTGCACATGTGAAACACGAACACTATTGACAGTGAAATTTCCTGGGCTACATGAAGAGCCCTATCCTGGGAAACTGGGTTAATTGATTTACTTTGTGTTGTCCATCCCCAAACTCCTGCATGATGCTGTTGATGTCAATGGGTTGCCTCATCATTTCACTATACCTCTGATTTGTTTGAAAGTTACCTCCTGGTCTGTATGACCTTCTGTACATCAAATGAGATGTTCAATAATAAGATGGGCCTCCCCATGCTCCCGAAGAGGGGAGTGGCGGCTTGCGTTGATTCCATGAAAACCGACTTCAGCATGTACAGTAATCCACCAAGGATGACAATGTGGAATATTGTCATTTAATGTCATTGTGAATGACATTAGCAGTTTAGCTACTTGTGACTCTTGAAGAGTCCAACTCGAACATTGGCCTACACTCCCTACAACATGGCTCAGCTTGGCACACCCCGTGTTTTCCTGTCTGATGACCCCCATATGTACCTTTGAACAGCATGGCTCAGGAATACTTACATGTTGAGTAATGATCAAGGCCTCTGTGCGATTTTGTGGGCTGAGATGCCTTATGGTCGACTCACTGCCTACCGTGAGCTAGACAAGCACCGGCCTTATCGTTCATCACTACATCATGCTGTCCTCTGTGCCCAACAGGAGGGGGGTGGCTGTGGAGATGTTCACACAAGCATGCTCGTCCTAGACTTTGACGCTGTCATGAATCCACCAGGGCTGGGAGATGAGCGTTGGTGTGACTGCAGCACTTAGGGGATTTTTAAGTGTAATCACAGTTCGTCAGGAATTTAATGCCTCCATTCTGTCAGACTACTGGTTTAACAAAGACCTGTGGATCCCCCAGAGCCTTGATTGCATCCAGTTGTCTTTCAGTCAGACCAGGATGGAGGTCCACCTTGTTTTATACTACATTTAATCACCTAGAGACTGCTGAACAAGGAACTACTTGCTGCACTAGCTTGAATTTTCTGAGGGTGTTCTCCCACAAAACCAAACCTGCTGCACGGTTACCTGTTGTGTTTAAACTCCAGTTTCCTCCTGTAGTACAAAATCCTGCAGTTGGGGAAATTGTCTTCTAAATTGCCCATTATGTGTGAACAAGTGACCAGTGATTGACCGCCATCCCACCCAGGGATTCCCTGTGATGCACGTGTTTTTTTTTTTTTTTTCTCCTGCAGTGGGTAAACGGTTATGGAAAATGTATGGATAAGTAGATAAGTACAGAATAAGAGAAAAATAAAATAAAACAGATGGTGATTGCAGCAGTGAAACACCAAGTAAAATTATTATTATGATACTCTACAATTACTATAGGCAAGCACCCAGTTAAAGATATTTATGATCAAAGTGAACAACTACAGTACAATGTTCCCATTTATAAGCATATGTTATTAATTGGGGCTGTCCACTACTATAGAATACTAGGTTTTACAGTAAGTCTCTTCAATAAATGTGACCGTAGAAATGGCAAGTTCTAGCACTTTTGCACAATTTAGTTGCATGCAGATATGTGCAATGCTCAGTTATTAGAATTTTAAATAAAGATGAGTTCTGAGAGGAGCAGAAGCAGGGAATTGCAAGTGACAGACTTTGTCTCACACAACTGTGGTTCACTTTTGTTCTCCTGAAGAGAAAAAAATGTCATTTAATTCGGCGCACTAGGGCCTCAATCACAGATGCACTGTGAAGCTGCCTTTCTCAGCATGGTCTGCTATTTCCTAACCGATACTTTCAACCTTCCCCTTGTAACCCATTTCTGTTCACTCTCAGTCCACTCTTTCTCGGTAAAAGCCTTTGCCCTTTTAGGAGTCCATAACACCTGGAATCAAAGGCTGTAGAGGGCAGTAACCATTTCCTCCATCTAACAAGTGCAAGGGACCATCAGCCAACAAGAAGCTGATATCTAGCTGTATCTCCCAATGTACCACATGTGCCAGAGGGGAAGTGAGGTTGCGGTAAGAGTGGTAGAAGTGAAACCTAATTGGATGGAAGACTCTTGTGTTATGGTAGTTACAGAACTTGCCTGAGGGTCGTGGATTTGAACTCCTGGTGGACTGCTGCTGTTATATCTCACTTGATCTGAGAAACCAAGACAATAAAAACTCATCTGTGTAATTTAATTACAAAATGACAAATATGTCGTTCGGATGTTTTAGCAGTGTGAGTTCCTGCCGATAACAGCGTACCAAACAATTTTATGTTCTTTCTGGGTGATACGTTCAAGTGTGGGTAATTTGGTTATGTCAGTAAGATGAACCATACATAGCTGAAGGAGGACAACGGCTGAAGGAGGACAACTTTCATTGAAGAGGTGGCCGAGTGCCAGGCGGACAGCATGTGTGTCAAATAAGCCGTGCCATTACTCTCCATTAGGATTTGCCATAACTGGCCGGGAGATCACAGGCAATGGAGGGATGAGCTGTACAGAGCCAGACTCGGGGGGCTATGCTTCTGTCCTCAATGTGATTACACTTTTACGATCATGAAAAAAACTCAAAAGAGGCCCCTTTATTGAGAATGATAGTCAAATTCAGATTGCTTTATGAGTAGCAGCTGCGTTTTAAGTGCTGCTCCGTGGCTGGAATGTTCAGAGCCCATGGCTCTCTCACGGGGTCCCCCTGAAGCTGAGCGATTCCAGTTTTGAGCACTTCGAAAACTGCAGAGAGTTCTTCAGTCTTACTGGTCATTTTCATCTTTACAAAAGGCACAGGTTTGGGATGGAGGTGAGAGGGAGGGGTCGCACAACGTTAGACAGGTTTATGACTGAATCATGCCAATAACAACGAGCGATGGGAGAGACTCATCCTCACTGTGAGACTCCTATAACCTAAGTGTCAGTGGTCTGAACCCCTGGTACTTCATTACCACTGCGTTCAAACTGTGAGTTATCAAAGTCATCCTCAAAGGCATCTCAGTCATACCAATGACTGCCAATTATAAATGATCTTGCGTATGTCAATAAATATACACTGTAACAATGTGAATGTCCTACAGATTGGCTAGTTGAGTTAGGTGCACTGTAATCTGGTTATGTGCTTCAATAATGAATCAATCTAATCTCTCAGTGGATCTCAGTGGTGTGATGCAATGTCATAATCAGCACCTTGCTGCAGAGTTTTCCCTTCTACATATCGAGCTGCAAGATGCCTTCTGCTGATAGATCCCATCACTTGTTATACTGAATCTGGTTACGTATGCTAATGCCATTAAGGAAATAAAAGGAAAGAATAAGAGAATTAAAACATGTCACCAGGATGTGAGCGCCTGATGCCAGACAGTGTCGTAATAATGGTGCTTGAGGCTTCAATGGCGGCTTGGCAAGTAAGACTGTTACTTCACACCTCCAGGGTTGGGAATTCAATTCTGACTGTGAGTGTGTGGACTGTATGTTCTTTCCATCTTGCATGGTAATCTGATTTGCTCCTGCAGTACCAAATGATAAAATTAGGTTCTTAGCAAGTATAATATTTCCTATGAAAAATATACAAATCCGTCTGAGTTTGTAAAATAAACATTTCACTTAATTGATTTCAGACGTGTTTGTCGTTTTGCATGCTGCTAGCCAATTAGCCACTTTTTAGCAACAGCTGAATTAATAGTGAAAAGTTTTGAACAGACTGAAGGGAACCGATCGCAGGGTGAGTTGATGTTTAATTTGGAGGCTGAAATCGTAGCTGCAAACAGGCAGGGTCAAAATCAGAGATGCAGAGAAGTGAAAGAAGCCGAAGGGGAAATCCAGGAGCGGAAAAATGCAGGTATAGCCAGAAGGTCGATAACGAGCAGGTAATCAGCGAGGCAATCAAATCCAAGAAAACACAAATCAAGAATCAGGAGTCCAGAAAGTCAAAAACACAGGTCATACACAGATATTGATGAAACATGGGAAGCACTCAGTATGGTGTTGAGTATTCAGGGGAGGACAATCTCTGGAGGTGTGGTGGTTCAGGTGAGTCTGGCCGTGGTCGGGTCTGTTCTGATGCAGGCGTGACAAAAGTGGTAAATTTCCACACACCACCGAGCTGGAGAAATAGCTTAAGAGACACAGCATATTTAATGCAATTCTGTTGAAAGACCTTGTATGTTGTGTCACAATAAGGACAGCTCTTTGAACACGCTGGAACTCTGTATGAACAGGGGGAGAGCATTCTTCAAAATACTACAAAAAAACATCTTGCATTAAAGGTGTTGACCTGTATCTTGATGTTCTGCAGTTGGGTGCCTTAGTGCCTGGCAAAAAAATTAAAATGCCCCCCCCCCCCCCCCTTTGAGGTTATGAGTATGCAATATTAGCAGTGCATCAAAGGGGAGCAGTAACCCAGCTCCCCCCCCAACGTTAAAACACCTTCAAAAAAGTCACACATTACAGGTAAAGAAGCAATTTAGGAAATTAGAAACTTTTGGACTGTGGTAGGAAACCAGAGGTCAGGGAAAACTATCTGGACAGGGGGGACATGAAAAGTCACTGGAGATGTGAGGCTTTTGCATTGATCACTGACTCATCATCGCACCTTTGTTTAGAATCAATAGATCTGATTCCAAAAATAAATGTTGCTACAAAGCTGAAGTCATCTTCAAACCAGATGTCAAGTGATTCTGTAAATTAATTGTTCCTTATATAAGCAACGCTCCATGTGCTGACTTAAGTTCCTCTGGATTAGAAAACCTGTGGATATATATGGAAGGTAACAGATAGTCAAGTTGCAATCCCTAATTGCTGTTTATGATTGTCTTAAAAAGACTATGTTATTTTTGCAATTACATTTGAGAGGTAAGTTGAAAAGGACAAGCATTATTTATATATAATTAAACATTTGCTATTTTTATTTGTATTCTTTGACTGGTAAAAGCGCTGTAGGAGTGGTGCACTCAAATCAGCTTCAAAGAAGCATTAGTAATCTTTCCTTACCACACGTTATTAATCCTGTTTTAGTAATCCTTATGCCAGATCTGTTTATTGACATTGTGTTTTAAGAGAAAACATTTAACTGTACCGGAAGCTAAAACATTTGAATCCAGTATATATTTTGAATTCATTTGAATCCAGACAAACATGGGAAACCAAGTAATGAGTTAGATTTGAAAAACACAACCTGTGCATGACACTTATTTGAAATCATCGTTTTTGTATTTGGTCCTTCAATTTCCACACTGAAATGTACTAAGTGTAAATGAGCACATACTTTGAGATTAATTTCTTTCTCGGAAGCAGAGCCAATAGAAAATGTATGAAACTTGTTTGAATTTTTGTTTGGCTTAATAAATCAAATGATTACCTTACTGGGGATGGCATTGTTTTTATGCATATGATGTTGCACCATCACATACAGGAAATTGCACCCTTGAGTATAAAACTGTTACAAGTGCTGCCTCTATTTTGGAGACAATTAACACAGAAACCCATATACTGTGTTTCATTTCCAGGTGGAATTTGGATTGATTTGTCACATTATTCGTTTAATCCTTCTATTTATACCCATTAAGTATTCTTCATCTGTAATTTGAATAAATCATTTAAGTACATCATTCCCACAAAAAGGACGATATCATCAGAGTCACTTGACAGTCTAACCTTATTCTGTTTGCACCTGTATGGAAATGTAACGGCAGTTAGACTGATTATTTAGTGGGACAATGAGGGCTTAATTTTATTTTTAAAAAGCAAAAGTACATCGGGCTTTAATCATATATACACTGTGTGATTCAGAGATTCTCAAACGAGGATGCAGGTTTAGTTTCAGCAGTGGCAGGGACCAAATCTGACCTGACCAGCCCCCCTGCACTCATATGCAGTAGTTCCACAATATTGGTAGGGACAAGACCTTACCATCCTTGCCCAAATCTGTTCCCTTATTCTCAAATATTTATAAGATGTTCATGTATGCAATCCCAACTGTGCCTTTTGGGAACATTTGCATGAATTTCTTAAATAAAATGGACTGTATAGTCAAATGGCTGTTGGGTTGAGTAATGTTTTAGCGTGTGGTATGCAGCCAAAGTCAACGTGCAAAATTGAATATGGGCACATGGTGGTATAATCATGGATCTCCAACAGTCATCTGTTTGTTTTTGGCTAGTTTCACATTACCTGCATGGGGGAGTGTCAGTTTGATTAAGCAGCACTATGAGCTATAGAGTAGATTATCATGCAACCTAAGAATGCTTATGGAGTCAAAGGGCCAAACAGACAGAATGGTATGCACAGCTGGGAAAGTGTTAGACATTTATTAGATGTGTTTATATTGGCTTCTGTGGCCAAAGGACTGGCATATTCCAAAGAGCAAGATACATGTTATCTGAACAAAATTCCTCATAGTTATTTATTCACTTTATACTGCTTGAAATGAATTCAGAGATGAGCGATGCATGAATTTAGTCTCATTCTTTTTATACATGATTTATTTAAATTGAATGTATTGAAAAATCATATTCTTTTTAATCAGAAACATTTCAGTCTCATTCCTTTTAATCAGAAATGGAAGATTAGCTGAAGTTCCAGAATCCAAAAAAATCTCAGATTTTTTAATCAGTATTCAAAATGCGATTAATGCAAAAAGTCTGGACTAAAGTTTTTTCTTTATACAAGAAAATAAGAGAAAGAAATACTGGAAACATCGGATAATCTAAGCTTTTCAGTCTTCTGTCTAGTCAGAAAATTGATTCCTTCACAAATATATATTGTTTGTTGCAATACGCATTGTCATTGCCATGCTAGTGTAATAAGGTGTGAATGTCAGTTTATATAACTGTACAGGTGGTATACCGTAGGAAAACAGGTGTGGTTGAGTTAATTCAGCAGATAGCGTTAAATCATGGTTATGGTCATTTGTAAATAGACATTTTGAGGATGGAAGGCTGAGGGAAAGACACCATCATCTAAGCGGAAATGTAGACAAAAGCACATACTCTTCTACTGTGATATTCATGCATTGCTTTGAAGTGCAAAGAAAAACAGATGAGCAACATTGAATCAGGTGACTGCAAATGTCAATTTAGGACATAAACAGGCAGTTTCATCAAGTGTCATCTGTGAAGAATTTCAAAGAGAGGGTTAGCGTGATTGAGTTGCATAAATGCCTTCATATACCTAAAAATCCATTTTTCTGAGTAAAGTGGTACAATGAACTGCACTTATAATGGTCTACCGAGCAGTGGAAAAACTCATAAAGTACTTACCATCACCCCACAAGTACAGCCCATGCTAAAATAAACCTATAGACTGCTTATGCGTGCTTATTTTTAAAAGTCAATGGTTCTGCTGCATTCTTCAATATCTTTATGACATGAAACTACAGTCAATCTCAAGGTAAAAGTCAGTAACTATAAAGCCGTTCTGGGTGACTACATTCATCCCATAGCTAAGCATCTCTATAAGTGGAGTGGACTTTTCATGGATTCTAATGCCCCCATACACTCTGAGCATTGAAGTGACCTCCACAGTCTGCCTCAGTCACAGCAGTTCAATCGACCTGAACCCATGGAAGAGGTTCTGAAATGGAGCCAGAGGCACAATTTTCCACCCCTATCAACGAAACACCAAATGAGCGAATTTCTTGTGGAATATTGGGGTTGCATCACTTCAATAGCATTCTAGATGCCCGTAGAATATATGCCAAGATTTTCTGCCAGTTTATGGTGGCCCAGTTTGCTATTAAGACAGTTGTTCTTCTGTTTTATTCCTTTGAAATCAAGGAAAATGGTTGTTTGTTAATGCTCTTGAACAGATGGCATAAATGGTCTTTAATCATATTGTACCTTCTATACTTTTCCACACATTTGTCTGCTTCTATTTTGGAAAAAAATCTCAAAATGACACTGATGCTCTAGATGGTCCGGCTGTTTCTGACCACCTGATAACAGGATGTTGTTCAGGATTATATCATGATCGAAAAAGTATAGACTGAGTACCGTGTTTGACCTTTGCAGCAGACTGTTCACAGCACCTTTCCTTTTTGATTTACCCTTTTGCCTGTATGTAAATGTGGACAGTTTCATTATATGGTGGCGATGGCGTAATTTCCTTGTTTGCTGGAAATGATGATAGATGTTTGTGAGGCCAACGGTGATTTGAGGGAAAGAGGAGAGAGAAATGTAGCATATAGTGGGTGGAAGTGAAGTTGGGAAAGAGTGTCTTTTTAAAGTTTGTACAGCAGAGGCAACATCATACATTACATATCAATGTTACATATGTAAAACCCCATATGGGAAAACAGGGGTTGGGATAATGCGATGCTGAAGTGGTGTAAAGCAGAGAAAAACCTCAGCACGGTCGCGGGATGGGCAGGCTGGTCTTACCCTCTGCAGCTCCTGTCCCTGCTTCTGAAATCGGACTGACCCCTTAACTGGACTGTGCTGCATTACCGACAAAGAAAGAGTGAAACAGGTCGTGAGAAAAGGAGAAACAAACACAATGGAGAGTTTTTCATCTGTGAAAACCGTGAAATCGGAGGATGTTGCTCTTTGACTAAAAGTGCTTTATCTCGTTTAAGGTTTGGGTAAGGCTATGAGTGAGCATTTTGTGTTATTGATATTTTAAAGTTAAAAAAGAGACTAAACAAAAGCCATCATCTCCCCTTTAAGCTATCTGCAGAGCCAGATAGACTTCTATAATCCCCAGTGAGAGTAATTAATTAGCCCACTCTGTTGCTAGCCTGTTCAGCGAGCAAACTTCGAAATGAAATTTCTTTCAAGCCAAAACGAAAAAAAAAAAACAAAATCATCCATCATGTTTTCACTGTCAACAGCAGCAAGACACAAACTTATTGGATGTCTGGAACCCACTTTACTATCAGTACAGAGAAGCACAAATCTGACATACATACCAAAGTCTTATTTATTTTCAGATGAATCAATTGTACGTTGTGCTAAAACAGGCTGTCATCTTTGTGACGATTTTCCCATCCTTCGATCTGCTTTTGCCATCATTTAGCCAACCTTGTTTACAGAGACTTGCAGATAACTTTACCAGTTTCCAAAGCAATTAAAGTTAAGCACTTGTCTAACAAGCATTAATGCCACTGCGCAGTTTCTGGATTTCCACGTCATCTGCCTACTTTAGCAGTACTGCTGGTCCTCAGCACTAGTGTGCACTCAGATATAATGTTACACTCAATTAATCATCATTTTAATGTTAGAGAGAATATATTAAAGCTTTGATAAAGACAAAAATGGGCTTGAATAACAGCCCCTTTCACATGAAATCATATCCGGGAAGAGTGACCAGGGTTAATAAAAGACTTTGAACAGCGCCTTGGATATTCACATTGGCGTGGAAGACTGAAACATTCAGATATTTAACATTTACAAGTATGAAAAATTTAATTGTTCCATGACAACCTTTGTGGTTGAAAATTCTGATTAATGTTTTCTCTTGCTCTGAGATTTTGTCTTGTTCCTTCTCTCTCAGAGCTGACTTGTACATGCCTTATTCAAGAACTATCTTTGCAAACAAAGAGAAAATCAGAAAGTATTAATGAAAGAATCATTTAAAAATCCTTTTGGTGTTCTGCATTTCGTATAGTCTCGAGGATGCTTTTTGAAAATGACTTAAGTTTACACGCGGTGATGTTTATTTCCGTAGTGCATACCGCTGTTTCGACCTGGTGTCGCTCCCTTTGTAAAGTGCACTTTTCTTCTCGAGTCTCCGCTATCTTAATCGCTCTCGGCAAGTCACTGATTGTTTCTTGCTACTTTTCCATCCTGCTCTCTCCTTCCTCTCTTGGTGTGACTGCTTTTTTGTTGCCATGAATTAAGAATCGTCTCGTAGCACGGGGGAGGTGTTTGTGATTTGGGTGGCTTTGAGTTTCCTAGGTGATGTGTGTATGACTATATATGCGTGTTTGCGTGTATCTCTGTATGTGTGCACGGCTATGTGTGTCTGAATGTCTGTGTGTGGGTATATGTGTGGATGCACATGTGTAAATGTATATAAGTATTATGTACAGTGCATGTATAAAATAATGTATGTGTTTTAGCTTAAAGATGCAACATATCAAAATGTGCAAAAGTAAAGGGTTCTAAATACTTTCTGCCCTACATGTGTGTGCAATCAGCCCTCCTTTCACTGGGCGACGACAGGAACCTTTTGATTCAGCATCATTACGATGGTGCCTTTCCACCAGACCACCTCCTGTCGATAATCCCAGCACCTCATGACTGCCTGACATGTGACTCATTCCTGTGGGCGTGAGGCACGCTAGCCAGCTCTGGCCTGCGTGATTCGAGTGGCGGGAGCACGAGAACCATGCCCCCCCCCCCCCCCCCCCCCCGCCCG
>JAODJW010000019.1:23607343-23622108 GCA_026777045.1 Hyperopisus bebe
GGTTGGTGCCCCATCCTGGGTTATGCCCTGCCTTGTGCCCTGTGATGGGTTGGTGCCCCAGCCTGGGTTATGCCCTGTCTTGTGCCCTGCGATGGGTTGGTGCCCCATCCTGGGTTATACCCTGCCTTGTGCCCTGTGATGGGTTGGTGCCCCAGCCTGGGTTATGCCCTGTCTTGTGCCCGGCGATGGGTTGGTGCCCCAGCCTGGGTTATGCCCTATCTTGCACCCATAGCCTCCAGGATAGGCTCTGGACCCCGCCTGCGACCCTTAGTAGGACAAGTGGTTTCAGAAAATGGATGGATGAATGGATGGATGGATGGATGATGATACTATTGTAATGCTTGTTATCAATGTATACTACAGCTGTCATGTTATGAATGCAATGCTTTAAGGCATGTTAAGGTGTACTTATATGCTGCTTATGAATGTTGAATGAATGAACGTTGAATGAATGAATACATTATAAATGCATTGTGATGGTGCACTGAATATTCTATGAATGCACAATGAATGCGTTATGAAGGTTCAGTTATTGTAAAGCGTTACCCTTATTTTATCATATTAGTCCATCCATATTAGTCCATTTTATCACATTAATCCATGAAAGATGTTGTTAACTTGTGCGGGTTTGATTCAGAATGGAAGTAGTACTATTACATAAATAAGTATTCTATAGTGTCCTTGGACCATCACTGCCACTCATGTGACATCTCCATTTGAGACGGGCTGGTTTTGCAGGGCTGATCCGTCTTCGCTCCAGTCCACCCCCGAAATTACGGGGTGTAGAGTACGTCCTCAATGTCACGGCGACTGATGACAATGCCTCAGGTGGACCACACCCTCTCTACACCACTACCCAGGTCATCGTGGGTGTAGACGATGTCAACAACAACAAGCCAGTATTTGAAAAGGTACTCCGTCTGTGTTTGCTAAATGTATTTGCCTTTTTCATTATTCCACTGTGCAATGGAATAATCAAATTTATTTCTCACATCAGTAAATCTCCAAGTATTTTTCTTAATCTGTGCTCTTGTGTGGGGGAGTAATTGATGGTAGAAACCTATGTATCCACAGATTACAAACATTTTAATGAAAATTGCAGATTGGCATGCCTCAAATATAAGGGCTTTTAAATATGCTGTCAACTGAGTACAGAGCTCTCAGAACATCTTATAATGGAAAGATCACACTGCTCAAGTGAACTGGTGACTAGTACTTTTCCTTAGTGTGACTGCAGGTGTGAATTCCCTCCAATGGACTGCATTATGTTCAGTGTGTACTCTGCTTAATTCTAAGCAACTGTTGAAAATCAGTTGCTGAAAATAGTGTGGGATCCTTATTATACAGCGATGTTTTGCTGAAGTCCCAGTGCAATGTGGAGAATCCAGACAGCCTAAGTCCAATAGATATTAAAATGGGATGAGTTTTTGTATGAAATTGCAAATATTCTCTATTCCCCTGTCCAATATTGTATAAGTATTGCTTCTACTATTATAGTAAAATTTAGCATTTCCTGATGTGACCTTTCAAGCACAATTGATGCATTTCTAAAGGAATACATGTTATACTTTAATTATATTGGATGGTATTCAGCTGAGACTGTGTAGAGTAACATGTTTGCTTGGATAAATGAGACTTCAGACTTGGTCTACCGCCTCCCCCGCATTGTTTTGTGTTTTTGCCCCTCTTCCAGTGCCTGCAGTACAAGGAGCGGACTTCTGTACTGGAGAACCAGCCAGTGGGAACCTTCGTCTTGCAGGTTCATGCTGTGGATGCGGATGAGGGCACAAATGGAAAGGTGACATATGGGTTTATGCACAAGGACAGCACTGTTCCTGCCTTCAGTATCCACCCAGAGACAGGTACGCTACGCAGGCCGTCGATCTTTAACGTGCAGTGAAGGCAGACTGGCTGTCTGGTTGCTGGGAGCGTTACGTTTAGGAATTCAGTGCTGGGCCGTTACTGCTAATTATCCTAAATTTATTAATTTGAACACGGAATTAAAAATTTTCTCACCTAGGTTGTATCTAGTATATACTCACATACAACATCCTGTGTTACAAGCCCATGTTAAGTTCTGCCTAGAATACGCGTGGCTCTGTGTCCAGGATTGGAAGGTTGCTGGTTCATTTATTATGGTTGTCAAAGGGATGCCATTGTGGGACCTTGAGTAAGGCCCTTCATCCCAACTGGTGAAGCGACTGAAGGTCCCTGTTTTCTCAATTATGCGTCACTTTGGATAAAAGCATTTGCTTAGTAAATAATTGTAAATGTTTAATTATAGAGTATGATAATGCTGTGATTTCAGTTTTGGAAAACAGTGCATGTTTTTTTCTTTTGTCAATAATTGAATTGAATATATATCATTACAGAAAAATTTTACATGTATCGAAATTCTGTTTAATACAATATAACCTCAATCTTGGAACATCTTTCCTATGCCAGTCACTAGGAAAGTTTAAAAAGCAATTTAAAAGACACTTATATCAGTTTAAAAAATGGCACTATAATGTTTTTCCCCCATTATTTTTAAAACCTAAAATTAGGATTATGAAAAGTAACTGGATTAGAAACGTATAGAAATTTTTGTATGCAATGGGTTGAAATATGTTCATATGGAAACTGAATACACATATCCACTTAGTGCTTAGATGTATCTGCTTGTTAATGCAAAGTCTGCTCCTTCAAACAGTCAATTATAGGACTGTGATTGAATCCATACAGTACACATACTGGGTCACAAGGTTCAGTTACTGTACAACTCAGCAGCAGATTGGTTAAGATGCATGACACAACTGACTTACATGGATATTTTGTGGTATGATTGTTGGTGCCAGACGGGATAGATCCAGCATCTCAGAAACAGCAAAGTTCCAGCAATTTTCATTCCCCACAGTGTCTACAAAATTTTCTAAAGAATGATGTCATGCACAAAAAACAGCCAATGACATTTATCTGGTGTATAACACCTTGTTAATGAGAGTGGTGAGAGGAGAATGGCCAGACTCATTAAAGCTAATAGGAAGAGTACATGTACAAAAATAACAGCTCAGTATAGCAGTGGTGTTTAGGAAAGTATCTCTGAACACATAGATCTACCCTAGAGGCAAAAGTATGTCCGACACGGTATTACCCTGGTTTACCTAATAAAGTCACCATTGGCTGTATAAAAGTATATCTATAGCTGTATCTAATTCCGTCTTTTGCATATAATAGTAAGAACATATCCTTGGTTGAGGAGCATCAGAACTTTAGCTGCCAAAAAACCAATGGGCAGGTTTCTCAAGGCAGAGGATGAACACCAGGAGTGCAGTTGGGGTATGTGACTGGGTAGGACCACAGCTAATGTATCAGAGCTACAGGTGGTACTCTCATTTAAGCAAGCTAGGTTTGAGCTATCTCAGCACGACACAGCAGGGGGGACTGAGATGGAAACCTGGGGACGAGTTGGTGAAGAAGAATAAGCACAAAGAGGTGAAGCTGAGGGAGTCAGCTCAGGGTTTTACCCAACTTATACAGTAGCAAACAATTCTGCAAAGGAACTCAGAATAGTATTGTGAAAGAACTGAGAGACTGAAAATAGTACTGTGCCTTGAAGCTGCTTAACTAAAGCCAGGAAGTCCGACATGTCAACTCTGATAAGTACCAAAACTGAGAGGTGCTGCCCACTAGCTGATGGCTGAACTTAGCACTTTGCTCTGAGAGTCTAACAAGAGACTGGGCTGCTTACCACCTGTAGGTGTGATTGTGACAGCCAAGGAGTTTGACCGCGAGCGGCAGAGGGAGTACGCTGTCACGGTGACGGCCACTGATAAGGCAGCAGAGCCTCTCATTGGGATTTGCCAGCTCAACGTTCTAATCCTGGATGAGAACGACAATAGCCCCAAGTTCGAGAACCTGCACTATGAGTGTGAGTATCGGCTATGGGCGATGTTGCTGCCTAACTTCCCGCAGGTGTCGATTACTTGTCATGTACAGTTCCAGTAAAAAGTCTGGACATATCTTCTGAAAGTCATTTGTTTTTCAAGAAGATAAAGACCCTAAGCACACCTTGAGTTTATGTAAGTATTGTATTATCTTGTGAACAAGGAAAGAGATGGAGTGCCGTGACTGATGATCGGCCCCCGCAATCCATCGATTTAAATCCTATAGTGCTAGTTTGAGATTAGTTGGATTGACAAGTAAGAGCATGGTAGCCAACCTGTGTCCAGAGTTTTTGAAAACTCCTTCAGGACTGTTGGAGAAGCATTCCAAGGGCTACATCTGGAAACCGATTGAAAGAATGCCAAGAGTCTGCAATGCTGTCATCGAAGCAAAGGGGGGCTCTTTTGAAGAATCTAAAATGTAAGAAAATTTGAGATGTCGAACACTTCCCTTGGTTATTACAATATTTGATATGTATTACCTTATTGCCTCAGTATCTTTTACTATAAGGTGAATAACAGCTAAAATGCATTAAAAGCAGGTGTTTCCAGACTTTTTACTGGTACTGTACTCTGTGTTAATATCTACATGTGACTGGCACCCTCTCTATTAATTTCAAATTTGCAAATTAAAACAAAGACCCCTTGACAAACCCTTTTCACAGGAGCTTTGTAGTATATCAGGTCTTCCTTTTCTTTCTGGCTCGTAGCTAGGGGAGCTTCTAGCTATTGAAAAGACTAGGGGTTAAGTCAAGTTTACCTGGTGCCTGACTTTTTTGTTTTTTCTGAACGAAGATTGACATCGATGCTAACATACTCAGGGCTAGGCTCAAAATACTCGGGGTTATAGCCCCAACTGATCAGACCTGACGGCGCCCATGCTTGTAACTGACATTAGTGACCCTTTTGGATTTTCTGTAGACTTCCTGCGTGAAGACACCATGATAGGAACCAGCTTCCTTCGTGTGGCAGCACATGACGATGACTACGGCACCAATGCTGCCATCACCTATTCAATGTCCGCTGAGCAACCCGAGTACCTGCAGGTGAACCCAGTCACAGGATGGGTGTACGTCAACCAGCCCATATCGCAGGTGGGACTGCGTTTCGTGAAAATATGGAACAGCGGATGGCACAAAGAATTTTATTCTTGCAAGTGCTAGGAGTATGTATGACATGCCGTGATGTATATTGATGGTCGGAACCTACCCTTAAGAACCACCCAGTGTGCAGTGCAAAGACATTATTTTCATGTTTATAAGCCAAAAATGCATTTATTAGTGTATTAGAACTGCTTTTTTCCTCCGATGATTAAACATTTTACTCAGTCGCCATCTATGTTAAATTGCGTTCTACATCTGGAATTTTAAGTAGCATTAGTTAGAACTGAAGATTATAATCACGCATTGATTTACTACCGTGATTCGCTTGGCTGGCGCTACATGTGCAGTTGTAGGAAATTAATCAACACCCTTCAGACCAATCAGACATGAGAATTCAACAGTGCCGTGGTATAATGAACATTAATTACTTCAGTAACTATCCAAAAATATTAAGCAGTAAATTCTGAAGGCATCAGAGCTCAGCGCCTCACCATCTCAATTAGTACGTTCAACACTTATTCAGGATGCGGTGTGATAAGTTTCCCTTTGTAACGTCTGATCCTAAAGTAAATGTTTACTAGACAGAGTGTTGTCCTGGGAAATGAGCAGTGCCGTGTCATGAAACTTGAGGGTAGATCTCACTACATGTTTTTCCTCATGAAGTGTGCGTTACCTTGAAACACTGGATCAGAGAAATATGGTGTGGGAAGAGAGTGCAGTTCTGTCTAAGTGCTATTTCTTCAGAAGTGATGTGTCATATAAGACATACTTACCATGTTTCGATTATAGTGCTTTGTAACTATGACATCAACAGTCATACATCAGAGAGAGAGGTAATTGCCCGGTAATCATTGATCTTGAAAAAGGTATCATTTTTGTCCTGACTCTCCACCCCTGTTCCAGAGGACCTACATTACTCGTCAGATCATTGCCAAAGATGGGGGGAACCACAGCAGCACGGTGGAGCTAGCTGTTACCATCACCAACGTGAAGAACCAGCCTCCCCAGTGGGACAAAAACAGCTACAATGTAGTCATCCCAGAAAATACCATGAGGGACACAACTGTTGTGGTGAGAGTCATGGCAGAAGGCAGAGAAAAGGGGAAAGTTCCCTATTTCTCGGTGCAGGGATTAGCTTAGTTAGCTGAGTGATGCATGCAGGGAGACAAGTCAAATTACAGCATTGTGCACATTGTACTACAAATGAGAAGCTTCATATTCCAGGCTTTGAAAGGGTGCCTTAGTATTTGTTAAAATTTTACTGGGTTTGGAGCAATAGTTTCAGGATTGAATCACAATGACAGCCAGAGATGGAACTACAATCAGTTGCTGTGTATCTGGGATGAGACAAAAATGCCGTAGCCAAGATTAAAGGTGCAAATTTATGACTTTTCCATTTGCTTTTTCACCACTTTCTGCAGAAAAGAATGTTGTAAAATAGGGGATTGTCTGTAGATGCACAAACAGAGCCAGTCAGGTAATGTCATAACTGCAGTGTTTTCTGTTAAGACCCCTAAAGGGGCCCTATTAGAGTAGGCTTGATTGGGGCACTTATCCTGAACTCGTCAAAAGATCCTGAATAATGTCTGTAGAGCTCAAACATCGGGCGCCTAATGTGCAATTCAAGTCCCTGGTTAATAGTGAGGCTGTTACACAAGGTCTTGGTGATCGCACATGTTCTGCTGCAGGACATTAGGACACTAAACCATCAAACCACCCATCCCTTAATGCCTGCAAGTTCTATATTCTGTTTTTTAATCATTGTGAATTAAGTCATTATCTTCTGTGACTGAACAAGGAATCTCTCTAATAATTATCCAAATACATTGGAAATGGAATTGGATAATCTTCTTCATTGTTTTGAATAAGCTATTAAAAGCATTTAAAAAGTAAATGAATATTTCACTAAGCATAAGTGTAATGGAGTGTGTTGACACATAATTGATATAAGATGATGGGATGTTTATTGATGGGAGATGGTTGGCATTTAGCTACGACCCGCCCGGGAATGTTTATTTTGTTATTATAGTATATGACAGTGTTTCCCGGTCTTAGGGACCCACAACCGGGGCATGTTTTTGCTCCTCCCGTGCTCCCTGCCAGACGGTCCACATTTCTGCTTCCTCCCAGCTCCGGGGAGGGAGCAAAAACCTGGACTGCCGTGGGTCCCTGAGGATCGGATTGAGAAGCACCGGTATATGGGATATGTATCTGTAATGTTGGAGAACGCTCCAGGCTCCATGGCATAAGGAATCACACTACATGAGCTTCTAGAGTGTTCTTTGATGATACCGCCGTGTGCTTTCCTGTCCCTCCTCCCCCATCACCAGACAATCAAAGCTGTGTCGGCCTTGGGTGATCCCAGGGTGACCTATAACTTGGAGGACGGCATGGTGCCAGAGACCAACATGCCAGTGCGCTTTTATCTGACTCCCAACCGTGAGGATGGATCGGCCTCCATTCTGGTGGCTGAGCCTTTGGACTACGAGACCACGCGTCACTTTACTCTGAGGGTCCGTGCCCAGAACGTGGCCCCTGTCCCCCTGGCAGCTTTCAGCACGGTCTATATCAATATCACTGGTAAATACCATAATACCCTTCATTCCCCATATTATCCTCATTACCAAGGATATTAGTGTAAGAGTTTGTATGTGTGTATGTATGAGCACGTGAGAACAAACTGCGATGCACGTCATGTGACTTTTGTGTATTTCTTACAGATGCCACCAAAAGTATCGGTAATTTCCACTTTTTGAAAATAGGCTCACAATTTTCCATGAAATAAGATGAAACCAACAAAAATAATTGTCATCCATCATTCTTCATTCCATATTCTGAAGAGCAGACACTTTGCTTTTGATTTATGACTTATTATTTAATAATAAAACAGGTGAAAATGACTGTGACAAAATGACTGGGACCCCTTAAGTTCATACCTGAGCACACAGACCCTTGTGTATGTACTGTGCTAGTTTGCAGATACAGACACTCGCAGTCGGCTAATACGTACAGCAATGATATTCCACCAAACCAACAGAGGGCAGATGTATTGCAATAAACACAAATTCAAGCAGTGTAGTGAAATGAGTAAACTTTAATGAACATTTTTTAAGTTGTTACCAAAGCGGTATGAAGGTAATGCAGCATGCGGCGGTATTTTGAAATCCTTGGGACAAAATGAACCCCCCCCCCCACTCATCGCTTAGGCCACTATAATCGGTACCTTTTCAAAATGCAGGAATAACGTTGCTTTTGAAAATACCGTACACCGTGGGCTACATAGCAGCCATCCGGAACACACCCCTCATGACCAAGTTCTCACCCTGTGCATGGACCATAGACGCAGAAAAGTTTAAGAAGTTAAAAAAAATAACAGGTGCATGCCCAGGTATATTGTTGGAATGTCCATAGCTATTTCTAATTTTGGCATCAGTCATCAAAAAATGCAGTGCATTCCTATTGGCCGTTTTGGGGGCGTGTTCAGCCACTGCTCCTCCTTTACAAACCACAACACTGCTTCACACATGCAGGCGTGATTAAGTGAACTGCAAAACCAGTGTGTAACTGGCTGCCTCCAGCAATCCACTTAAAACTGTTAATGTCTTTGATTCTTGTTCATTCATTTCTCTCTTATAAAATATTAGTAGTCTTTCGTAGTATTTTATTCCACTGTAGCGCACTGAAGACCCAAACCAAAATTAGCACATAAGTTTTCTTCTCTAGTTCATCATGCAAATGCACATTATAAAATCTAAATCTTACCGAGTTTACTTTTTTTTTCTTTTTCATGGGGTAATGGCCTCAGACCCCCATATGAAAACTGGATTCTGTAATTTTATTACTTTTACCCACCCCTTCTCAAAATGAAACTACATCCCTGTTTACACCTTGTTTACCATATTTAGGAAAACGAGTGTTTTTGTTGTTGTCCGCCTAAATAAGACAAATGACAATTCAAAGTTGACATCCTGGTAACACCACTGTGAAATAATGGATTGTAGTGACATCTCAAATAGACTATTTACTTTAATCAGTA
Organism: Hyperopisus bebe; assembly: GCA_026777045.1. Classification (NCBI taxonomy): domain Eukaryota; kingdom Metazoa; phylum Chordata; class Actinopteri; order Osteoglossiformes; family Mormyridae; genus Hyperopisus; species Hyperopisus bebe. The sequence goes on from JAODJW010000019.1 coordinate 23,616,406, forward strand.
TCACAGGTGTCTTTAATCTTATAATCATTCACTCAGCTTTTTTTAATGGAAGAAATGCCCATTTGTTTGTGTCCTGTGTCCTTCTGTACATCACACTGAACGTGGAAAAGAGAAGGATTTGCAGGAAGCGGTCTGAGAACGGATGGAGGGTGGGAACAGGCAGACATGGTCTGGAGTTTGATTTATGTGACCATGGTTGTGAATATTATCAAACATTTTAAGGTTCATAGGACTGTAGACAACCTTCTTGGATGTAACCGCAAGAGGAAAATTGACACCTGATTGAAGAGATGAATAGTTTGAATGCTGGAGACAGAACTGAGGAAGACTTCCAAAACGATCCAGGATGACCTACAGGATCAAGGTACAACAGTTTCAGTTTGTACCATCTGTCACTGTCTGAATGAAAATGGGCTCCAAAGTAGAAGATCCAGGAAGACCTCACTTGTGAAAGACCAACACAAAAAAGCCAGACTGGAGTTTGCCAGACTGCACGTTGGCAAACCACAGTCCTTCTGAGCGAATGTCATTTGGACAGTCCTTCTGAGCGAATGTCAAGTCACAGCTGATCTATGGTTACAGAAGACAAAACAATGCTTTCAAGGAAAAGAACACCATCCCTACTATGAAACATGGAGGAAGCTTAGTAATATTATGGGATAGATGTGCTACCTCTGGCCCCTGGTGCCTTGACTCTGTGTGGGGCAGAAATCTGAAGATTATCAAGGCATTCTGGAGTGAAATGTACCGTCCAGTGTTAGTTTTAAACAAACATTGAACTGTTTTGTGGCCTGAATCCTGATCTGAATCCAGTTCAACATCTACTGTATGGAAACTCAAAGGGAAAAGAAACCCATCAAAGCTAACATAACTGGAGCAGTTCGCTCAACCAGAGTCGGTGAAATAACCAATTGAGAAACGTAGAAGTCTCATTCAGAACTACGTAAAGCATTTGATTGCAGTTATTGCGCCAAAAGTGTGTACTACAAAGTATTAGGTTAGCGGTCCCAATAATTTTTTGCAAATAAATAATTTAATAATAATTTGTTTTATTATTCAAAAGTCATAAATCAAAAGTTTCTGCCCTGTGAAATATGGCATAAAGAATGGTAGATGGCAGTAACTTTTGTCGGTTTCGGCTAATTTAGCAAAAAAATTGTGATTCTCTTTTAAAAAAGTTGAAGGGTACTAATGCCTTTGGCCATGTTTGTATGCATTTTTGATCTCTGGCTTTTTAAAGTATGGTTTATTTATGGTACCTTATGTATTTTATTGTGTTTTTCTACTGTGTAAAATTGATGTATATGATCCTGTTCAAACAGCTTGACTTGGGCAAATGCTGTTTTGCTTCTGTCTTATGCATGAATGAAATGACAAAGAATCTTGAATCTCAAGCTCTCGCCTACCTGTGTCCTGTTGACCTTTTCCTCTTCACATGCACTGTCCTTCCTGAATGTGGGACACATGAACAAGGCCGTTAAAGCTACTCAGCTCTCAAAGCTGGCCCTCAAGTTCCAGTTGGGCTTTCTGAAAGTTGTATTTAATCTGACCATCTTCTGTGATTTATCCGGTACTTTTTATCTTAAGTTATCTTACTTTGGGCACAACATGCCAAGCAGCTAATAAATTGATTAATGGAATGTAGCAGAGCATCTGACCCCAGATCAGCTCTGCCCATGCCAGATCAGACTCCCCTTTGCATCTTGGGTCTCTGCGGTTCCACAAACAGTGTCTCTAAAAAGGCAGACGCTCCTCTATCATTCATGCGTGTAAAGTACAAAGTGGAATTATTTATCGCGCAGGCTCTCTTTAATAACTTATTTTGCTTAATAAAAGATTTCTCTGACAGCAATCAAGCCAGGAAAAACCAGGCCTTATTTAAAAAATAAGAGAAAAATTATGAAAAAAAAAAATTCAGATATTATATCCAATTAGAATTGACAAAATTTGGAATGAGCTGGACCTCTGACTTTATCCACATCCTGTGACTGAAGTGAAAGGGAATAGTATATAAAGGGTTTGGCTGAAAGTGGAAAACTAAGAGTTAAAATTTCCATTACATTCATCGCGATGGTTTCTATAATCCCTGATTGCAGCACTTAGTGAACATTACTTCAGCTTAATTTGACACAATTCTCAATTTCATCTTCCTTGATTACAACGTAATAACATAATGTGTGTACTGTTGTCTTGTGCTTTTTAGTATTGTAATGTCTATTTATCTTTCATTTTATTACTTTATTACAGATACTACCTTCTGTTAATTGTAAACTTCATCTTAGCATCCATGTATCCATCTTCCAACTCTTTTTCCTCAACAGGGTCAACATGTAAATATATCAATAACTAACATATAATTAGGAGAACACGTCAGAGTTTACTTTTGTACTCATTTACTCAGCTTACACTCCAGTAATACTTGCATACTGAAGAGTTGATCGAAAACTCACATTGAAACCCTACAGATTGTTGTAAGGTGTCTCTCTTATGTCACTCCAGATGTCAACGACAACGTACCTTTCTTCACTTCCTCCATCTACGAGGCAACAGTGACAGAGGGGGCTGAGGTTGGGACGTTTGTTCTCCAGGTGTCTGCTAATGACCTAGACCTAGGTCTCAATGGAAAGGTCAGTGCACAGTACAGAGTGCTGAACAGAAGTCTAAGTCACTGTGTTACATTACGTTCTTGTCGTTTCATTTTTAACTCTGTTTCATTTCTACTCTGTAGAGTTCGTGAGTGCTCCCCAGACTCGCATGCCAGTTCCTTCCACGTCTGACGCGTCTAGTTAAAAGTAAATGCTTACAGAAATACATTGTATGTATTATTCATTAAAATCCCATAAAAGTATCATTAAGGCGAACAGCAATGTCCCGTTAACCCAGTTCTATAGTGAATTTTTTACAACTGCTCTTATTTAAGCTGCCGTTAGTGTGTTTTTCCAGTGGAAGACATTATTCTATGTTGTGATTATTTTCTTTGAAACTTATTATGCATAGTGCCGAGCAGAGGCTCAGTAGGTAACACTCCATCCTGCAGGCTTGCATGCGGCCTCTGCTCTCTCTCAGTGGAGCTTACATGTTCTCCCCATGTCATCCCCATTTCCTCTGGGCACTCCAACTTCCTCATGTAGTCCAAAGACATACCGTTCGACTAATTGATGTCTTTAAATTGCTCACACTGTGTGTGATAGATTGGCATCCTGTCCAGAATGTGTCCCTGCCTTGTTCCTGGTGCTGCCTGGGAGAGGTTCCAGGTCTCCTGTGACCCTGTCAGGATAAATATTTTGAAAATGGATGATTATGTATAACCAGGGATTTTTTATTAACTATAAAGAAATATGGAACAGAAAAATGTTGGTGTGATATCGACGCACATGCTCTGTGACCTCAGGCCTAAACACCCTCTCAGTACGAGTCCTAGTGTAATTAAATTTCTTATAAATTAACTTTTGACTCTTGGCAGAAAAAGGTGGAAAACAAATTATACTGAATAGCACGTGAGAGCTGTGTCCTCAGGTTACGAATCCAAGTTTGAAATGTCAAAAAATACCAGAGATGCCATTCAAACTTCTTTTGGTGAAAACAATCCTTCTTTCATGTCCTGCAGTTTCTTTGCTTGTCACTTTTTGCAGGTGTATTATGTGAAGGGTTACGTCTGAGGTCTTCTGCTATAGCTTTTGCAGCCATTTCATCTTCATTCTTGAAGATGACACTAAGTAGGTATCATGGCCCACGTTCTCCATCCTCACAGATCTCCTATTCGCTGCTGAGTGACCGGAGTGGAGACCACCGACTCTTCCACATTGACCCAGAGTTAGGAGCCATCTACACTGAGGCTGTGTTTGACCGGGAGATGAAGGGGTCATATCTGCTGGAGGTGAAGTCCGAGGATGGGTGGGAGTCTGCCCGCCCAGGAAGACACGGGCAGCCCAACTCTGGTTAGTGACACTGGTTCCAGTCAGCATATTACCACCAACAGAGTATCCTACCTAGCTTCAGTTCTTGGCTCTTTCTTACATGCTGTGGGGCAAAATATGTTATTTGCACATACATGCTTTCCTCATATTTAGAATGTAGATTTCACCTTTATCAGTGTGCAAACAAGATATAACAATTTAGAAAGCATGGATGCATGGAATCAGTCCTGCACTATGGTTCATGGTCAAGGGGCAGGAAACCACTTTAAATTTTATTCACGGGACAAGTTTGGCAAACAAGTATTTTGTCGTCCTAAAAAGGATAGTCCCCATCTTCTTAATGCTGTCATCTTCCAGTTCAAGTTTCAAGTTGACGTGAATTGTCTAGTCGTCTTGTCTAGTGGCAGGAGTTAAGGGAGAGTTTAGGGTGACCCTCTCACTGAGGAAGCATCATAGGATAATCAATCTTTCATATGTATTGGAATGAATTATTAAAGGTTGTTTTTGACTAATTAATTCTTTGTGATATTTTGAGAGCATAAACCATGCTCAGATATTAAAGGAAAGGACACTTCTTGCTCACTGAGAAGTTTTATAAATATTGGATGAAAATGCATAAAAAGGTGTTAACTTCAGAGTAGTGAAGCCAGAATTTTGATTTGTTTTTCCTTTGCATTTATATTCACCTTCAATCTACTCCTACATGCTTTCTCAATCACAAGGCCCACCTTGTTTAGCTATAGCATCAGGCCTGCTGGATAACTTAGATTAAGAAAGAGGCAGACGCGGAGGAGGTGTGGGAGTCTGTCAGATCAGGTACAGTAAATGTCCTGTAAACTCAGAAACAGGCAGATGCATGGGTCCTGAAAGATATGTAGTCATATTTAGGTTATAATATATCAGCAATTGCTTCCAATAAAATGTTTGGTAAGTCATGAGACTTGCTGGAATGGCCTTTTTAGGGTGATGATATGCCATTGAAACAGAGGAAGTTGAAAACAAAGTTGAGAATGGCAGCTAGTTCAAAAAATAGTTTATGTATTTCTTCTACAAAAGGCAAAATGTATTGTAAACTCTCCCTTAACTGCTGCTACTAGACAAGACTAGACAATTCACGTCAACTTAAAGCTTGCACTAAAAGCTGACAATGTTTTTGTTATCTGTTTCAAACGAAGCATTTTGTCAGAATGTGAGCAGGGAAAAGCCCCAGTGCCCCACAAACTAGGATATTTTATATCACTTCAACGACGGCTTGATAACAAAACAAAAGGTGATAGAGCGAAGGCATGCTAAAGCTGACAGAATAAGAGCAGCGAGGTGTTTATTCTTCCATTTATTGCTTCCACAGATACAGCATACGTACGCATTTTCATCAGTGATGTGAATGACAACAAGCCCATCTTTGTTCAGAACGTCTATGAAGTTGATGTGGACGAGGACGCGGATGTGGGCTTTGCTGTTGTCACCGTCAGCGCCAATGATGAGGATGAAGGTAGGAGCAATGAAGGTGACAAAGTCATGGAAATCAACATTGGCCATTTAAACATTTGTGGTATGCTGATGCAGGAGAAGTGAGGCACTTGAATTCCATGATAAATGCAAATTGGACTGAACAAACCTTTAGAGGTTAGATGAGACAGCATGGTCATCAGTGTCACGCAACCCTGTTGAGGCTTATATATATATGGCACTCCCACAGATCCAGAAAATGTCTTAACATAAAATTTAAACAAAAAATAAAATGTATGGTTATAAACTGAATGTCTTCATTTTACTGTTAGGTATT
>JAODJW010000019.1:23622208-23639928 GCA_026777045.1 Hyperopisus bebe
TTGCTACGGAGTTTTATACGTAAAGCACCGCGCGTAATGTGTTATCAACTGATATTGCTAACAATGGCAATTAACCAGGCGAGAATTGGATTTCATGATTAGTTGGATTATTTTTCGGATTTACGGGAGTTTGGGCTAATTGGAATTGAACAAAGATAAATACCATTTACACTGAGGTACCTTAAATAGAACAAGTTGTCCAGCTAAGCAAAAAATCTTGCTTTCTGATATGAGTCCATGGTATTGCACTTCTGTGGCAGATGGAATGCATCCGATTCGTGTTCAAGACATTCAATAAACATGTTAAGTGCATATATATTCCCTTTTTTTGAATCTGTTTGCTCATGCAAAATGAAATGCGATTAATATAGATTAAAAATGAATAATATTTAATCGTGATTAATCGAAATTAATCTACAGCAACCTAGTGATTAATCTGACTTAAAAATATTTTAATCGTTTGACAGCACTAATATATATAATTCATTCCATAGATTCACCTTTGACATGTATTCCACTCAATCCCAGAAAGAAGAATGAAAAATAGCTACAGTAAATGCAAAAAATATGTTGAAGGACATTTAAACTGTGTAGAAAGGAGGTTTAAGGCACTCAACACTCAGGAGATGCCGCCATTGTTCCTGCTGGCTGTCAGTCCAGCGCCGGTTTGGTCTCATGCTGGATTGTCAGTAGACTGGTGACTGTTCATTCATTTTGAACAAATATTTCAGGAGAACAAAACAATCTCAGGCTTTGCACTTAATAATCTTGCTGAGTGGTTCATTGTCCATTATATAGTTACATATAACATAGAATCCGAATTGTATGTGGGAGATACAGAGGGAGGGCCAAATACCCTGTGGGATACGCTCTCTCTTACAAACACATGCCGGAATTATTTGTTACTTTGTTGAAGTCCTAAATAGATATTAAAAACAGCGAATTTGATTTTTAAAAATCAAACAGCTGCCCTTATATAGCCATGTTTCATGAATATGATCTCATTATATTCCCTGTAGATTAAACTGTCAAATGGAATCTTGTCCCTACATCATGCCTTGACTTTGGCCTTGGCATGCAAACCAGAAAGGACATTATTCACCCCCACATAGTTGACGTGGGTTGGCAATAAATCCATCTTAACAAGATCACTCTCTTTAGTGTATTAGTACAATATATCTTTATCAGCCAGGTAATATGTAGAGTATTAGTGGGCATTTATCATGACAGAGGCTGTGGTTTGTACCTTGCTGGGCCTGGTGATGAGTCCTGGTGCAGCAGAGATTGTCGCTGTGTTTGCAGTGAACCATTCTGCATAAGAAGGAATTCTGTGCTATTTTCTTGTGAAATTCACATAACAGGGGTGATTACAAGATTTTTGGTCGGGGGGGCGTGGCTTAAGAGGAACCGTAATTCATAAATGATAGTAAATGATATGTTTTGGATTGATGAATGAGAGGGGAGAGAGCTCTCTGAGGGCCAATCAGCTTTGAGCTGAGGCCAGTGCTCTTGTGGCCCCTACATATGCCCTGGTCACATGGATTAGTGGGTTTGTTTCGTTTCCAGGAGATTAAAGGAAAATGGAATGAAGGCATAGAAAGTATTATCCTTGCTCTTTTATGTCGAGCCCTGTCCATGGCATAACATGGCATAACATGTTTATTTATCATGGCCAAGTTTTAATACATTGTGGGAACAAATTAATCAAATATCGCTACAAATTAACAAATAAGGGAACTAATTAATAAAGTGTGGCCACGATATATAATTTTTTTATCGTAAGCAGGCTACATAGTAAAACATACTTACGTTTTAATATATTGTGGGAACAAATTTATAAAACTAATGAAACATGACTACTATTTAACTAAAAATGAAGGAAGACAGTCCACGTAAAGAGAAACAAGAAACAAAGGAATTACGAGGAGTCAAAAACTAAACTATGGTAGGAGCAACACCAGGAAGAACAATACCAGTGGCAGGAAGGAACACAGGGAACTACAATAACTAACATGGGGTAACTGCAACTAAGTATCACACAGCAACATAGAAAACAGCCACAATGAGCTACTGAGGAACTAAGCAAGAACAGGTATTTAAATACACCACTTAACAAGACAAGATGTAGGACAGGTGAGAACCATAGAACCAAATCATCTAATCATTAAGGGCACGGGGCTATAAACGAACATGTAGGGTAATTTACAATTAACGAACACTAATGACTAGGAAGCAATAACGACACGATGAGCTATCAGCACTAGGAGAAATCAAGGAACACAAGTAAAACAGAACATAAACAACACAGGGAAACCATACAGACACCAGCTGATAAAATGAAACCAAAATATTACATGAAGGTGAGGCAGGACTCAGGCCCTTGAACTCAAGGCAGGAAGAATATCAGCCTCTGCGCCATATGCTCAACCTATTGAGCTACAGAGGAACCCAGGGAGCAATGGAAGACACTAGGGGAACAGGAAACGGGAAGACTAGCGGGGTCTGCGGGCCAAACGGGAAGACTAGTGGGGTCTGCTGGCCAAACGGGAAGACTAGCGGGGTCTGCTGGCCAAACGGGAAGACTAGCGGGATCTGCTGGCCAAACGGAAAGACTAGCGGGATCTGCTGGCCAAACGGAAAGACTAGCGGGGTCTGCTGGCCAAACGGAAAGACTAGCGGGATCTGCTGGCCAAACGGGAAGAAGAAACATGGGACTGGGCCGGACCGGCACCAACCATGACAATATCATATTTATTGTTTTGTCATGAGAGGGGCTCCATATTTTTAGCATAATTTTTTGGAAATAATAATTTAAATAAATATTCCAGAGCTTATTTAAACAAATACCCAAAAGTTTCTGCTTGGACACAGTAGGATCTTTCAGAAAAAAATGTTGTTCCATTGGAGATTAATTGCTGGAATGAACACAACCAAAATATTCTGTGAAAACTTGTGATAACTTTGTTGTTAACTGTGCTTGTTTGTTGTTTTTTTGTACTTATTTAGGCCCAATATGTAATTTTAATTAGGATGATTTAAGGCAGGCATTTTCAATTACTGTTTGTGGTTTTATTGTGCTTCAGGTATTAATTTGATTTAAAGTCTTGTTTGGATATACAAGCACTCTGCAGTACCTGCTTGTTTTTGTTCCAATTGAGCTCCTACGTAATTATGTTGGAGATATTTATTGAAAGGAAAATGCAGCATCATTAAGATGAATCAGTCATACAATTAATGAAACAACAAATTAAAGCAAATTCACATTACTAAAGTAATATGTTGCATATGGTAAAGTAGCAAAATTGTTTATTTTTTTTTTTAATAAATTGAGCAAATACCCCAAACCCATTTTTGCAGCAGGGTGAGGTGATGTGAACGGTTGCAAAATCCAAATTGGTGATAATTTAAAGGCTTCTTTTAAAATGATGTGATCCCATTTCAGCATACATTAACTATATGAGGATAGAGCTAACCCAGCTTTGCAGTAAATCACCTCCCCCCCCCACCCCCCACTGGCTTTAAGCTTCCCAGCTCTCTTCTTCAACCATTCCTGTAGAAAGTCTCCTGTCAAGACCAAGATAAGTTAGATCTTGAAGTTGAATTAAGTGCTTTGGGTGAAATCCAGCACTCATCACGGTTCTTTAGGCTTAGCTGCCCTCACATCAAATCCTGTTGTATCTCTGCTCCCTTTTAAAGTGCTGTGTTGAGCTCTGCAGTCAGTATTAGCCTCTTACGGTGTAAGCTGGATAGTGGTGTGCGACCTGAACATCTGAACAGAACATCACAGCTTCATGCCCCAGAAAGGGCCCAGGTGATGTACTCTTAGCAAAGACCTTTAACATGATTTAGTAAATATAAACAGTGTGTAGAATTGCAATATTTGGCATATGTGGTTCTCCTCCTGTAATTTTGCAGTAGTATTACTAAGAATGATAATGATCACAACCTCTTCTAGGAGCCAATGCCAAGCTGCGCTATCAGATCACTTCAGGCAACACAGGGGGGGTCTTTGACATGGAGCCCGAGGTGGGAACCATCTTCATCACTCAGCCACTTGACTATGAACGTGTGAAGAATCACAAGTTGCTGCTCCTCGCCTCGGATGGGAAATGGGAGGATTACGCCACTGTCAATGTCAACGTCATCAACAAGAATGATGAGGCGCCGGTCTTCTCCATGAATGAGTACTACGGCAGCGTGACAGAAGAACTCGATGGCTCTCCTGTCTTCGTGCTTCAGGTGTGTTTCTTAGACGCCATTCATTTTATGATGTGGATTTCTCATAGAACCTGGAGCTGGTAGAGCGTTTGACCTTTAAGCCAAGAGCCCAGGGTTCAAGTCCCTGGTCAGGCAGAGTTTTAGAGGGTGGTGTGTGGCTCTGTGAGTTAGTACACTGTGGCTGTGATCGGAAGGTTGTTGGCTCAAATTGTGGGGTCGGCACAGTGATTCTGCAGTTAGGCCCCTGAGTAAGGCCCTAAATCCTCACCTGCTCCAGGAACAGACTGACCATGCTTTCTCAATTATATGCCACTTTGGGTAAAAGTGTCTGTCTCTTTATGAATAAGTGGAATTGTTATTGGGGATGCGTTTAGAATTCCTTATATAGGGCATGTGTAGGAAGTGTGATCCACCACCCTTTCTGTTCTTCACAACTTTTCATAGAGTCTGTTACAAGCCGTTTCAACATAATAATAATAAAAAAATCTTGTGCTATTTATGACAGTTTATACTAAACATCTGAACACAATAATAAAGCAAATAGACTGAAGCATATATGAGTAATCGCTTCCATAAAATGTATGGACAGGTAAGTGAATGGTCTGCATGTTTTGTGACTCATTGAAGGGTATTTTTTCATAGCCGCTGCAATGAGGAGGTTCCATTGTTGTTCTCCAGTTTTTAAGCCTCAACATTGATCTGTTTATAAATGAGTGAATTCTAAATGTTTCCTCCTGGCCTATTGATTCCAACATGCAGACTGATTTTAAATTAGACTGAAGCTTGTTGATGGAGCGTCAGGTTGTATTCAGTTTGTAACTGATATTTCCTGGAGGAATGTGGGAGGAGCTTTGAAGGGAAGGCGTGGGGGATCTGGCAACTTACTGTAAAGATCCATTCATCATTCTGTAATTTCTAGCTGAAGTTACCACATAGGAGCAAAATGTTCCATTGTAGAATTTAGACAAGCTGTATTATACAGTTGTGGAGTAATATGCATCAGTAATATGCTGAATGTTCTGAGACTGTACTGTATAATTGTGAAAAGAGGCATATGGAATGTGGTAGACGATTTGGAACTGTCACTGTTTTTTATTTTATTTTTTTGTAAATTCAGTGGTGTTAACGGTGAAAATTCACAGTTGCTTAATGAGATCCAGTTAATGGTAGCGCTGTAACTTTGTCGCCAAGTGTTGGCTAGTTGGGGAGAGGTGAGAATCAGAGGGCACTAACTGTCTCGCACCAAAAATGGTGAGAATTTTTTTTCCCAGTATACCACTGCCTGATATTAAATTTTTAGTTAAGAGCAGACATCCCACCTCTCCTGGTAGTTTTGGGAGTCTCTCGTAAATTGACAGCAGCTCCCTGACACCCGAGAATGATATGCAATATCCCGGAAATCTGTTGTACCACGATTCAGTGGCAGTGAAATGTGACAAATTTCACTGTCAGTAACCCCCTGCCCCAAGTTGAACAATCTCTCCCTCCCTGAGATCAATATGCTTAGACTTTTATTTCTAAAACAGAACTAACAGAAAATAAGGTGTGTAAAAATTTGCACTGGTTATCAGATTCATAGAACTTAAACTGTAAATTTAAGGTGCATGAAACAGTGCTATAATTCAAGGATGAACTGTGTTGAATTGAAGGTAAGATAATATGGAAAAAATTGTAGTTTGCATACATATGAAGTGTCATTACTGATATAGTTTCAAATGAGTGATCCTAACCAAACTTTTATGAACTTTATGAAATTCTTGTATGGATAGCTCAGTTTTTTAGATGCTATGTATATATTTTCCTGTTTACTTTCAAAACCCCAGATGTAGGTATCCGGAAAATAAAAAGTTAACTAGCTATTAACCTGAATAATTGGCTAGATATGATTGAAAATTGCCCCCATTAACCAGGAATGCTGCTACACAAGATGCATGTATATTATTTGGCATGCCTTAATTATTGTGTATTGCTTTAGCAAGTATTTCTTTACAAACAGGCTTTCATTGTTCAATTTACTGACCTGTAGCTAAAAGATACAATGAATACTGTATGTATTACACTGTAGTGTAATAATGAGATTGTTAAGCTACTCCTGTGAAAAATTTTTAAATATCAAAGCAAGCCAGATAGAATCAAAAAACACCACTAATTGACAAAATACAGTTATAATCTGAGCCCTTTTCAATCCCTAGCTTGGGATGTGAGTCTGATGCCAGTCCACTTATTTTCAGATAATGTATTAATGCTAAGTTATCTAGTCAACAATTTCATCTTGTTCATTTGAATTGAAAATCAGGGAGACTAGTCACCATGTTGGGTGTTGAGAAACATGCAAGATTGGGACCTGATTGTAAAACAATCACATATTTGTTGACTGATTTGTTTTTTTTTCCACTCTTTTCTATAACTCAGTGTTTCCCAGCACAGTCCTTGGGGACCCCTAGTCAGTCCACATTTTTGCTCCCTCCCAGTTCCCTGCAAGACAGTCCACATTTTTGCTCCCTCTCAGCTCCCAGTAGCAAGAACATGGACAATCTGTGGGTCCCCATTGATTGAGTTGGAAAACACTGCTATACCCCAAGAGAGAATAATGAAACTGTATATGATTGAATGTAGCTGTAAAACCAAAAATAATATGCGTTGTTTGATGTACTAGGTAACGGCAACCGACCCAGACAAAGACGCCGCCCAAGAAGCCCTCAGGTACTCCCTGCATGGTCAGGGGGCAGAGAATGAATTTATCATCGATGGAGTGACGGGCAAGATCTATGCCCAGAAGACTCTGAACAGGGAGGAGCGGGCTGTCTGGCGTTTCGTGGTGCTGGCAACAGACGAAGGTGGCGAGGGTCTAACCGGCTTCACGGACGTCATTATTAATGTGTGGGACATCAATGATAATGCGCCCATCTTCACCTGCATGCCGGAGAGCTGCCATGGTCATATTCCAGAAAACTCCCCTCCTGGATCCTCCATCATGGAGATGGGTGCCACTGACATGGACGACAGCACTGTGGGACAGAACGCCATACTGACCTACAGGATCGTGGGAAACGTTCGAAGTAGCGCAAATATAAACTTGTTTGACATCAACTCAAACACTGGCACTCTCTTTGTGGCACAGGGCAGCCTTGATCGAGAGAAGGTTGATAAGTACCTGCTGGTGGTAGAGGCTAAAGACGGGGGGGGGGTGGTGGGCACAGCCACTGCTACCATATGGGTGACTGATGCCAATGACCATGCCCCCAGGTTCCTCGAGAGCTCCTGTGCTGCCCTGGTCTCTGAAGATAGTGAGGTAAATTCAGCAGTCCTGGAGGTGCTGGCCATAGATGAAGACACAGGGGAGAATGCCCAACTCACGTTTAGCATTGTGGGCGGGGACCCAGAACAAAAGTTCTACATTGTTAGCCACAGGCAGGAGCAACGTGGGACACTAAGGCTAAAGAAAAAGTTGGACTATGAAAAGTCAAACGAGCAGAGGTTCAACCTTACCCTCAAGGTGGAGGACTTGGACTTCTACAGCCTAATCCATTGCATTGTGGATGTTGTTGATCATAATGACCATGCCCCTGTTTTTGTCCCCCATTTCTATTTGCTGGAACCATTACCTGAAGATGTGCCTGTTGGCACCAGCATTGTCAAGGTCACGGCCACAGACTCAGACTCTGGTCCAAACCAGGAGATAATCTATAGCATTCTGCCAGATTCTGATCCGTATCATCAGTTTTCAATAGACCAGACTGCAATTGTCACTGTTGTCCGCCCACTGGACAGAGAGACTGTGGAGCAACATTTCTTAATCATCTTAGGAACAGACCAAGGAAATCCACCACAGACAGGCAGTGCCACAGTTCAGGTGGATCTGCTAGATGTCAACGATAACGGCCCAGAGTTTGAAGTAGAGTACATGCCAGTGGTGTGGGAGAATACACATGGTCCCCAGGTTGTGCAGATGAATCAGACGTCAATGCTGCTGCATGTAGTAGATAGAGACTCCTTTGAAAATGGCCCTCCATTCTCCTTTTCGCTTCCCCTGGAGTACCGAGACAGCGGGGACTTCTTCCTACAAGACAATGGCAACAATACAGCCACAATCACAGCGCTGCGTGTGTTTGACCGTGAGAAGCAGAAGGAGTTCTATCTGCCCATCATAATGAAGGACAGTGGCCGACCTTGTAAAACTGTTACCAACACGCTCACCATCGCCATCGGAGACAAAAATGATCATCCACACCTGCCTGGAGAGAAGGAGATCTACATTCATAGTAACAGAGGTGAGACCTGACTGTGTCTTCCATTACTGGAGGTGTTGTTTTGGGAGAACTTCCCTGTTATCAGAATAAGATGAAATAAGAAAGAGACGCATTGGAGATTTTCTAAAGTAATTTTCTTTTTTCTGTTCTTTCAGTAATTTCATATTTTTCAGCTACCTTTACTCACCACAAGGCAGACACTTAAGCTCTTCTGAGAACACTCTCCAAAAATAAGTGTTGCTGTCTTTGTTGCTTAAAAGTGTTGTTAAAGTAAATGGTGAAGGTAACTACAATAGATTCATTGGAACATGTTTTTTGCAAAATGCTGTTTGCCATTACGTGATCAAGTTTTTTTCTTTCTCAAAAGCTCTTCTGTAAGTTGGTCCTAATGTGTGCTCAAGTTTTAAGTGTTTACTGGATAAGGTTGACAAAGTTGAGGCCACTTATAAACTTAGAATAAAAAAACACGCTATTCCTCCCAAAATAAGATAAATATCTTGTTTTTCCCTCAACAGGAAGGATGCCAACCACAGTTTTAGGCAAAGTTCATACCCTGGACCCAGATGATTGGGATAACAAGACATATGCCTTTGAGGGACACATCCCTGGGTAATATTTTTTATTTTCCAACAGTAAAATGTGGCAGCACCATCTATTATTATATACGTCAGCCTCATTCCCTAAAGGCTTTGAAATGTCTCACCTATGTCACAGAGACTTGCAGGCCAAACCTAATGACTGTACAATCCATGTAGTAAACAGACATCCCTGCATTCAAAGAATGCAAGGGGCAAAATCCAAGAGAAAAGAATTTCCCTGTGAACATCGACACCGACAGTTAGATTCTTAACTTTTTCTGGTGTGATAGCGATATTATGATCTCATTTTGATCTGGAGTCCTCCCCTGTGCTCAACAGGCCCTAAAAAACTCTGGGAAAATTGGTTATTTCACGTTCAGCTTAAATAGTTTTGAACATTTGGTAGTGGATTACCATTAAAGGTTTATTACTTTTCTTTGCTGTCTGTATAATAGCTATTCTGAGGAAGGGATAACACTTCACTACACACTGGCACGTCAGGGGTTATGATAGTAGCTAAATAACTGAACTAGCGAAACTGATATAGAGCTTCACCCATCTCAACTGAATCTCTTTTCTGAACCTCCATTTTTTGGGCAGTTTTTTCATGCTGAACAAGAGGACGGGGTTTATCATGATGAAGGACGGCGCCCCCACTGGCAGCTACCAGTTCAGGGTGCATGTGTCAGATGGAGTTTGGCCAGACGTCGTGTCCACTGTGCACGTACACGTGAAGGAACTGTCGGATGAGGCCATCCACAACTCTGCCTCGCTGCGGCTGGCAGGTAAGCCTGGCTTGTTACAGGAGACATGTAATCCTGATATAGGTTTAAGGTTTAACAGGCTGTTTGTTAGGGGTTGTCACCTGGGTAGTTAAAAAGTTAGTAGAGAAGGAGAATTTCAGTCTTGTACTGAAAGCATGTGATGCCCAAAGTAATATTACATCTGGGGCACCGCTAGAAATTTTGGGCTCCTTTGAAAGCATACGTTCCAAATTTGTTAACAGAGGTCTTTGTAATCATCCTAACTTGCCCCCCCCCCCTTCTAAATAATGCGATATGTTCATTCAGCACCGTGTGGTGTCACCACTTTAAAGTAAAACAAAATAAGTTAAAAAATGTGTCATCACTACCAGCAATATTCTTGCTTATTCATTCACAATGTCGCTGTGAAAATGCATTAAAATACGTACCTCTAGCAAGAACTAACTAGTATGCGAAGTTTTGGCAGCAGTATGGTGAGTGAAATGTAAATACAAAACACGGGTGAGAAATTAAGGTGTCATTTAGGAATCTCATTCAATGGAGAAATGAATATCTGTCAATCACAGCTACTAATGCAAATCAACATTAAAGCTGATGGGAAAAAACATCATTTTTATCTGACCTTGTGTTCACTTTGAATACTTCACTAAATATAATACATTGAGATTGAGAGAAAATGCTCACGTTGATGGAGGTGGATCTACGCTCTGGCTAGGTGTGATTTGGCCATAAGGAGGCGGAGCTGTACTCTGGCTAGGTGTGATTTGGCCATAAGGAGGCGGAGCTGTATTCTGGCTAGGTGTGATTTGGCCATAAGGAGGCGGAGCTGTACTCTGGCTAGGTGTGATTTGGCCATAAGGAGGCGGAGCTGTATTCTGGCTAGGTGTGATTTGGACGTAAGGAGGCGGAGCTGTACTCTGGATAGGTGTGATTTGGACATAAGGAGGCGGAGCTGTACTCTGGATAGGTGTGATTTGGACATAAGGAGGCGGAGCTGTACTCTGTCGGGCTTCATTTATATATCCGTTTGAACCATGGATGCCAGGAATATTTACTGAATTAGCATTTTAGCTTGCAAGCCAGAACTGAGCAGGGAAATACTAGGGTTCTTTAAATTAAATGATTATTTTGAAGTTTATATCAGTACGATCCTTTACGATGAGCAATTCTTCATCTTTTACTTTTTATTTGATATTATAACATCTAGATTTTGAAGAACATTGTTCAGAAATAGAAATTCTATTTTGAATTAGAACTTTTTATTCATAACTTCCATAACCACTGATCCAGTGCAGGGTCATGGTGAACCGGGAGCCTACCTAACAACTATAGGGCATGAGGCAGGGGACACCCTAGACAAGATGCTAGCAGACAGCAGGCCACACGTGCTCATGCATGCAATCACACACCAGGGCAGTCTGGAGGTCCTTTGGGAGGGAGCCGTTCAAACACAGGGAGAGCATGTACACTGACACGCGCACAGAGTCAGGGGCAGAATTCGAACCGCCAGTGCTAGCAGTCTGATGCTAAACACTTAGCCGCTGTGTGAGCTAATGCCTCTCATTGTGGGCTAAATTGTACATTATAAAGCAGTACAGTGTGCTATGGTGCTATGCTCTGCAGGAAGTCCTTTTGGCTTCATTGATGGGTTCATTCTGGTTCTGCACCTTAAGTAGCGATAAACAGTCTTGTGTATTTTTAAGTCTTGTTAACAAATGAATTTTCTGGGAAGATGGGACACCTCCGTAACACAATCTCCAGCATCTTCAGCAAGACAGAAACTCTATCCAGTATCATTTGGAGCACGGCTAATTGATAATATCCATCCATCAATCCATCATCTCGTAACTAATGGCGAGCCTGATGCCTATCCCATAAAGTTCAGGGCCCCCAGCAGAGGAACATCCTGGACAAGGTGCCTGTTTCCTCACAGGGCACACACGCTATAGTATGCTAAGGTGATTTGAAGACACAGATTCGCTTAAAATGTATTCACATTCAGTCAGTCCTTAGGAGGAAAACTGGGGCAAATGCATGCAGGCACTGGGAGAATGTGAATACTGCTTACACAGAGAAGAGGATCCTGGAAACATGGGGCCCTAATTCCAGCCATTATGGATCACCTGTTCAACAGACATATCTGCATAATCTTTATGTGCAAATGCACGAGGTGCTGCATTATACTCTGCCATATTTTACATTATGTTCTATACATACATCTGCCTATTTTAGATCAGGAGGCTCCCCCCAACTGTATAATATTTCCATTTTGTAGACATAAATGTACCACTGATCATTTTAGTGCTGTAGCATGCTGGGATGTCAGGGTTGCCATGTCAACCACACCATGTCACAGGGAATTTTTATAAACACATTACACTATGACCAGGAAAACGTTCTTTACATAGGGCTGCTGACAGCTTCAGCAGGAAAAAGCCCAGTTAAAAATATACAAGGTCAAATAAATCAATAAACTCTGCCTCGTTGAGCCCACAAATGAGGGGAAAGGGGGGTTGAAGGGTAAAAGGCTTAGGGCTATACCCTAGCAAGACACATGCTCTTTGAAAACCACTTGTAAACCTAAGTGAACAGTGTAAGCGAGGTGGAAGGGAACAATATGATGCAATTCAATAGCTGGGAGTTTTCTTTGATTTTGTCTTTCTTCCCTTTTTTTCAGAAAGTTCAAGAAAAACAATGTCAACATCAATTTGATCTTCCTGAAATTCTGATGTGAGGCTACAGTCATATTGTATGAGTTGTAGCTACAGTAGGTTTTACATTTATTTTTCTATTTTCTAGTTTATTTCTTAACCATTTTGGAGGCCAGTGTGTGTCCCAACAGCTGAGCGTATTTGAAAGAGATTGTATTTTTTTTCTTTACCTATTACTGTGAAGGTAGGAGCCGTGAGCAGAGGTCCACCTGAGAAATCTGAGCTAGATGATAGATTGTTATCACGCATATGACCATCCAAAGATGAGCTTCTGGAGGGGACTGTCAGTAGCTGTCTGATGTACCTTTTTGAAAATTCACGTTCAGACATGATTCCTTCATTCTTTTGATCAAACCAATGCTCCTATCGCTCAGTCTGGCCACGGACATGAGAAGAAGTCAGGTCCAAAAAATCCACGCACAGTCTTGTAGGAAAGTGGGTAATAAGAACATCTGTGATTCTCCGAATTTTTCTTTGCTTATTCAGTGATACAGTTACACGATTCCTTTTCCTGTAAAAGAGAAAACAGGTCAGAATAGTTCATACTGTAGTTTACAAAGAAGGCGAAGAAGGGACAGAGGAATACATACAACCCAAACAATGACTTAAAAGTGAAACTTCACATTTCAGGTTATTTAAATGTGAGATAGCTTATTATTTCATATTGTGTATTTTATGGTTTAAAATGCCATTTCAGTAGTTAGTCATTTTAAGTCTTCATAAACCGTGTTGGAGTTATGACAGTAATCTATTATCATGTATGGAATATTAAATCTATAATTAAGTTCTTAAACACACCAGTGACTGTGTTAAATGTTCTCTTATGTTTATGTAGGAAAAGTTACTTTATCTTCAAGTTTCCTTTTATTCAAATCTATTTTAAATGCTCTGCTATATTTATTTATATAATAATTTTACTAACATTTGCAAGTAAAATAACACATCTAATCCTGCAATTCTGGGAACTGTAATAATACTTTATTTTGCCCTCCCACAATATTTCACTAAAAATTAATAATCACATATCTGCCACTAGTTTATACTACATTAACGCTTAAATATCCCGTCAACCTGTCTGCCAAAAACAGTAACTAGTACAATAAAAAGTATTTTCCACTCACTGATTTCCATAATATCTCCATACAACAATGTTGTTCATTTAGTGAAAACAGACATAATGCTGAGATTCTGAAAACCGGGCCTGCTTAAATACTGTACCATCCCACTTTACCCCATTTGTTTGATTATTGGTTATTGACTACCTCTGCTGTTTTGTCTGTGTAAAACATGTATTTCGATTAGCAACAAGAGCATTGTCTGTGGAACAGGATGTGCACAAGTCTCAGCAGACAGCAGGATTATAAACACGCTCATTGGATATTGTCTGTTCTGCAGCTGTGCACATTTATGGTTATCTCCGCTGTGAGTGGTCAGGAGCAGCCCAGTGTCTAATGCGTACTGTGGTTAATCAGGTGCATCACCGCAGTAATTGATTACCAGCCTTGAGCCAACAAGTGGCTCAGATAATGAAAACCCAGCTGCCTCTTATTAGACTGCTGCCCTCATTATGGTTTAAATCTGGTCAGCTGGGTGGATTCTAGGGGACATGTCATTGGCAAATATGTTGAAATGAAAAGATAGGACAATACTTATAGTTTTTAAAGGGCGTTTTTTTTTTTTTTTTAACTCATCTGTCTGTCCTCTGTTTAAAACATCTTTTCCCCTTTTCCCACAGCTTGTTTTTATTTTAAGGAATGACTGTCATAAAGAGCAGGGGGAAGTCACAGCGATTCCTAAAAAATTTGGAATTAAATTGGATCGGCCTAATATGATATGCTTTCATGGGGTCCAAGTTCTGTGGCGGAGCCCATGGTGAAGGAGCATCTCCTTGTGAATAATAGATGAATTCTGTTTTCATTTTGATGTAGATATCACAGCAAAAGAATTTATCGAACGCCCGGCCAACATGAGGAGCCGATACGAGTTGTTCCGGGACTTTCTGTCTGAAATGCTACCCGCCAGTCCTGACAAGGTAGACGTCTTCAGCCTGATGGACGTGCAGGAGCACTCACTAGATATCCATTTCTCCGTGAGCGGCACCCCCTATGTGAAGCCAGAGAGATTGCACGGGTATCTTTCTGCTCATAAGCAGAAGGTATGTAAATCATCACTGTGGATGAATGTTTATATGCTTATATTTGTGTGTGTGTGTGTGTATATGTCTATATCTGTATGTGTACGTATAATATATATATATATATATATATGTATATATATATATATATTATATATACTGTATATAAAAAAATGTGTGTGTGTCACTATATTTATGTAGAATTAAAACTTCTTTTTAGATTTGTTTCTTTGTTCTGCCTATACATTGAGGCATTTTATATTCATATATTCTCTACTCTAATTTTACATTCTGACAATATTTGTCTTGATTCTCTACGCCTCTCTTCCGCTGGCTGTGAGAATGGCACGGTGTTTCAATTGTGTGTTTGTCCCGTTGTTTCAGGGAAGGAAATCATGGCTGGAACCTTAACCACAAACATTTTCTCTGTCTTAGCAGAGGCTGTTCCTTGGTTGCTCCTGTTTTTTAACGGTGTTTGCATGACATTCCTTGGCTTCCGAAGATGAAAGTAACTCATTTTAGATATGGGCATAGAGGTGTTTCTCAAAGGCTCTTTGTGATTTCCAGTTTAGCAGTGGGCCTCTGCAAAGCCTCTGTCAGCTAGACCTCAGAAAAGAAATTGTGAAACTAAATCGCCCCGCAAGTAGAGAATGTCGCACATGGTGTCTCTGTCACAGAGAAGGCGCTGAAGATGCATAAACACTGTGGTGTTCACATCCATGGGAACGCTGGAAGTTGGGCTGTATCTGTTTTCCTGGCTGCGCGCTGGCTTCACTGGCAGGCTTGTTTGCCATGTGGCAGATGGGCTGGGTTATTAGCGAGCTTCATAAAGAAACAGGTGCACAGCAATATTGCAGCCTAAGTGCTTGAGATTCCCATGTACATCTATGGTCCGGTGAGACCCAGTAAGTACAATCGCCCCAGTCTTTCCATAAAATTTAATATGGGTAGCAGAGTGGGGGGGGGTGATTTAGGCCTTCTTTGAGGATTCTCTCCATTACAATTGAAATGTGTCACATTGTCTCATTTCCATTTTCTGCCGATGTCTTCGGGGGGAGCCTGGTGCGATCCCATCTTAGCACACCTTGCCTGTCCAGGGGGCATAATCCCTGCCTTTCTGTGTATCTTAGTATCTCAGTGCTGTTTATGCAAAGCTTCCCAACAGTGCAGAGACTTCTCATAAACCTCTTTGGTCTACAAGGAAACAAAAAAGCTGTACGGGTAGGCTTAGGAGTATTTCTCTGTGCTCTGCCACGTTGATGTGGGTGCCTGGTACCAGGTGTCTGAAGGTCTTTGATCTAATAGATCTGGACTCTTTGTTTTTAACCATGTAGATGGGGACGTGGGCTCTCATTGCGCCAGATTTGCAATGCAAACGACTTCTCCAGTGGGAGAAGTGGAATAGAGAGTCTGGGTCCCCACAATGTGATTTTCTTCTTTGTTCTCCTTAACCCTCCCTGATTATAGCTGTATACTAATATCTAACCTGGAAATGGTCTGAACTTCATGTTCCTTCGATTCCCTTGAGGACACCTAAATGCTCAGATTTACCATGATGCTTCATGTGAACAAGAGGGCTGAAGCCAGGATGAGCTCAGTCAGGCCTGGTGAGATTGTGTGATTGCATAGGGCTGGGGTATGAAACTCCAGTCCTGGTGGGCTGGAGCCCTACACATTTTTGGGTTTCCCCTCGTTTAACACACCTGATTCCACTCCTTGTACCTCCTTGTGCTAATTACCACACAGGTCTTGAGCTGAATCATTTGTGGTGGAACAGGGAAAGAACTAAGCTACACAGGGCTCCGGCCCCCCAGGACTGGAGTTTCATACCCCTGGCTTAGGGCCTGAGTGTGAATCATCAGAAACCTCACAGCTGGAAGCCTTCCCAAAAAGGACAGCAGTATAGTGTGGATTTCCCAAGCGCAGTGACACTGGCTCCACCCTAGCGTTAGCATTAGCTTAGCCTGATTAGCTGGCAGCAGCCTGCACTGTAGCTAAGGCTAGGTGGAGAAAGTAATTTGTTGTGACAGAGCCAGTAGCTATGCCTACAAGTATTTTTTCAATACGATTCTGGTTCTGAGCCTTACATATTGTCTGTAGATAATGTTTTGAGGTATACAAGCAAATGTCATCAATCACTGAACCATCTGAGTTTTTTACACTCTTCTAAAAAGTTATGATACAGGTCTGCTTGTCAAAAAAATATTAAAAAAAGAAACAAAAAAAAAATGTTGTTTCACATTATATGGATAGAAGTTAGTCAAAGATTAATTGGGTGATTATTTGGTGTGATTAATTGGGTTATTTCATCATAGCATTTTGCTATTTCTATATATCATTGATCAAATTAAACGTGGATAATTAAGTATGTATTGCTGCAATTTGTATCTGTTGGGAAAACCTGTCCCCTTTTCTCACTCAGGTGTACATGTGAAGGGATACTGTACAGAATAATTCAGTGCTGGTTCATCCAGCCACTGAAGTTGTTGCGGTCTTTCTTCACTCTTTCTTTGTTCCCCTCTTTATTTTTCCTCTCTCTCAACCCACCCAGCTGCAGTCCTTCCTCCAGGTTAACGTCACGCGTGTGCGTGTGGATCCCTGCGCGGATGCAGCCTGCGGACAGAGTGGAGGCTGCTCCAGTCGCCTGGAAGTGGGTAAAACTCCCACTGTAGTGGATTCCGGACATGTGTCGCTGGTGTCACTGACTGTGACGGCCACCATGGCATGTGGCTGCGCTGGACGTGAGGAGACGCATAAGACGTGCAGCTCTTACCACCAGAACCCCTGTTATAATGGAGGCACATGCATTGACAGCCAGAGTGGCTACAGGTGAGAACACCTACTTAGCAGCATTTAAAGAATATGGCACATGTGGCCTGTACTGAGAGCTTATAAAGAGTACGGAACGGGCCGCCTGTACTGAGAGCTTATAAAGAGTACGGAACGGGCCGCCTGTACTGAGAGCTTATAAAGAGTACGGAACAGGGTGCCTGTACTGAGAGCTTACAAAGAGTACGGAACAGGCCGCCTGTACTGAGAGCTTATAAAGAGTACGGAACAGGGTG
>JAODJW010000019.1:23649296-23684325 GCA_026777045.1 Hyperopisus bebe
GACGGGGTGGGGGGGGGGAGGGGGGGGCGGGCATGTTGCCAAAGACTCAGTGGAAGTGCGATTTGTCAAAGGGGACCCAGATCTTACATAATCTAGCCATTATGGAGGGCTGCCACATGGATACTTCTTTTTCTAACACTTTTTTGCGTGATGGTATATTTTTAACAAGATGCTATTGCTAAGTACAAACACTTGATTCATGGAATCTCGGTTCAGGGAATGCAGCACTCATTCTACTGGATCTCACACATCACTCTTGTGTGCCTTGCACCCTTGCAGTTGTGGAATCTGGAAATCTCAGTGGGCTTAGTGAACACAGTTCTGCCTGAGCACGTATCGGATGATTGCAAGGGCTGGAAAGGCAAAGTCGAAGCATTCTGGTCTGAGGAGGTTTCCAGCAGCTCTGTGTTAAATAAGGGACAAAAGGTCCAGTAAATGTTTCACTGACAAAGAAGCAAACTTTTCTGCTGTTCTCATTTCCTATATTTGTGATCTTTTACATATCCAAGCATGTGTCTTGCACTAAAGCCATTGTGTTGTCATACAAACCTCTTCCAACAGATCATTTTTGTCTTAGGATCTATGAATTAAAAGCGACAGCCAGAGAGCTGTGATTGGTTTAAGGTTCTAAGTTTTTATAGTATGGGCCGTAGTTAGCCAACTAAAGCAGATAAGTCCTTTGGGATCTGTTTGGACAGCTTGTGGAATTTTCTTTGGTATGCCATACTCATTGAATACTGGTTGAATACTGTTGAGGATAAAAGATTGTTTTTCCACGAATCACTCTGCAGTTGGTTTTCTCAAAAGTGCAACACACCAATGCACAAATTTACTGATTTTCTTTTCTTTATGTTCCTCAGAACTGATCTTTGTTTCCTGAAGTGTGATGTGACTGATCTCACAGGCAAACCCCACATCTCACAATCACATAATGATTAATACGACCAAATGTGCCTCACATTTTGATCTAATTTAATGATCTCACATGTGTAGTGCTGTTTGTTAAAAAAGAATTATAAAAGAGGCTTGCTCAGGCCAGATATAATCTCCGTGTTGCAGACATATAGTACTAAAGTTGCCGGTTGGTTATTTTGTTCATTAAAAGCTCTCTTTAAACCATAGTGTCATGTTCATTTCATTAAATATCAAGGAGAGGGATGCTGCATGGCTTACAGCACCATAGGGTTTAAAATCCCCACTTTCCTATCCATCCCAGGGATTTTCATTACTGATGTCAAAGACAGTTATGCACAGGGTATAAATATGTTATCTTCGAGATCCAGGATTAAAGCCAAGTGAGTGTAAACCTGATTATGTATTACCTTTTATCTTCTCAAAATGCATTAACAAAGAGGTGTATGACGCTTGTCTGCATGTCTCCAAGGCCACCACCTGACATTTCTGTTTACATTAATATTAATTAGGCAGTAAGCGGCTTGCTGACGCGATAACTTATTTCATAATCTCTCAGTTAATTGTGTTCGTCAGTCCTGACTGGAAGCACTGTGAACACAGAAGACAGGGTCAACTAAGGCAGTTTTCTCATTGGTGTGTAATGGTTTTAGTGACGGAATGCTTTGGTCTCAAATGCTTTGCATGCGTTTTTTATATTTTGGGATTCTTCAGCCTTTGCCATTCTCAGTGCTCAGTGTTAGGACCAAGATGGTCTGATAGTTTGCAGAGATTAGCAAACAGTAAAATGTCAAGTTATCTTGGGTAGAGAGAGAAAACAGATATAGGTGGTATGTGAATGGAGTGCTGGTTATATCAGCCCAAACAGATGTGTTTCAAAAGACATATTTTTAGCTTCTCTCAGTTTGGTTTCCACCTGTTGAACGGTGGTTTGTCTGAACTGATGACTTTGTGGCAGGTGTCAATCCACATGTTTTATGTACATACCTGTATAACCAGTAACAGGATCTTTAACGGAAGAGAAGAAGGTTGAAGTAAAAAGTACATTTAAACACGTACGACTCTTTAAACTTTGGTTTTTATTTACCAGTGAATGTTCAGAGTTTCTCAATGGCGTGAGGAGCTATCTGAAAATTTGTTTGTGTGTCAGAGATCGTTGATGGAGCTCCCACTCTGAAGATTAACCATGGCTCCGGCACGCTGGTGTTACGGTTGCCTAGCAACATCAACACAGCAGACAGACGGTGGCACCGGTTGGATGTGAGGAGTAATGGCAAGGTGAGTGTTTCTGCGGCAACTTGACCATGGCACTATCGGACGAGTTTCCCCCTCTGACACCTGTTGAGTTTAGAAAAAGTTCATTCTTATTGCACATTGTACACTAATCTCTTGAGTTCCTTCTGGTAAAAAATACAACAGGGACGTTTGACCGCATGCCTGTCCTGTCAGAATTGAGAACTGTGCAACTGCAATAGTGGGAAGCACATTGAGGTCGTGATCTCGTAAGCCCCTCCGCTTCTTACTGCTCAGGAGATACGCTTCACTCTGGACCGATGCTCTTCTGCTGTTGTCATGGAAATGGAGGGTATTGGGAGCTGGATTACAACCAGGGAACATTCTTGTGAGGTTACTGGAGTTACACCCAACCGAGACAGGTTCAGTATCCACATTTCATCCTGAATTTTCCAACTTACCTGCCTACTGCATGTCAGTTACTGATCTTCTGTGTTAGGCATTCCAGGTCCAGAAGCTACAAATCCAGACCAAGATTTAGTTTCCACCAACCAGTTGAGTCTCTGTGATTCTTTAACCTGAACTGGTTGCTACAAACAAAATCTTGGTCTGGACCTTTAGCTGACATATAGTTTTGTTTATTTTAGAACACAGTGATTGTTCTTCTTAGTAATTAGTGGATGATTGGCTAAGTCCTGTATATACTGATGTTTCACTATTAGATACCTGAATATGACCCAGGTTTTGCAGCTGGGAGGCGTCAATGAAAACCTGCCATACATCTACCCTCAGTTACAGCACAAACACTTCTCCGGCTGCATCCGGAATCTTGTCGTGGACAGCAAGGTACTGAATGTCGTCAATCACCCAGTAAAGCATGATTTTTTTTCTTCAGTATCCTCTTGATTTCAGCCTGATGCCCAAAACCTGACAGGTTTGTCTATAGTTACTAGATCAAAGTTATTTGACCTGAAACAACCTAGATATCCAATCTGAATGACAGCCTTCAACACATTTACTTTGCTTGATCATTTCTCTGCTTACTCAGAAGCATGACATCGGCAACAAAAAGAATTTGACTCAAAAACGTTCTCCCAATTAACCCGCTTGTCAGGAACTGTTTTGACGTGATGGAAAATTGGGTGGCCAGCACTGGCTGATAGAGATTTTGCTGTTTCGAAATTACCCTCCGCAAAATTAAGAATTAAATTTTATTATTAGTGCTGGCACCTATCTGCAAGCTTATTGTGTCACAAACTGTTGCTTGGGTGGGTTTGAGAGCTGTCAGGACATTTAAGCTCAACTCAGGCATTAGCAGATGCAAATGAGTCACTGGGGAGATATTAACATCTCCCTGACACCTGTTGTAAACTAACTTGGAGGAATTGGCAGAATGTGGCTATGCCAATCTGAAAGGCCACTTAGAAATGTGAATAGAGCCAGTCTACCCTCGAGGTTGGGTTTGGTTTTTGCGTATGAAGGTTTTCAGTATCTTATTCTTTGCTGTCATAAAACTCCAGTCAAATCGTTTAGTGCTAATTGAAGGACTGTTGTAAATACAAGTGAAAGACAGTGTAATAAAAACAAAAACAAATAATCATTTAATGTGAACTGAAGCTGGTTTGTAGTTTGTCAGACAGGTTGCAGTTGAGGGCTTGTTGCTAGGGTTGCCATCTCAGTCCTGTAAGATCCTGGACCTCCAGTCACTGACCAAAAATATTGCACATAGTGATACCAGTACAATGGTTTGTTTAGGTCTGTTTGATAGGGAAATTGATTGGGGCATTCTGTGTCTCAGAATGAAGTTCCAGGACGGACGAGCATAATCGGCCATGGTCCTGGGAAAATCCTGGATGGGTTACCCTACAGTACTTGTTCCTCATGTTCTCCTGTCTTTCTGTCTCTCTACCTGTCTGCTGCTGTTCCTCAGTTCTATGATCTAGGCTCTCCTGCAGACTCCCTCAACAGCTCCCCCGGCTGTCAGGTGACGGACGGGCACTGTGTGAACATGGGCAGCCCCTCCTGTGGACTCCGAGGGAGGTGTCTAGGAGATTGGGGCTCCTTCAGCTGCCAGTGTGAACCTGGCTACTATGGGCACCAGTGCCAGCAGGGTAGGTAACACAAAGCCAGAAAACAGCCAGTCTGATGTTTCCTTTCATCATGATACCTGCTGCAATTGGGGGAAAAAGAACTAGGATTCTTTCCAGTGAATTGAATGTTGACCTAATATCTGTCCCTGTAGTTCAATGAGTGAATGTTTTCATAATGTAACTGACTTTATAAAATGAGCATGATTTTTGTCTAATAATGACAGAGTGAAATTTATTATAAAGGTAAAAAATTCAACTAAATACCATGGTCTACGGTGACTTGCATTCTTTTCACCACACTGTATGTTCTGTACTGTTTCTTCTTGTGCTATCAAGATAATTAGGAGCTAAAGATGGAATGAAACATCTTTGGTACAGTTACCTATTTAATACCAATAGCCCGTCTCCAATAAAGAGGGATGAATGTTGTAAAGGAAGTAATGGAGTAACTATATTAAATAATTAATGAACGTCTTTGTTGAAATTCAAAGTGCATATTTAATTTGTTGTACAAGCTGATGTAATTTTGAAGTTTTGGCAAGGGTGTATATCCCCTTTTAGAATAGTCATTTAAATATGACATTTATGCAAATTAAATAGGGCTTAATACTGTTTTAGTAGGCATATCTTTGAAAATGTGCAGTGGCCTTCCTCTGTGTGGCACGTTCTTTGATGATGCATGAGAATCGCATATCACATGAGCCTTATCAGAGGGCAAGGCTAGACAGAACGTTTGCTCTTTTGAATGTTCTGGTGTAAAGTTGAAAGAACATGCAGTTAGCAAGCAACTGATAGTAATATACAAAGTGTATGGATATTTTAATTGGTCTGCCCAAGGTTAACAGCAACGAATAGCAGTAGACATAGGTTCCCTCCTGTTAGAAATCCACCAATGCAGAATTTTTTAATTTGTTGGTATTGATTACTAGTTCAGCAATCTCAGCTGAATGAAGCTTATTTTGTTTTCATAAGAAGTCAAGTTGTTATCTTAGTATTTTGTTTCCAGCTGATGTATGAACATGTGATTTTACCCAATTCCCAGTGAGCATTTTGCCATCACCTAGTCAAGATTTAAACCTTTCTATCTATCAAGAACTCAGATTCAGTGCTGATATTTACGCATCAATGGACAGAGCACAATTAGATTACGTGACATGAATGTTAACTGTGAGATCAGAGAATTACCGGCGACTGGAAGAGTGCACAAATGCTCTTTATAGTTGCCCAGTACAAAACTGAGAAGAAAATGAAGCAGATGGATGATTTTTATGGGTGTGACTTGGTATTGTGTGATTCTGCAGGCTAGGGCTTGTGAACAGAAGGTTGCAGGTTCAAATCCCGTGGCTGGCAGAGTGATGCCGCCGTTTAGCCCTTGGGCAAGACCCTTAAACCCAGTTGCTCCAGGGGTGTTGCACGCCTGCTGACCCTCTGCTCACACCCCAAAACCTGCTCCCCCCTCAGTGCTTGAAGTGGGCCGGCACTTTGGTTTCTCTTCAGAGAGCCAAGAACAGTTTCCTGTGTACTGGCACCTCTCATAATCTACCAGTACTGAATAACAAGGCACCTGTTTTACACTTCAAGGACTCTCACCTTTTTATACATCTGCGTGCCTCATGGAGATTAAGGTGGGGTGAATATGTTTCACTGTAGTGTTCTCTTTCTAATGGGCAGTTCCTTGCTCATGGGATATGTGCTTGGAAAGACAGGAAGTGGTCTGATCACAGAGACATTGACATCAGTTCTTGATTGGAATTTATAGAGGTTCCAGAATATTCCTTTGATGGCCGGAGTCATGCCCACTTGCGTACGACATCCTTGTTCCCGGCTCGTCAAACTCACATACAAGTTCTACTGCGAACCAGGACTCATGGCGGCATCATAGTTAGCTTGGTCTCTGAGGAAAGGACTGAATACCTAAGACTGGAGGTGAGTCAGGTCTTTTATTACTCTATTTACATCTTAACAGTAATACAATGACATTGATCAGCAATGTTATGATATGATGTGACATGATGTGATATGTGATGTGACATGATGTGATATGTGATGTGATGTGACATGATGTGATATGATATGACGTGATATGTGATGTGATATGATGTGTGATATGATATGATATGATATGATGTGATATGATGTGATGTGATATGATGTGATATGATGTGATATGATGTGACATGATACTTTGTCAGACATGAGTCTGATTTTTCATGCATTACAGTAGCTCTATATCATACAAAAAAAGACTTAAAGACACAAATACATGCATTTAACACATCACATGGACAGATTCAATATACATTTAATCTTGAATTAAGTTCCATGTTTAGTTTTAGGGTTGACTGATTCACAAAAGAGTGCTCCGGCCTAACCTTATTAAATCCTGGAACTCGGTATCTCCAGTTTGATGGTAACAATTCACTGGGTTGGGAGCCAAAACATTTTCGTTGGCCGGTCTTAATATGTTAGCATGTAACACTGATTCACAGAGTCATGTTGGTGTTTCTGCTACCAGCATTAATGCTTGCATAGGTTTTGCAAGAAAAAAACCGCATATAACAGAACCAATAGAACAGATTACTAGGGCTAGATACAGTATTAGCTTTTAAGAATGAGGTCCCCTACGCTCTCATCTAAGTACCAACAGCTGCCAACCTACAGGCATCACGTTCAAGAATCCACATCATAATGAACTTAATTTGTTAACATCCAGAATAAGCCTCAGTATGTTCAATTTGATGGGCTGAAGGTTTTTCTCAAGGGAAGAATCAATCAAACTTTATATGAGTTTAGTTTCATTGCCTATCACAGTATTTCCTGAGTGGTGTGACTTCAGGGACACCTACTGATCGGCCAGTGAAGCTGTTAATGAAATTGCTTCTGATTTATGCTCAATTTGTGTTCATTAGTACTGTCTTGCTGTAATTGAGAGCTCCCACGTGGACATAGCGTTTCAGTACTGGAAGAACTTATAATAACTTATAATTGTAATAACCTTGCTTTTAGGTGTTTTATTCAGTTTCTTATTTGAGTTGCTGTAAAAATAGTAAAAAAAAATGTTTATTTTTTTTTTAATCTAGGGGCTCAGTGGAAGAGCTTGCAATGCCTTTCACAGGAATTAGTGTTTATTTACCATCTACTTTTCTCCAAATCTGTCCCTGTGAGTTTCCCTCTCACTGGCACAAAGTATGGTTTAGACGTCGTGTAGTGTCTTCACGGCTCATCTCCATACTTCATGGTTCGTCCACAGAAACATCTTCAGCCAGAGCTAACAGCTCCAAACAGACCCTGACAAGGAACTTCCGTAAGCTGTAATATTTTCCAAAATGCGCTCAGGCTCTCTTTCCCTGAACACACTGATTTCAGCTTATCAGCGTGAGAATGCCTCTTCCTTTCTGTGTTAGCAGAAAGCCTTTCTGAACCCATTGTGAGGTTTCTAATAGTAGTTCTAGGCACTCAACCCATTTAGCAATTTACCCTTCATTTTGCCAATTTTTGCTTAGCTAGAGCTTAATCAGTTTTTTTTTCATTTGTAACCTTTTTTCCTGATTAATGTAAGGTATTTATAAATCAATTATCTTCGTTTCTCAAAGAAAGAGCCTCCTCTTTAAGAGACATTCCTCTTATTTTTTTGAAGTGCTTTGTTGCTTCCTGTTTTCCTCCCATGTTTTTATCTGTGGGTAAGTCGACCCCCTTCTCCCATAAGATCCACTTTACAGCAAGCTGCCGGAGCACTGGCTTACTGCGTAGCACTCTTTTTGGGGCGCCGAGGCGCCAGCCACCGTCAAAGGGCTGTCTGCCCCTCTTTCTGTATAGCACTGCAATCTTCATTCTTAGGCATTGGTTTGGTTAACTCCTCAGTGACGGTGGGGTAGGATGATGCCTGCAGAGAACCATGAAGGAGCTTCAAGCATGAGGGGAAAGCTGCAAATTAGAATTGCAGAACGAAAACCAAACTCTATGGTTAGTCACACGATACCACACAGCGTCAGTGCTTTTCTGGATTTTCAACTATACAACCTGTCACTTGCTTAGCAATGTAAGGCGACACGTGGTCAAAGGTGAACGAGATGTTTTCATGTTAGCTTTTGCTTCATATTAGGTTTTGCTTGAGACAGCTTGGAAAAGAGTGGAATTGTTTCACCTTCATCTCCAATGAGCCTGGATTTATAACTGCTGATAACAGGCTACTCTTTAGTTTGATAAGAATCAGGGGCCTGTATCACAAAGCAAAATTTGTTGCTTAGCTAGATAACTTGTCGGATTTAAGGAACCCCAGTTCAAATGAGCTTTATACCTTATATCGGACAAGTTATCTTGCTAACACAAAAGTCTCACTTTCCACGCACCTGCTGACCTTAAGAGGCAAATGAAGTAATAAAAATAATAATAATAATTATTATTAATAATATTATTATGTAAAGCGTTGTCTGTTGTTCCCGTCTTCTTCAAAACTCAACAACGCTAACAATATTCAATAACACAGGACATGAAGAGGGAGTACTGGCCACTGGAACTGAGAGTTACAAAAAGCACACAGTGATGAGTGATACACTACAGTGAAGGGAAGCACAAAGGGATTGAAATGAAGAAGGTGAAGTAGAAGAATCTAGAAGAAAAGTGTGGAAGAATGAGATTTTGAAAACTGGGAGAGTGAGTAAGGGAGTTGTGAATTTCAGAGGGAAGGAAATTCCAAAGACGAGGGGCCACCGTAGAGAAAGGTGGATCACCAAAGTTCTGGAGTTTACAAAGAGGAACAGTGCAAAGACCAGAAGAGGAAGATTAAGAATATATGGGGGCTGATAGGGCATGAGAAGTTCAGACAGGTAGGGGAAAGCAAGATTGTTCTGGACCTTAATAGGTGAAGAGAAGAATTTTGAAGCTGAGGTAAAAATTCCTAGGGAACCACTACAGGTCATGGAGAAAAAGAGAAGTACATAGGTAGGTTCAGGTATTCATGAGTTGTCGAGCTGCAGAGTTATATTCCAGTTGGAGCTTGAAGCTTGAGTTCAATTTCAGTTGAGAATTTAGGAGCTGATGCCAATCAAGAAGGAGTTTCAGTAATCGAGGCAGCTGAAAATGATGGCATGGATGAGGGATTTAGTAGCAGGTTGGGAGAGGTAGGGTAGGGTCTGAAGCAGGCAGTGTGACCATGGTGGAAGAACGAGGTTTTCCTGATGGATAAAAAATCAGTTTCCCACATGGGAGAAAGGTCTGGAATTTCACTGAGGCTGCAAACTGTAAAGGACTGAAGAACTGCACTGCTGTGCCATCAATGAGTAGTTGAAGCGACTCAGGATAAACTCAGTCATGTCATTGTTCAGCTTGAGGAGGTATGACTTCCAGGTTTTGATTGCACATAAGAATGCTTCGATTTGGGACAGGGTGGAAAATGGATCGATTTAGTGCTCAGGTAAATCTGGGTTTCATCAGCATCATGGAAGTTGGTGTTGAACTGCCTAAATACAGCTGAGTGGAACAATGTATAAAATGAAGAGCAGCGGCCTGAAAACTGTGCCTTGAGGGATCCCATGAATGACCGCTGAAGAGGAAGATGATTACCTTGACATGAAACCTTTCCTGTCTGTCAGGTACAGTAGGATGAAAACCAGTCTGGTCCCAGATTACGGAGACTTGAATGGCGGATGCTGTAGTAGATGCTGTGGTACACTGTATTTAGGGTCGGTGTGACAGTAGCAGTCTTGTAGATGGAGAGTACTAATCCAAGAGAGAGGACAGTCAGATGAAAGCAGACAGCAGTCTGGCAGGTCTTAGACAAGTTAGATGGAAGGGAATCCAAAGAGATGGTAATAGTCTTAGAAGCACTGATTTTATCAGAAAGTTGAGAGGAGTCCAGGGGTGTGAAGAGAAAGAGCTGACTTGGGGAGAGGGGAAGCAGTTGAAGACAGGCAGTGAGATCAGGGGTTAGGGGATGACAAGCAGGAGTTGCGGTCAGAGAGCCTTGAAGAGTAGAAATTTTGTCCTGAAAATATAGGTAGGATAGTTAGATGGGGGGTTTTAGTGGTTTTTTAACACTAGAGAAAAGAGTGTGTGGGTTTCTATTTGTGCCATTGATGACAATGGAATAATAGGCAGTTCTAGCAGAGCAAGAGGTGCCTTTGAAAGGGGGCCTTGTAGCATTCGGCATGGGCTGCGAGCTTAGCTTCCTTAACTTGGCCAACAACCAGTCTTTCATGGAATGGAGCTCAGCTGTATGTCAGGGGGAGGAAGAGGTAAAAAAAAGCAAAGCAAAAACAGGATTCTGGAGATGATAGTGTTGGATTGGTATTGTGTTTAATTCAGAGGCTGACATTTCAGGAGAGGAGGTGACAGTGTGAGAAGACAGAGCCAAGGATATAGACTGAGTTACAGCAAGTGGAACAATAGATTGGTTATGGGAAAAGATATTAAATTGATGGAGTAAAGGAAGGGAGACAGAATAGAAGAGTCGAATGGTCATAGAGAGGAAAAGTCAGTGGTTTAAGATACTCAGCAGGCATAAGGACAGAGCAGATCAGGTCAAGGGTGTGGCTTTTGAGGTGGGTGAGAAAGCTAACAGTGATGAAAACAATCAAGCGGGTCGAGAGAATCAGTAGTCACGGTACAGTTAGTTGAATAGTGCAAAATCGATCAAGTTTGTTGTTTAATCAGAAGCTGACCAAAGCTCTGAAAAAGGTCTGGGTGGTCAGAAAGCTCCAGAACTCCATATATTGTGTAGCTGACTAGTAACCAGTAACCAAATCCAACAAGAATGAGAAAGTAGAGCATTGTGCACCACCAGAGGAGATGGCAACCTAGCCTGAAGAGCGAATAGAGACTGGCTCTGACGGAGTTAATTAAGTCCAAAGAGTTATGTCAACGGAAGCAGCGAGACGGTACAAGTGGGGTAACAACTTTGCAGGTTGGTGGAGGGAGAATTGCACGCTCTCAGCAGCAGGGAGGACTCCAGACACAGACAGAACCTTCAGACAGCAGGCAGGAGAAGTAGATCAGCGAGCGGCAAATAAAGACCGGAGAATCAAAAAGAGCCAGAAAAACTACAGAACGTGAACAGAACGTTTAAACAACCTAAATGCTAGAAAAGGCGTCGAGCATCAGAACGTCAGCAGCGTTCTCCCGATAGTGACATCAGTGCACAAACGAAGCCTACAGTATGTGAGCTTAAGCTAATGGTTCATTAGGAGCCCTCAAAAAAGACCACACTTGCTAAAAAAATATCCCTTAGGGCAATCTTAAGATATTTGCTAATACAATTTCTCATATAGTTTAAGCAGATAATAGGGAGGTCGAACAGAAGGGGGTGAATTAGAAGATCTTATTTGTAGGCTTTACACAGCTTCATGTGAGAAATATGTGCCGATGTCAGACGATTTAACGCTATTATTTACTTTCACTGAAATAATGCAGAAGTTTACAAATTATGCTCAGAGGGACTTTTTAAGTGCATCTGAAATTGAAATGAAGGCTTCGTCAGCTTTTCAGGAATGGCAGAGATATGAACATATTTTGATCCCTTCTGTTCATTTTCTTTTCTTCTGCTTTGATTGTCGGTGTAGGATTAATGTTTCTCACTGAAAGTCAAATGATTTGGTTCAGGACCAGTTAAGACACGTTCATTTTCCCCAAAAATCCAGGGAGGCAAAAAGGGCTAAGGTTTTTTTATGCGTTCTAATGCTATGTAATTAAGAAGTGGAAGCTTCTGCAGAATGTTGCAGAAAAGTTTGTTGCTAAATTGTTTTCCCAATCAACCTGGAGGCAGAATCAGTGTAGCTCGTTGTATTCCGATCAAGTCAGGGTCAAGCAGAGTGATGGTAAATAGCATTTCTAACTCCACATCGGGCAAAAGAACTTCTCTTTAGACGTCAGTGCCAAGG
This sequence comes from Hyperopisus bebe, assembly GCA_026777045.1. Classification (NCBI taxonomy): domain Eukaryota; kingdom Metazoa; phylum Chordata; class Actinopteri; order Osteoglossiformes; family Mormyridae; genus Hyperopisus; species Hyperopisus bebe. Next base: position 23,661,406 of record JAODJW010000019.1, read on the forward strand.
GTGACAAAACTGAAACAAGTCGCTCAGTAAATAAATTCTGTATTGAATAATCCTGTGTCAATGTTTCTAATGAAATGGACAGTATGTTTAATTCTTTAGAGTAGCTGGTTGTCAAATCCAGCTCCAAGTATTACAAAGTTCTCAGAGGAACAGTGGCATTCACCCAAAGCCCTGAGGCAGCATATTTGCTGCATTCTGCAGGTCTTCCAGGGTTCCTTGGCCGTCTTCTACAACCTTGGAGATGGGGACTACAGCCTGGTACTGCCTGCTTGCCGCTTGGACAATGGGGAGTGGCACGAGGTCCAGCTGGAACGCTACGACAATGAGCTGACCCTGAGGCTAAATGGCGGCGGAGGGAGAAGAGAGGTGACAGCTTCCCCTGGGAGAAGCCGGGAGATCGTCATCGATCCTGCTGCAGTGATGATTGGCAGCTCCTTTGTCATCACCAACCGAAGCTTCCAAGGTACTACCACTAAGCCATGACTGAGATGGACCTGAAAACAAGGTGAAGTTTGACCTGTGTCATGCTTTCCTTCCAGGATGCATGCGAGACCTAAGGCTAAACCATCAATACATACCTCTGGATGGTCAGAACAAGGAGGTGGCTTCTCTGCTCAGCTCTGAGGGGGTGTCCGTGGGCTGCTTCTCCAACTCCTGCCAAAGTAACCAGTGCAATCCCCCCTTTACCTGTGTTGATCTCTGGAGGGTTCACGAGTGCAGGTAAGCAAGGCCACCTCTGAGACGTCATGCTGAACCATTCACCAGCACCGTCGGCTGGCGTGGGCTGACTCCAGCACAGTCTCTTAAAAAGACTCCATCCTGTGAGCCTGTGACGTTCAGCTTTGCCAGTGTGTGGGCAGGTCCTTTAAATTCTCCTGAGGCAGGAATTTTCACCGTGCTCTGTGATCTCCTTAAGAGCATATTTTATACTTTCCAATGGCCTGTTCTGTCACCCTAAGGCATCACATTAGGGTTAGGGTTACGGTTAGCCAACTGAAGCTAGGGTAAGGGTTAGAAAAGTTATGGCTTCTTTAGACATCAAAACCTATTTTTATGATTGTCCGGGGCCCCCTTATAATGGGAAACCACAGGTTAGCTTGATTTAAGGAGTCTAATTTGTACAGCTAGTATAAACTAAAGTGGGGTCATTGCGTTTAAAATGCATATTGGATAAATGAGCTGCTCATTCTCTTGACCATTCCTGCATCACTGCCAGAACTGAACTACTACAGTACTGTGGACTTGTGGTCTTGGGTCACTAGGTTGATGGTCTAACCCCAAAACAAGCTCCGGGGGGGGCAGATTATTGCCTGACCATGTGCTCTGACCTCAGACTTCACTCTCACTCGATATGTCTATGTGTGTGTCTCAGGAGAACAATATGTCATATGCAAAACCTGAATTTCATTGTACTTTCTACCTGAGCAATTGCAATAAAGAAATTCTATTCTGTTCTGAAATATAATGGTATAAAGTATAAGCATTTACTTCAGTGTAATAAAATTCCTTTATTTTGTGGGACCAGCAAATGTGTTATTCCAGTTTGCTCTTCGGTAAAATTTGGTAATTGAAAGTTGGTCTCATAACCCCAGGTGTCCCCTGAGTCACATGATGAAGGAGAATGCCACGGGGAAGTTCTGTGTGTATACCCTGTGTGCCAGCCAGCCGTGCCACCGCGGCACCTGTGTGGCACAGACGCCCCTGCGCTTCACCTGCCGCTGCCCTGAGGGCTTCCGGGGGCAGCACTGTGAGGTCGCTCTGGCCGCCTACCGCGATGACTTGGGCCTCAGCTTCAGCTCTATGTTTGCCATCTGCATTTGCTTCATGGCACTCCTGGGTAACTATATCTGCTCAATGCCAAACTTTCATGTGTGCCATAATTTCGCTCAGGTTTCACCTTAGAAGTCTGTTTCCATGGTTGGCTCTTTGTTCCTAATGCCCCCTCATTGGTTCCCATCTGTCTTTTGTACTTATTGTTGCAGTATTACATTGCTTTTGATCTCTTAGCTAATTCAGTAGATTTTTTCACAGAAAAAAATCTCATTTCTTCCCACCTAATATCAGTTCAGTGGTGATTTGACCTGGCTTGGGGTGCTACATTATTTAATAATAACGCTCCTGACTACAGGGATGTAAGAGTCGAATTACATTAGCTAGGAGTAAGATGTAAATCTTGAACATGCAAGGTTCTTGACTGATGTACGTAATCCCTTCCACAAATTCTTATGTTACTCAAATTTTACGTAAGTTGGATTTACTACCCTCCTCATTCAAGACACCTTATTGCAAAAAAACACGTAAGCCAAAAATATACTAGTAATATATACTGAAGAAAACATTAAGAGAAAAGATAAAGCATAAAGACATATATCATTATTTTGCATTGGCGCTTTCGTAAAGCATGTATTTCCAGATATATGCAAGTTGAGAGCTGCCTGCGATCATACTGTGTTATTAAAGTTCCAGACTCTTTATTAAATTTAAGAGAATGTTAGCTAATGTATCTCAGTGTATACTCCAAGTAAGTAAATATGTTTTTTCTCCCAGTTTTTGTTCGTTCTCGGTTGGGTAAACTTGGTCTGTGAAATGACACTAATTGGTAATGAATTGGTAATGGTCTTGATTTGGAAGATCCTTTTCTCCTAATTAACAGGCCTACTCGAGAAGTGCTATCCTGCCATTGCCACACACTGCCTTGGCGGCACCACCTTCACTTCCTGCTGAAAATATTTACACAACGACACCTCTTATTTATCTCTGCAAACACGCTTCCCTGGAACATGCATCTTACTGCTAATTTGCTGTAAACGCAAGAAAAACTTGAGACTGTTGCCATCATTCGGGAGAAAATTACGTATGAATTTCTTATCCAAAGTCCAAATAGACATGTGAGATGTAAGGGGCCAGACAAAAGTGCTAGGACATGTCGAGATGTTTCCACTAATGTGCCACCTCTCTGGATGATCCCCCCCCCCAATGAAGCAAATCTCACACCCAGCTTCCAGACATGTCCTGTTCTTGCCACAGTACGTGATGCATGTGGCCACGTAAAGTTGATGTCATGTGAGCAGTCAGATTTCAGGGCTCTGAAGAGCGTGCAGCAGTACAGCTATATAAATCACCACATGAGTCAACTTGTTTTCGTGTTGATCGCACAGAATTTATGTGTTCTTCAGGTTATCTGTGCTGCTCCTTTAAGCTGGATTTTTCAGGAAGTTGCACAAATTAAAATTATTAAAGAGCACAAGACTGCAACATGTAGAAAGCGCAAGAAAATGCGTGATTGCTTTCTGAGCTAAAAGCTCAAAAGTGTTCAACCAACTTTCATTTGTTTAACCCTCCTTCATTCCTACTTTTTCATCCCTCTATTTTCCTTTTTTTGTTGGGAAAATTTTGATGGAAAGAGATGATCCACAAAGTTTTTGTGGGTGCAATATCAAAAAGAGAAATACAAGCACACTTCTCTTTAATGTGTGGAGCATTTGAGAGTTGGAACATTTCTTGGTGAAAAAGTGTGGGAGGAGAAAAAAAGAATTAAATTCAATGGGAGAAAAATAGAGGGATGAAAAAGAAAGGATTAAGGAGAGTTAAATGGATGGAAGTTGGTTGAATACTTTTAAGCTGCACATTTGATGTCTTTAGCAAGGATGACTAAATGGGAGCAGTTCCCATACAAGTCTATGGGAAAGAGGGATGAAAAAGAAGGATGTGACTGGAATATCAAAAAGAAAAATTCAAGCACATTTTTCCTTAATAGGTGGAAAATTTGAGAGGTGGAACGGATTTTCTAGGTGAAAAACTGTAGGAGGAGATAGGTGCCAATATTTCGGGAAGAAGAAAAAAAATGTGAGAGAACAAAGTGTATTGGGTACGGAGCCCCTTAGGTGACATGGTAGAAAAAATATAATTTAGTTCCCCCGAATTAGTAAATCGTACCCTCGATTTAGTAAATCGTACCCTCAAATTAGTAAAAAGTGCGCTTGATTTAGTAAATCATACCCTCGAATTAGTAAGAAGTGTGCTCGATTTAGTAAATCATACCCTCGAATTAGTAAATCGTACCCTTGATTTAGTACATCATACCCTCGAATTAGTAAATCGTACCCTCGAATTAGTAAAAAGGGCGCTTGATTTAGTGAATCGTACCCTCGAATTAGTAAAAAGTGCGCTTGATTTAGTGAATCGTACCCTCGAATTAGTAAAAAGTGCACTCGATTTAGTAAATCATACCCTCGAATTAGTAAATCGTACCCTTGAATTAGTAAATCGTGCCGGCAAATTATGTGTTGCTGCCCTATTGATCATTCATGGACATAGAGTCATGGAGCGTTTCGATTTAATGCATTCCAGTGTCCCAAGAAATAGCAAATATAACAATATGTCCTGGTTTTAACAGGCTGCCCATCTGTGATATTATACAGCAAGCATAATTCAGTTCAGAGTCAAACCACCAATTGCACAAAAGTAAAGCAACACTTTTATGCTTCAGACAGTGGTCAGTCACAAAATGCAATGGCTTTGTAAAACAAAACAATAATGCACTATTTACTGTTTATGCACTATAAAATACACAGTTTTGTCCATGAATGCAGTGTATTAAATGCACTGAGATGTTGACTGGAGCATCAAAAATGATATGTTTAATATACATATAATTACATTTTACACATGTGGAGAGACCTGTTATATATGCATATGTGTATATCTGTGAAAATGTTTTTTTTTTCCCTTTGTTTGATCCCTGTGTAATAATGAGACAAAGCAGGCATTTAACAAATGAGGACAGGAATTATGTGTGGACATGCTACACGAGTGTCCCTGTTGTGCGCATTTAGCCACAGTATTTGTGGAGAATATCCATCGATTGATCCATTTATCCAAATTCTGAAAGGTTTCAGTTTATCATAGGAGTGCCAAACAAAGTTGGGACCCTTCGACGAATATGCCCTCTCGTTAAGGTTTCTCGTAATTCAAGGCTAGGATACACTAAATCAAGTGCACAATTTACTAATTCGAGGCTAGGATTTAGTAATTTGAGGGTACGGTTTACAAATTCAAGGGTACGATTTAGTCATTTGGGAGAACGAAATATTAATTTTTTCTGCCGTGACACCTAAGGGGCTCCGTACAATCTAGCACATGTAAACAGCTATCACAATTACAACATTTAACTAAAATTTGCTGGTTAAGGAAAAAATCCTGGAAATCTATAGCAGCTACTATGAATACAGATTCAAATATAACTACTTTAAGCCAACACCTTATTCACCATAAACAACAAGCACCATGTAATGCACAACAATGATTTATGGGAAACAACGGAGATGTCACATTTTATTCTGTGGTCTCCATTCAGAAGATAGCAGGGGGCAGGGAGCACATTTTAGGGCAGTGGAGAGGTGAGTCAGTTCCGATCTGTTTTGTCCATGACGTGTCCATTGTTCCTGTACTGTAGGTTAATTCTAGGGCGAGGATCAAACGGAAGATGTGCTGCCAAATTTAGATGAAACAGTACTTGTGATTCTGCAAATGCTTAAAAATAAATCAGCCACTGATTGTATTGATTAATCTTTTTCTCAAGAGGAAAAATTAAAGTTTAAACATAAAATGCTCTCCGGAATGCTTTATGATTTATGCTAATTGACTAATGTAATGAACCACTGTAATGTTTTTTAAAACCAAAGAAATGTTGAATATTTTTCAATATGTCTTTTGGTTGCATTGCCTTTATCTTTTACTGTTTTGGGTTTATTACCAGTCTGTTTTAAATGTCCTTACCACACAATCATTTATAAATGCACATCGTATATGATCAGTTCAATGCTATGGAAATACACATTTTTTTATATGGTAACAACCTTTTTTAACATTATATGTTACATTTACATTTATTAGCAAATGTACAAGCATGCAGCTGTCAATGCTAACCAGGGATAGGTGTTGAGCTTCCAATGAATGAGCAGTGATAAGTTAGCATTGGAGCAACAGTTATGCCATATGTTGCATATATATTTTTATCAGAGACAAGTGCAAAAATATTAGTGCATCCAGGACACACAAAAGCCCAGGTAAGGGATCACAGATGAAGACAGGTTATTGGTTGAACGCCTAGTTAAGGTGTCCCCGGATCAGATGGGTCTTGAGTTGTTTCTTGATGGTGGAAAGGGATACTGAGGACTTGTTGTGGATGGGTAGCTTATTCCACAACTCAGGAACAATACATGAGAAAGAAACTTTTCACATTGTGGAGGGATCATCATGTGGCATTGAATTGCTGACCAATAAGGATGAGCCTGGATGTAGGTCCTGATTAGTGACTTGATGGAGATAGATGCTGGTTGGACTTGAACTTGTTGGCAGTGCCTATATAAGGAGCCAATGAAGAGAGACAAGAAAGGGTGTAACGTATGAACGAGAGAGAGATGCTGCTGAATTTTTAATCATCTGAAGAGGTTGGACAGTGCAAGCTGGTAGTCCTGTCAGTAAGGAGTTGCAGTAGGCTTGTTGCGAGATGAAAAGCACCTGGAATAGGAGCTGAGCTGCACATTCTGACAAATAAGGCCTGATCTTCCTGATCTACAGAGCAAATCTACAGGAGCTATGTGGTCAGCAAGGGATAGCTGGTCATCTATTATTACCTCTAGGTTCCTCGTTCCTGGCAGAGATGTCATGGTGAGTGGCAAAGCTGGCAGGGAAGACAAGAAACTCAGTCTTAGAGAGATTCAGCTGGGGGGATGGTCTCTTATCCAGGTGCGATATCGGCAAGGAATGCAGAGCTTCGAGCAAAGACTGATGTCCTCACGACTGAAGGTCAGGCACAGCTGAATGGCAGTTTGATAGAACGTGGCCTTAGGTAGGCTACTTGTATATACAACATACAATATTCTGGACTGGATGGACAATAGACATAACTATAATGTGTTAGACATGCCATTCATAGGCAGTTATACCAGAATCTCCATACTAGGATGATAGTGTTTCATGGGAAGCAGTATGTGCCTGTCATCTCAGTTCTAGTGTGTTCCGTCAGTCTGTTGCTGAATCAGGTTTTAATTGGGGCTTTTGTTTTGTTTCTTTTTTTAATGGGGAAAATCATCTGGGATGTAGGCCGTAATACCAATGAAGATGGTCCCTGCAATCAATACCTATTGTGTGTCTTCTCATTAGTTTTTACAGTTCATACTTTTACATGTGATTATACTGTATCCCCTAGTTTAGGATCATGTTTTTATGGTTTATTATAGTGTGTATGTGTGCATATAGTGTTTTTTATGGCCCTTTGTCCAGTTAAACCAGCTCAGGCAAATAATAAACCTATAGGAACCTAGACAAAAAAAAAGATGATTTGCTAAACATTGATCCAGCGTTTGAAATATTTGTGTGAGGGTAGTACAGGGAATTTCTGAGGGCAGTAAAGAGTGCTGGGAGTAATATTTTTGGTGCAAATTTTTGCCATTTACCATCTCAGTGATTCATGATTGGTGCTATGGAGTAAGAAAGACTGTAATCCATTTCAACACACAGATCAGAGGGACTTTCGTTCGGTTTTTTTTGTTGTTGTGCACTCAACCAGAGGCATCATTTCAGTACCAATAGCAAAGCGAAACACTCCCAATGAACAAGTCACATTTTGTGCCACAATAAAGAGCCAAAGGGGTTGGGTGTTTGCATCAGTGCATTTCTGTAGAGTAAATGCGGCATAACTGATGCCTCCAGTAAATGTGCATTGAGGGTGTTTTTTTCTCCAGCTGAAGAGATAGAATTGGTGAAATGACATTGATTCGTCCGTTTCGGACAGAGCCTTCACTTTGCCTGCCTTTGATTATTTGTATAGCATTTGACAAAATGATTTGAGGTTCAAACTGATTTGGTTTATGGATAGAAGGTGTGATAGTCGTCACTATTTATTGTAGACTCCCATACCTAGATAAACAGAATCCTGGCAGTTAGTCAGGGGGATATCACCAGCCAAAAACTGTATTAATACAATGCACATCCAGCAGCCTTGTTCAGGCTACATATAACATCATGGCCATTGACGACACAAATCATGAACAATGGTTTGTGACCTTAAAACACTAGGAAACCACAACAGAGTCACTGACTCACAAAAAAAAAAAAGATTATTAAGTTTTTGCATTAAAACTATCTGAATTGATTTTTTTTATCCATCTTCACTTGGCTGAACTCATCAAATATATAAAGAAAACGTGATGAGATTACGAAGTGTCGATGCACCCAATCTATAGAAGAACTGCATATCACAGCTGGCCAGGCAGTTCTTGTTGTTAATGGTGGACTGTATGAGCTTGCTTCTCAAAAATGTTAATTGGAGATGTGTATAAAATAAAGTTAGACTTTTGTGTTGTTTGGGCCACAGTGCTTTTGCTTGGGGTTTTCCTGTGGACACGCTGGAGGATCTACAAAGGAATGAAGGATGGTGTGTACCAAGTCTCTGCTCACCATGATGGCTGGGAGGACATCCGTGAAAATGTGCTCAACTACGATGAAGAGGGTGGAGGGGAGGAGGATCAGGTGAGAACATGAAGCAAGAGTAAGGTGATACACAACACAGTGACAGACCAAGATCAGATCAAGATACTTTATTTGTCACATACATAGTTATACAAGTATAACATGTAGTAAAATGGACCCTGAACGACCCTTAGATTGTGCAAATCAGAAATAAAATTAAGAATGAGTCAGCAAGTTAAAAATCTCACAATAAACGAAAAATTAGAAAAAAATAAGAATAAAATATACGCCTAATAAGGAGAAATATAGCTGTTCTAATATAGGAAATAATCTTAAGGTTTAAACTATACATGTGCATATGATTTAAAGTGCAGCGTGCCTTGTTGCAATGACATATATGCAAAGGTGGGTGGATTTGTAATTTACAAATTGTTAGAATAGCAGGTCGGTGACGGTAGGAGGAGTTTGCATGAGCTGTGTGTATTAAGGATGAAGTGGTGGCATGTCCTGAATAAGGAGTCTTACGGCGTGAGGATAGAAGCTCCTCCTGAGTCTCTCTGTATTTACCGTAATGCTCCTAAAGCTTCTCCTGAGTCTCTCTGTATTTACCACAATGCTCCTAAAGCACCTGCCTGATTTCAGCAGCTCAAACAGACAGTTACTGGGATGAGACGAGTCTCTGATCATCCTGGTCGCTCTGCTCCAGCATCTCCTGCTATAAATGTCCTGCAGAGATGGTAGGGAAGATCTGGTGCAGTACTCTGCTGCCCAACACAAAATATGGCCAGAATTAACTGTGCAAGTCTACACAACAGAGTATTCTTTATGGTGTATTCTATTACTGAAACACTGATCTGTTATCTATGTCTGCAGTAAAATTAGTCATTGCATGTTTTGTTGGCTACATCTTACTGCATTATCTCCAAGGAGCTGAATCATAACTTGCTAATTACCGATTAACACTTATAATCATGAGAATTCCAAAAAGACTAATTATGATTACATAAAAGTTGCTAATTGGGCATTATTCTTTTTTTTTCTCTTTTTAATACATTTTGTGAAGGAATTGTACTAAAAAGGTAAACTGATTACAAAAGAAAGTTTATTATTTATATTATTTATATACTTCTGAACTTTTCCCAGTTGTCACTCCATCTGCATACCAAGTAATACGTGTATGTCCATGAAACGTTAACTTCTGAATCTCTTCACCACCTCAGTGACTTTACTCATATTCATTGAAGGTTGAAATTCGTTCCAGTTTTAAAGAGATACCAGTCATATTAAAATTAATCCAATAAAATCTGATAATAAATCACCAGCCAAAGCCCTGTGTATCCTATGGGAACCAAACCAGAACCAAAATTTGATTTCCTCCCTAGTCATCAAAACTCTTGTAATTTGAATTACCAAAATTTCACCTAACAGAATCGATTATAAAACAGCATTTATCATCCTTTGAAATTAAACCATATATGATTAATTTCAGCTTTCACCCTAACCGCTACCCCCAACCCTACTGTTTTTTTCCGCACCTACTCACACTAATTCAAGTTCTTGTGCTTTTGCTAGGGTTAGAGATTAAGGATGCCACTGGGGTTAGGGTGCACTAAGCTGGGCACACCCAGAAGGGTATACCCTATAGAGTGTGCTCTATAGTGTACACTATGTAGTGTACCCTTTGTAGGGCACACCCTGAAGGGTATACCCTGTAAAGTGTGCTCTGTAGTGTACACTATGTAGGGCACACCCGGAAGGGTATACCCTGTAAAGTGTGCTCTGTAGTGTACACTATGTCGGACACACCCGGAAGGGTATACCCTGTAAAGTGTGCTCTGTAGTGTACACTATGAAGTGTGCCCTTTGTAGGGCACACCCAGATTTTATTAGATTTGGAGTTAGACTTATAAACATTGAACAAATGCTATTGTTGACCCTAACCCTAACTTGACTCTGATATTAAACCCAAGTTTAATTCCTAGCATTATCCATAATATCAATTGTGATCCTAAGCCTAGATCTATGCTGTAATGTGAACACTCATTCATAACCCTGACCCTAATGTTAACCCTATGCCTAGCCTAACCACAACCCTAGCTCTAACCCTAATGTAAAGCCCAGTCCTAACTCTAATATAGATTCCAAACCCAAAGACAACCCTACACCTAAAACTAGATGCATCCCTAATCATAGTTTGCCATAATTCATGGCTGGGGTACGTCTGGATTGGATGGATCACATTCCCACGCTTACACACTCACACAGTCATATATTATTGACAGTTTAGAGACACCAATCAGTAGATGTCTTTGTACCTCAGGTAGAAAGTGGTAGAGGTAGTGGAAGCACCCTACTTCCAGAGGTACTCTCTGGAAACCCCCATGGCATAGGGAGAGCATGCAAGCCTCACACACTGAGCATAGGTGATCGAAAGTAATACATTTAAATCTTAAAGGTAGAGAATACAGAAATAACTCTCTCTCTCTTTCTCTCTCTCTCTCTCTCTCTCTCTCTCAGAATGCCTATGACATGGTAGAACTACAGAAATCTCTGCAGCCTAGCCCCGCCCAGTCTGTCCAGTACAGCCAATCACGAGTGGCTCATTTTCACCCTGCTACAGAACAGGACACAACCCTCACTGCAGGCTCTGCCACTACATTACGCCTGGATGTCCCACCCATCCGGACTCAGGAGCAGGTCCAAAGCCGGCCTTTGCTCCTAGCCCGCAAAAGCCTCTCTTTCTCCAGCCAGGACTTTGCACGGTACCTGTGTGATGTCATCAGGGACGCAGACCAGCATCTGGACATGGCACCCTTTGACTCACTGAGGGTGTTCTCCACCGAGGGTGGGGGCTCCCCTGCCGGCTCCCTCAGCTCATTCAGCTCAGCCGGCCTTGAGGAGGACAGGGGCCAACAAAGTCTGAAAGACTGGGGGCCCCGTTTCGAGAAACTCAGAGCACTGTATGAAAGGTCCGAGTCCAGTGACCTTTAAAGGTGCACTCTATCTTCTGCAGCAAGACACAAAAAACATGGACGCTGAGGATGTTACAGGAAGGAGAGAGATGTTGCAAAAAAAGTAAAGGACATAAAAGGAAAATATGCTATACCTGAAGGAAAAGGACTCCTTTGAAATGGAAAGAAGGCCTTATTTATACTGAGTTCAGATGGTGAACAATGAACGTGGAATTTAAGAAGCTGAGTACAGGGTTCTGTTGTGACAGACGGATCAGCATGTTTTGGCTGGGATATGTTTTATTTAAAAATCCAGGGAGGGTTTGACCCCTCATCTCTGGCCTGAGACCTGCAGGTGCTCATCTATGTAACGGCTTGTGCATTTTACCTGAGGGTGAGGGGCTGCTCTCGTTTTGTTTTTTCAAAGATGACCATTTCCTTTTTAAAATTATTTCTTAAATATTGGACAACCACTGTGGAGTTTGTAAAACATGCTGAAGAGGAGGTGAATCTTGGAGAACAACTGAGCAGTACAGCATAATTTTGAAGTAAATGTGTCAACCCAGTGCTTGAGATCATAAGGATCAGTGAATTCATTTTTTTTTTAATACTGGGACATCACTGGTAACCAGGTGAATGGACTACATATGTATGAAGATGGTTCAGATTTAATAAAAAGGCACAGAGGTCATTCCTTAAAAATTTGGAATTCATAGACTTATTTTTTTATATTAACTGTGAATGGGTCTGCTGGATTTTGATATATAGTTTTTACTTTTGTTTTTAAACTATCACAAAAATCACTATTTTCAAAGGAAACTATATTCCTGTTTTGAACACCATTGCATAGTCTGTGTATAATGTGCTTGTGAGGGTATTTATATATCAGACATTTGCACAGTAAGGCATTGTTGCAAAAAAATGTTTATTGCCTAGAGACATTGAACTGAACTGCATTTCTTGTAAGGCTCAATGAACTATCATTGTTTGGTGAATAGCAAAGTGCTGAGAAGAGTTGTATTTCATATGCAGGATAGTATTTTGATCATTTTTATATATTGCAGAAATGTTGGGTTATGTTGATGAAAGCTGTGCTGAAAGGAAACTGGCCTCTTTAATCCTAATGAGAACTGATAGCTGGCAGTCATGCTCTTTTCAAAGAAGGCCAGTCATTTCTGCTGGTCTCAAGTCACAGAGTCACAGATGCCTTTCAAAAGCTAGCAGCGCAAGTTTAAAATGCGATTTACCAGAATCCGCCTGTAAAAGTGTAACTGAGTGGATCCATTTTTATTCTTTTGTTCTGGACTTGAGAGCCCGCAGGAGGGGAAGTCAGGTTCATGGCCTATAAACACATATATGTATACTGAGCATCAAAAGAAACTTATGAAACCTTTTGCAGAGAATTGCTTCCAATTGTTTGTAACAGTGTATCGATTGACAAGGACAACAAGAAGTGATAAAGTGATCAGTACTGCCCTCATAATCTGGTGTAATCTCTCTGTGCCGCTATGATGACAGTATATCTTGATCTGTCACTCAGTATAAGATTACAATGACAGCCTGTGGAATCCTGGCCCACTCTTCCTGTAATGCCAACATCTTTCTGTTATTGGGACATGGTAACCTGGAGGCTATGTGTTGACTTAGAACATCCCATAGGTGTTTGATATGACTCAGCTCTGGTGAGTATGGTTCCCAAGGCATTGAGTGTTCTGTTGTTGCTAATCTTGTGTAAGATGAGCTGCACAAGGACGAGCATTATCGTGCTGAAATATGGTGACATCCTGGTCTTGTTGCAGGAAGGGAAAAACACGTCTCTATTGCCGAAAGGTATACGGCTATACCTGACTCAGAATTTTGAATCGGAGTCAGCTGTTGAATGTTACACTTATATAACATTTTTCAAGACACCCAAAGCACTTCAGGGAGCCACTTCAACCCCCACCACTGTGTAGCCCCCACCCGGGTGATGTGACAGCAGCCATTCTGCACCTGTACACTCACCACACAGTAACTAGCATGCTGAAGGGGTAGGAGAGAATTCACCAGTTAGATACAGATGATTAAGAGCCCAGATTTGATTGGGCCGCTGTGGGACATTTTACCCGAGCGTCGCACCCCTACTCTTTTGAAAGATGCCCAGGATTCTTTTGGGACCTCAGAGAGGGCTAACCTGTTGGCTACACCAACACCTCTTCCAGCAGTAACCTAGCTTTCTTAGTTGGTCTCTTATCTAAGTACTGGCCGGGCCCAAACCTGCTTAGCTTTAGATGGATTATCTACAGTAGTCTGAACTGCAGGTGGTTTGTTTGCTCAATACAAATATTCGACTATTAGTTTTTTTTTTCCTGTCTATCTGGTACAAAATCCATTGGCATGAGTTTCAGTGGTGATTTAGAACATACTTTGCAATTCTCAGTGCAACTCCAGCGGTACGGCACATGCTTCAGCTTTGTTCTTTCTTTGTTTACATTATGGATTTGTCAGAATAATGAGACACACAGTATACACAGTACACCTGGATTGCGGTTTAAATAAAGCTCTTATAGCTGAGTTTGTTTAAATAGCGTTGCTATTTAAAGAGTCACAATCACATTGTACTCAACTGGCTGGTTGAAACAAAATCCTGGTTTGGATTTTTACTTTCTGGACCTGAAATGTCCACCTCTGTTTAAGTCTTTATTTAAACTGCACCCAAAGATTCAGCTGACACCCTATAGGTGGACTGGTAATCAGTCTTGCCTATTGCAGAGATTCAGAGAGGCTATAGGCCTGATTCAGAGAGGCTATAGGCATAATTCAGAGAGGCTGTAGGCCTAATTCACAGAGGCTATAGGCCTACCTCAGAGAGGCTATAGGCCTAATTCAGAGAGGCTATAGGTCTAACTCAGAGAGGCTGTAGGCCTAACGCAAAGCCAGTTGCATGCAATGTTTCTTATAAGTTAATAAGAATGCTGCTTTGTCACTGATCCAACCCGCCTGCACCAGAATTATTTTCAGGTAAGATGACCCAAACCTGCCCGATCCACAGATCAGGATCCACGGCTTACAGGTAGACCTGTGCATCACTACCGCCCAGATAATTGCTAATGCCATTTTTTTTAGTGAGCAACCTGCTAGCCTATAAAAATATATTTATGATTCCCTGTATTTATAATTTATTTATAATTCCTCATTGAAATGTTATATCTTAATGCTGATTGCCAGACTTAATTGCATATTAATCTCCACAAATTCAATCAACCATGACCAGGTGATTGGCTCTTAGGTCCTTACCTTAAATTATTATAGGAGAATGTGTCACATCACAGAAACTGGAAACTACCCCAGTGAAAAAGTTGATAAGTTTCGTTTGATGCTAAGTAAGTATACACACAGGTATCCGTCAACATTCGTCTGGGACCAAGTCCAGGACCACCAGACGCAAGTCACTTGGCCGTATCTTGATAGTTATAGGGGAGAGGCAAGACATCAAGTGCAGTACTGTAATATGCACACTCTCCAGCAAATAATCATGTAAATAATGTGAATAATGATGTAAATCACAAAACTTTATAATAAAAAGTGATACACCTGCAAACGTCCTACTGTGTCCACTGTCAGGCGTTTCTTGATCACTGTATATTATTTACAATGGCCCTCAGATGTAAATGTGATCAGACGCTACTCAATATGATGTAAGTCAATGGATACCTATATTATATATTATATTGCTTTTGATTTATTCGCTGGATTTCTTGCCATGTACTTGGCGTATGCCATCAATAGCGAGCAACCTGCTCATTCCATTTCATTTTGAACGGAGAATGGTTTCTATCTCTGTTTCACATAATGGCATAACATCACGCTGTTTTCCCTCATTTGTAGATATTCCAGCACACATTTTAATTACTATAAAAACAATTATGAAAAGGCCAATGAAAGTCAGTAGCAATGACAGACGTTAAACACATGGTTTTTACATAATTAAATATTTCACCTGTTGATTAATATTTTCGTGTTCTTTTTGCACATTGGATTGTGGTGTTGATAAACATTGATAAACAAAACCCAGCGTAAAAGAACAATTTATAAGATAGCTTTGAATCTTTAAAAGGGTATAACAATTATAACAATTTCATATATTAAATATAGTATATATATATCTAAAGCTGCTTTTCAACACCTTTTCAGCATGTAATGGGTTAAGAGAAAGAAATGTCTTGGCCTGTCTCCATATCCACAGTTAATATCCATGTCTTTCTATCTGTGTGGATTTGGCCATAGTAAATGCCGTGATGTGAAAACCAATCAAGATTGAAGAACTCATCAACATTACTGATTTGCAGCAATGATAAGTCTTAAAATCGGATGATCTACCATGTTTGAAGCTTTGCTGTCACTGGCAAACATTCCTGGACATTTCATGTTCTCCTCCTGACCTTGTGTTTTATCTCCTTACACTGTCGTTTACACTATTTTGGGTCTCTACGTCAGTTATCTGTAGTGTGTGCATTAATGTTCCCTGTGAGGTTCAAGCATCGCTTCTAGATCATATACAGTGCATCCTTTGGTTATCTGGTATTAGATCTGCAGTTAGGGAAGATGCCAGATTCCTTTCAGATTGAATTTCCATGCAATCTACACAGGTTTGTGTAAAGACTGACAACTGTGACAAGTAATGTGGCTGAGCAAAGGGAATCTGAAGGCGATAAACCGTAATAAGCAGCGGAAGAAGGAAATCTAATGTCAGGTTTAAAGCTTAGCTGGCTAGACATATTTAACTTTGCCTGAGATATGTACTCTATCAAGCCAGGGTAAACAAGGCTGCGGTGGGGTATGAGGCTTCACAGCTCACTGCCTCCAGTCTCTTCTGTGCCTCCTTCAGTTTATTCTCCAGAAAAATATCAGGAATTAAGCGAAAGCGTCAGAGATTGCCAAATGAATTTGTGATTATATAATTTTTCGGTCCACAGGTTCAGACATACTTTCTCCCAAAGCGGACTAAAGACAGAATGGCATCGCATGGATGATGTCGCTACCTTATGTCTAACTAGTTTGATTACTACTGCTAAATTGCCAAAATGTGCATTGTTTTATATCCTGATTAGATATTTCCATATCTCCATAGATATTTCCATATCTCAGTGGTCACACTGAATTTCTATTGCTTTGTCAGACTTTAATTTTCTATTGGATGCATTATACCCTCCTACTTGCTGGCAAAAGCTGATACAGGCAAGCAACAGAATAAATGGTGAGTCCACTAAGAATACGAGGAAAGAAAAGCTCTCTCATTCCTCAAAGACTTCGGCTTTAATTTCATGCACGGCCATTTTCTTGGTCGGGGTACCTGGCCTTGTGTTAAAAGCACTCACAGTGGTGGGAATGCTCGAAAAAATACAGATTTCAGATTTCATTTCAAAACCCCCCCCCCCCCCCCAGCAAAAAAAAAAATCTTTGCAGAATGTACTTCCTTTTTCAGCCCATGCCTTTGCTGAGAGCTGCAATACTGTCTGTCTTTGAAGATACGTACAGATACATCATGCCACTAATAGGCCTTGCTGTGCTTTTCAGACATATGGCATGTCTCACTCGAGTAATAAGTGAACTGAACCAAAAATTAGCCATTTTTTTACATAAAAATGTTACTTGAAGTGCATGGTTATTGACGTCTTCTGCAATCCACTTCAGAAGGAATATTATCAACACCTTTTTGCTGAAGAGGTCCTTGGTGAAGAGTTTTGAAGGGTTCTGAAGGCGCCATCTCTCTTGATCTCATCATGGAAACGAGGGGAGAAGATGGGACCAGGCAAGGTGTAGATTTGGGTATGGACAGTAGGGACGCATTTTTTAATCGATATTGTGGGAGTAGCGTGTGTGTTTGGGGATACAATTATCCTGGAGTACCGTAAATCCGAAAAATAACCCGACTAATCATGAAATCCAATTTTAGCCCAGTTAATTGTTGGCCCTTGTTAGCAATATCAGTTGATAACACATTACGCATGGAGCTTCACGTATAAAACTCCGTAGCAACGCGTCCACAGATAAATTGGACAGTATAGTGTGTGTGACCAATTTAAAAGCCACAAATGAGAAGGTAGTGCTTAAACAGTATAAAACTACAACTTTCTCTTCTGTTGATAAAAGGCGCAGTGGTCCTTTGTGCCGCTCCGAGATATTTCTTGGATCTCTGAGAAACGGGAGCGTGCATGTCGTCACTTCCGGCTTCAAAACTCGAAATCCAACTTGGAGTACGAGTTCCCAGGGTGAATGGAACGCACCAAAACTGCCCGAAATGAGTTGACAGAGATATTTCAGGGATTTTGAGTCATTCTGTGCTGCAGATGGGTTAATTGCATAAAAAATTTTAATCAGATTAATAATGATGATGGATTAATCTGCGTTAACCTGTTAATTTTGAATTTTGACAGCCCTAAAATATACATACATACATGCCCCCCCCAGATTTACACATTTGACATTTGCAGTTTCGTTATTTGCGAGTTGGCTGTGGGAAATTAAATGGGAGTATTTTTGGAGCTTGCTGATCGCAGAAACTCACAGACTATGCATAAGTGAAAAACAATACTGCAAATTTAACATTTGTTTGTGAAAGTGCATACTATATCTTTAAAATGATATGAAACTGTGGAGTCTACACACACTGGCTTGGGTTTGGGGGTTAAGGTCTCTACCCTTTTTAGGGGTCCAGGGGGGTGTATTGACTGGTTTTGATTATTGGGGGCGTTACTACCCACCCATCACCCCCCCTCCCCTTATTTCCACCCATAACCTTAAACATCTTTGTCTCAGCATCCAGCCTCACTCACGTTTGCTATCTGACCCTGGAATCCAGCATTTTTCGTAGTAACTTAAACATTTTTCTGCACCATTAAATTTGCACTTCTAATGATGTGCTCAAGTGTTATTTGTGACTTTCCACATTCACAGGGATCTGCCTCCCCTACCCCTCGTGAATGTGGAGGGGTCACTGTATTGGAAACGCCATCTGTAAAGGAAAACCATCAATGTCAACCAACCTAGGCAGTCGTTCGTCACAATTAGAAAAGGTAAATGACGGACGAAAGCATACGGTTCTCCTGCTGTTGTTACCTTTCCTCCCACAGCAAGGAACGTACTGTAGGTGCCAACAAATGGCTGGTTCACTTATTTTCCCACCCAAACACAATGCATCATACCTACTGTAAGTGTGTTACAATCTTTTGCCGTAGACACAGGATGTTACTCTCAACAATAAAAACAGCCTTAACCATTTACTGACCACTATACTGGCACTTTATACAACATCTGTCAAATTTAGGTTGTTTACTAATGGACCCAAAACGACTAATGATAAACAGCCTGTGACTTCAATGTTAAAGGCATTTACAATTCATTGTCTTTATCTGTCCATTTAAATACAGAAAAAAAAGACGAATAACTTGAACGTATTTTTCAGTGTCACAGAAATTCTTTGCATTTAACAAGTTTATACACTTATCTTAGGTGTTCATTGGCACTCTATAGTGTTCATCAACTGAGAATTTATTTATAGGAACAATATGATGAATTGTTTTTTGTGTACAAGGCAAATATTTTGATTGGCATTAATGGCTGTAAGTAAAATGGGCAAAAATTGACTTTTGGACGTGTGGAGATGACCGTCACAGACCTCTAGCAAATGACCACAGATTCAGATGAAACGCATGGTCTTTTGGAAAAACAAAGTTCAACCTTTATCATTTACAGATTGTTTTTTTCTTTTGGGGGGGGGGGGTTCATCCACCAGCCCCCCTTGTTTAGCACCATATCACAACACCCCTAGTTTTCATTGCCCTCTAGCAGAGGTGACATCGCTGCAGTTCTGCCAGGGCTAGTGCCGGAGAACAGGAGTGGCTGCTGGAAGTCATGTGACAGTAGAACGAAGGGCAGAGTCTCAGGCGTCGGCGTTCCTGACGGCCGCGGCCCCTGCTCTCGCTGATCTTCAGCCAGCTTCACACCTTGACACCCCACCGTCCTAAAGAATTCCCAGGTGAAGAGTTAAGTGTTGAAGGGGCCATCTCTCTTGATCTCTTTTCTATACTGCGAGAAGATAGGGTCAGGTCTGAAACATTGCTTCTTGCGCGCTCTATCATCTGAAATGAACACATGCATTTTACGCTATAGTCAACATTCTTGGCGACAAACGCAAATAATGTGACCATGTTTCTCAGTGGGTACTTTGATTCCAAGGCAGAATAAACAGGACTTGATTTGTCAGACATTCTCCATTCAAAATGTGCCCATTTACCGAAAGAACTCAGATTAAATACTTTATTTAATACTTCCAAGGGCTTGAAAGTGAAATTCTGGATCACAGTCTTCTCCAGTTTTTTAAGCACCTGCAATATATGTGACTAAATCGTAACTGTGACCAAAGTACTTATACAAGTACTTATAAAAATGTCGTGAGGATCCTCAAATAGCAGTCAAAGATTAAGGCACGAATGAAGGCTTTGTGTTCCAATGAAAATAAAGCCACCACTTCTATTAAGTTTGCCCCTTTTGATCAGTGTGAGGCAGAGATTCGATTTCCCCGTAACCCATGAAAGCATTCCCAGCGAATGCTACGTATCCTTCCCAGTTTACTGCAGAATGAAGACGAATCACTGGGATGCTGGTTTTTACATCACACTTGTCCAAATATCATTTATAAACTGAAATCCTCCACCAGCAAATCTGCATAAAAAAACAGTCTATTTATTTCCTACCTGAATGTTACTTAAAATTACTTAAAGCAATTCCTGTTACAAGAAAATGCAGGTAAAAACATTTCATATTATGCATATACAAAGGGTCAGGGTCTCAGTGGTGAAGAGCTCATCCCTTCCACAAAAAATCAAGAAAACAAGCAAGGAATTTTTGGTATGTTAAAAGCCCAAATGAAAAGGAACACTTCATTTTTCCTGTGACCTTGTCTAGTATAAGCAGTTGGAAGATGGATGGTTGGATAGTTTCTTCACTCACCTTTTGGAACGAGTCATATGCTGCATGCTCCTTAGGAATGCAGACCTGGGGAGCATTATGGCAGCCGGGTGGTGACTATAAAAACTGTCCACCCAAGGGTGACAAAGAAACTTGCCAACCGGGTTAATTCATCATTTCACTTAGTCATTTTGTCTTTGATTAGTTTGGGTGCATGCCAGCCTGCGAGAGAACAACATAAGCTAAACCATGAGACTTCTATCTATGAAGGCCTGGGTGTGGATGATGCCTTCATGGCCACAGTCGGGTCACATGGATGATGGCCCCCGACAGCCGCTGTCCCCCAGGTCCAGAAATCTGCCGTGGCTGCAGGTAAGAGGCGGACGTGCGTGGATCTCATATACCTGAGGGATTAATGCACAGGCCATTAATTGGGGCTGCCTTGGTTGCCTGCATCAGAGGCTGTTCTGGCCCCAGGCTCCCTTTGATCTGCCTTTAGTGCTGCATGAATGTGCAGCAATTCCATTATCATACATAACCTGGAGAAACAGATGTTGGAAGCCAAAGCACCTAAAGGCTAACATGAAGAATCCTAGCTATTCAGAAACATCAGACGCTGCCCCATACTGTGGTGAAATTTGGCTACAAATAACGTTCATTTCACTTTTGTATTGATCCTCCATTTTGATGCAAATCTCACGCCGTGGCCCTGTTTTAATAACGGAACACAGTCAGGAATACATAAGGCAGATAAAAATCCTGAGATTAGAAAAAAAGATGACACACACACACAAAGGAACCATCCAACCCTACAGCACAGAAAAGCAACAGAAATGAACATGAAAGCATTTATGTAAGGACAGCCAATTCCATATTCAGCAGGCATGTCATACAATTTCTGTTTGATATACCACAATATATTGAATCGGGGATTTTGTTTTGTATTTCACGGACCAAAAGTTATTTTACAGGGCTAAGCTCGAGATTGTTAAGGACAGAGGATTACTTCCTTTATACTCCTAAAACAGTGGATGCAAAACTATATTTTGAAGGTTGGGGCTAGAATTCTGTGATGCATATGACTCGGCACTTACCCATCTCTCCTACTTGACTCTCCCTGCCGGCCCCTGGAGGATGGGCTCCCCCTTTGAGTCTGGTCCCTCCCAAGGTTTCTTGCTTCTAGGGAGTTTTTCCTTGCCACTCTGTGTGTGTATGGCTTACTCACTGGGGGCTTTGGGTGGGGATGCTGTAAAGCGCTTTGAGACAATGTAATGTTGTGATAACGCGCTGTACAAAAATAAATTTGTTTGTTTGTTTGTATAGCTACACTTAGTTTTGTATAGCTATACTACACTCCTCAACGACCCTGTGTTTGTCACTCCTACATCGCTCTGGATAAAGGCATCTGCTAAGTAATTGTAACATAAATGAAGATATAACAATCACATTATTTCAGATTTAAATTCACTGGACGTCGTTATTTCTGTTCGCACCAGCAGTAAGCTGCTTGGCTTTTTGTTGGGACAAATTATACCATTAAAATGTTTTACTACAACACACTTTCCAGGAATGAATTGCCGATGAGAGCCACTTCTTATGTGAACTAAGATGAAAAATAAGACGTCACTACCGACATACTTTCCGTGTCCTTACCAAAGGCACTGAATTATTCCATGTACGAGTTATACCAACCTTCTGCGAATTGCTCACTGTAATTTCATATCCTTTCATTAGGCAGAGCTTTGTTGAATGTTCTTGGTCACAATTGGCTGGTTTGTATTCCCAGAAACTTCAAGTTCAAAAGCAAAAGAATCATTACTTCAGCTGTTGGAGGAAGGCAGAACTACTTGTGCTTTTAGATACCATAATAATATTGCAATGATTTTTTGTGTACTTTCATTGCCTTGTTTTTTACTTGGAATTGTGGGCAATACAGTACATAGTATAGTGACTAAAGACATAGAATTGAAATGGTGTAGCGAGTCTCAGTTGATGTAACTGAATTCACTACATGAGAATCCATCAGCCCAGGCAGCAAGACATTGATTTGTTTCCTGGGCTTGGGTCTCTGCTCTTCACTAATACTCCTGCGCCAGTCACTGTTACACCTGAGAAGGAAAAGGAATGAATTTCCTGCAAAACTCCAGGAAAATACCCAGCGGTATAAATCGATAGAAGTTGCTGATTTAGATAAAAGCTTCAACTAGCTGATAATTTTACCTTTTCACTACCTTAAATACTGATACGATTTAGGTCAGTGCTTGTCTTTGGATTTGTGGTTTTGTACTTTTAGCAGCCATGTCCTCTGATCAGTACATTAACTCTTGGCTTGACTATCGCACCTTTGGGGTTTTGGTTTGGGGGGCTAGAGACCACATATCTCCTGAAACAGTTCTCAGTAATGTCTGCTAATCTGCACTGCTCAAACCCAACATTTACCTGTGAATATCAGTGCCTTTCATTTTCATGTTCTCAGTGTGAGGAAACACAAACCTGCACAAGAGTCTATGAAGGGGTTGGGGGGGGGGGGGGGGGGGGGTACCCC
>JAODJW010000019.1:23702233-23729347 GCA_026777045.1 Hyperopisus bebe
GCAGTGGGGGGGGGGGGGGGGGGGGGGGGGGAAAGCCCCACCCACCCTCCCTCCCTACCCACACGGCACGTGGAGGCCACACCATCGGGAACAGAAGGCACGCGAAGGGACCGGACAGCTTTGCTGAGTCTACAGATGCCTGAGGGGACGTCTGCACATCTCCAGGATCAGCTGGCACTCCCATTGGTCAGCTGGAGGATGGCACTGAGGGTAAGATGGAGGTGGGGCCTACAAAAGAGGGCAGGGCCTATCGCTGGCTGGGCTTGTTTATTAGCACAGACAGGCATGAAGCTTTATATATACAACCACCTTCCTCCAGGACTATTTAAAAATTCACGTTAAATCTAAACCAGGCAGATACGGACCAAAGAATGCATCCAGGATACACGCAGTCAGCCCAGCTTGGAGGTATTTTGATTTTTGGCCCAGAGTCATTAGCAGACTGCTGTCAGTCAGTCCCGTCACGGATTCACACGTGCTGACGGCTGGTTCATAATACAGACAGACTGATGCACGCACTTTTAACTAAAATGCACATGACAGATTTCACACCAAAAAATACCCATGGTCACCAGACACATATAATGTCCTTATAAATAAGCCACAGCTTCAGAAAATAATTAGGAACTGTGCAAAAAAATAAAATAAAAATAAAAATCCTACAACTACAGGTCTGCTGCCATAAAGTTCAGCTTATTTCCAGTACTGTTTACAATACTAACTAAACTGCCAGATTCTGTCCTATGCAGATTGTGCTAGGGGGTGAGGGATAGTCATGATTCTTGTAGAAACGACTCAAGGTACGAGGAAAAGTGTTAAAATTCAGCAGCCTGACACGTAAAGAACGTTGCCTGCTGAAAGAGACATTCACATCCACCGTCAAGGTTGCACTGAGCAGTGACAGCATTAACAGTTCATTAACCTGCATTAAAACACAAAACAACGTGGAGTTTAAATGCAAACTGCGTCTCACGCTCCTTGCTCAGGCGCTCTGAATTGTAAATTAGGAAGAACAACAATAATCTGAGATCTAAATTAGACTTAGGAACAGAAAGATAAGGTGATCTCCAGAGTCCAGGTCTTACATTCTAATTGGTTTCAGCTGATGCTAAGGTAAGATTAAGATTGTGAATTAAATTCTCTACATACGACTATAGCGCTGCACGACTATAAAGCTCATTTTACAGAGGTAGCCAAAGACAAGCCCTTGGTGATGCCTTCATGACCCCTATGTCCAAAAATTCAGTTAGGGAAAAAAAGAATATTGCAATATTCTTCATGACAAGGCAGAAAATGTCACATGTATATCCATGTCTGTGAAAGAAACGGTACATTTGTACACATAGATACAACCACAACATGTCAAACGTTAGACAATAAACGCAGAGCTGAGCAGAGAATTACCTAATATAAATATACAACACAAATGTCAGTTATAACTGTCAAAAAAAAAAAAAAAGGAAAAAAAATACGACTTTGGGGAAAGCTTGAGAATCATTCAGGTGTCAGTCACGGTTGTCTCATGGATAAATTATGAGCTCTGTTAGGATCTCAGCCAGCAGAGGGCCGCCTAACAGTTACGATGATCGAAATCCCTCCACGTAATGAATGGAGAAAAGTCACAGGAGGATATAGCGAGCAAACAAAGGCAGCCGTCAGTGGTCCCTTCCTTAAGCGGCTGTGCTTCGGGAAAATCTTGGTCAAACCCAAAAGCAGGGGGAGAGATGTGATGTACCAAACTGCAAACAATTTCAGGCATTAAATGTGTTGCTATAAATGATAAATCGCATTAATTTAGCCAGCTCAGCACTTAATGTTACATATTTATGCATCAATACAGGAAGAGTATTTTGTCCTAAAAAAAACGAAGAAATCCCCTTGATTTTACGGTCAGTTCATAGGCGATAAGAAAGTACGTATTAACGTATTTGGTGACAGTTATATCAAGACAACAAATTCACCCTGAATGACAATTCCCTGTCGGTCAAGCCCACAGTTTCACGGTTCGTTCCTTAAATGAATTTTTTTGTCCTCCTGTGTCTATCTCTGACAGGAGGGCTGTGTTGAGAGAAGGGTTTTTACTTCTAAAGGATCGTTTAATAGCACCAGAGAGAACATCGTATGAAAGGCTTCTCAGCTGACATAGCTAACGGAAAACTATGTGCATAAATATAAATTAAATAAATATCGTCATAACTACAAAAAGTAAAAACATACAGTAGCAAGGTATTTTACAGCCATGTGTGAAAATGTGTGAACCTCAAACTATAAATATAGTTTTAATATTACAGTGATTTTAACCAAAGCTGCCAAACAAAACATTAAACGATGCTTATACCCTTTCAGGGCCGAATACCAAGCAAGCATTTTCATTTGAGGAGGTATGTAATGTCTTAATGTCATAATGACCAAATTCAGTATTAATTCGATACCGAAAACTGATTTATAAGTATTTATAAAGAACTGAAATCCTAAATAAAATTCAACTTAAAGTTTAACTTGGGACTGCTGTACTGGTAAGATGTTTGTTAAACAAACATAAAATGTTTAAATATTCCTACTTTTTTGTGCAGAGACAATAACATTTGTTTTCACAAACAAAATTTTCACTCTATACCCTTCATATGAAAGTGGAAATACAAGGGACGTACAGCTATCAAAACAGTTCAAATGTATACGGTGGTTTAGGCGGAGGGATTTTTGCATGGCAAACAGAAAGGAAAAGAAAATAATACGTAAGATTGGGCGTTTTTGCAAAACGTGGGGGTGGGGGGGGGGGTAGCGGGTCCCAAATCCAAGTACATGTTGTCCCATGGACAAGTGATAAGGGACCCTTCAAGCCCTAATAGGGTGACCCGCAGACCTCATTGTGGATGAACACTTGAGAGTAGTGGGGACGCAGTGCGCCTCATTGCCCTGCAGGGGGCAGGGCGGTTTGTGCTCCCGGCAGCTCCTTGCTCAGGATGATGCTGATGATCTCTCCCTCATGCTCCTTCATGTGCTCCATGAGTCGCTCCTTGCTGGCTGACTCGAAGCCGCAGATGCAGCAGCAGAAGAGCAGGACGCAGTGCTCAGCACCCAGCCGTACCGCGGGAGCCTTCTCGGCGGGAGCGGGGGGGGCCATGGCAGCCAGGGCCGGCGCCCCCGGCGTCTCCATATCGGCGCCATGCTTGGCAGGGGCGTCCAAGGCCGTGCCCGTCTGCTCCTCCGTCACCTCTGAGACTGTCATGGACTTGTGAGCCGTCCCGGATAACCTGCAGGCGGGCATGGAGATGAGCGACTCCGTGGAACAGGGGCTGTGGGGACAGCTGCGAGGGGGGAGGCGGGAGATACTCACCGACCGCTCTGCGACATGGCTTCATTGATGGCCCTGTTCACCTGCTCGTAGTTGTAGTTTTGGTCGCCCGCATGTTTCCACATGTGTGACTTGAGGGACGGGGGGTGACTGCAGACGTAGCCGCACAGGGAGCACCTGCGGGGAGCCAGGGAGGGGCACCGTGTTACGACTGGGGGGGGGGTGAGGAGGACCAGTTCGAGCAGATACTCATATGGTAATAACTCTGCCGCTTATAATAAACCCGACCAGTCAGGGAACAAGGAAGTGAATCAGAAGGCGGAATCTGAGGTAACTACGGACCATCAACCATAAAGGCCATTTAGATCAACCAACTGTCATGGAAACGGAGACAGAACCTTAGCTAGACACTTATCCCTCTGGGATCCAGTACTTCATTTTCGTCTTCTGCAGAGGACATTAGGATTATGCTCATCTCTCTCAATCTTTACAAGCCACTCAAGTCCTGTTGTTCCTTAACCCTCCGGGGTCTGGGGGTAGGGAACACACATTCACTGACTGGGGCATGGTCACACATGTCATTCAATATCAAACTTTATTCACGGCAAATAAATTATTTCTTATATATTTGTTTTGGCATTACACTCATCTTTATTTTCATTAGGGATGGGCCGATCCACATTTTTGTCGATACCGATACAGATTCCGATACAAGAGCTCTTTTTTACTTTATATATTAACTTTTTAAGCTAGTAAACACAGATGAGAAATAAATATTTAAAAAATATTTAATTAGGCTGCCACAAACATACCTAACATACTGTTCCACCTCGTTTGTACGTCTTGTTTTAAGTGTTTTTGAGGCATTTGCAGTTCAAGATGAATATCTTCAAAGCAAGTATACACAAGTGGCGAATGCTTAAAATTTCAATACAATTTTTCTCCGGTTGGCGTCAGTTCAGTTACACTTTGTTGCGATGGCAGCCCCTCTTGTATCCCAAGCGGCAGCGAGTTAGCAAGACAGTCCAGGTTAGCGACTCTCAGATCATCCATTGCTTTTTTTTTGTCTCGCAGTTGCGTGCGCTTTGTTAAGTGGGATTGTCCAATAAACGCTATTCCCATTTCTCAACTTTTATTTTACAAAGATTGCAAATCGCTGTGCTACTGGTTTCTGTTAAAAGCGTAAAATACTCCAAGATCATCACGTCTTATCTCACGCTCCTCGTACTGCGAAGGGTATGCGCATGACGTCACAGCAGGCAGAAGTCACTGTACTCACACCCACTGAGTAGCAAAAAAGACTGAGGGGCAGCGTTAGCATCCCATTTGAATGCCGCAAAAAAACATGTAAAATGGAACAGAGCTGTTGTGCGATTGATTGTACAAATAGATTTAACACGAAATAGGAGTTATCTTTTCAGAGATTGCCAAAAACTAAATAAGTAAGTATAGGAGGTGGATCGGTCACGCATAGCCGATACCCAATACATCAAACAGGTCTGGAACGACACCGATACCGGACATACGAATATCGGATCGGTGCATCTCTAATTTTAATGTACTTTGTAAATATGTCAGATTAACGTTAAGTTCGTAATTTGACAAAGTATAGCCATTGCAAAATGCAGTTTGGAACAACTGCAGACACAAAAGTACATAGTAAGCAATGCTGGCAGTTTGTTTTACAATAAGATTTCAGCTGAAATACATGAGAAAGATACGTGGCATCGCCGACGATGCCATCGACCCCAGAGGGTTAGAGAGGAAATGTGGGGCTTTAAGATGACATTACATATGTGACCTCACCAACATCCTTTGCCTGTCAAATCAATATTTTAATTAATACTAAAAAGTTTTTTTTCCCACCCCCACGCCTATAAGGGAAATCGCTACATGATTTCTGTTTATTTAGGAGACGCTTGTACTCAGATGGTCCTTGGAAGAGCTAAGGGTCTAAATCACTCTGTAAGCCACTGAATTTGAACCGGAAACCTACCAATCGTGGGCATAGTCTCCGAACCACATAGCGCCCCTTGAGAGCCAGTGGAGTGAAGTGGTGCTGAAATTGGTCCAGGCTTCTCTGATTCATAACGAGCCGTGAGGAGCAGAGGTATGCGATCAGCTCACACACGCACGCTCACCCTGCGGAGCATCCCTGGGGTCACGGAGGATTTCTCCTGCGTTTCTGAAGCTCTCCTGCTGTGTGCTGCAGCACAGAGTCAGTTTAACAAATGTTCGAAGGGATACAAAACTCCCTGGAGTAAAACCAGGCAGAAACGGGCTGCAGATTAACGGCTGATGTCAAACCCCGAAGTTTACTTGCTGCCGTTGCCCAGGGATCTGCTTCACTGCCATTTTGGGATGCTTATGGCTAAAATCCAGAATTTGAATTTTGGGCATGCAACGGCTTCCTTTGATACTTGATTTTAATAAATATAAATGTAAAAATATTGTATCTATGTTCTGCTAAAGTAGGCATAAAATAATGATAATTTATTTGGGACTGTTTGTTCACGTAAACTCAAATAGCACAAACTTTGCAATATATGCAAAAAAGTCCAAAAGAGGGTAAACACTTCCAGGGAGCAGAACTAGCACCAAGCCTAACCCGAGTACAAACTTGCCATTCCTCACCAAGAACTACTGGTTCTGCTCCAGTCCAGCCCGTGCTATGAATGACCTAGACCACATGGATCCATGCCCATCCAAACTCGTGCTGTTTATGACACGCCCCAGACAGACGTGCTCCTATGCTGGCGCTGTGGATCTGTCCCAGCCCCCTGCAGACCCCCCTGCAGACCCCTCTGCCTCACCTGTACTGCTCCATCCGCTGTACAGCCTGGTGCTCCTGTGGATGCCGCCTCACGTGGCTCTTTAGGCTGTTCATGTTGGTGGTGGCAAAGTCACAGCTGCAGCACCTGCAGGGCAGGTCCAGCAGGGGGCGTCAAGGGCCAGCTGCTCTGTCCAACCAGAGCTCCACACAGAAAGGCATTCAGACCCACAAACAAACACAGTTCACAAATCAAAGGTGAACCCGAGACTAGCACCAATGTTCAAATCCAAAAAGCGGGAGAAATGTATTTCTGCTGAGAGACTGTTCTCTTCAATTGTATTTTTTATGCCTGTTTGTAACAGACAACGCCAAAAGATGATCTGACATTCACTGCAAACAAAGACAAACATCCACAGGAAGAACCTGGATTTCTTTTTGTTTAAAAAAAAAAAAAAAACACAACAACAAAAAAATTTACTGATGCAACTGAAAGTGTTGACAGCTGAAGGTGTTTTGCACCGGGAGAGATCTGGCGTGCATCTGTTTACACGCTGTACATGTGTATATGCGTGCATGCGTGTCTCGAGGGCGCAGTTCTGTCGAACACGGTTTTCTGGGAAGCCCCGGACGAAACTTCCTGAGCCTTTGATGTACGCATCGGATGCCGGAGCGTGCCGAACGTGGCGGATGGCAAGCGCTCAGATGAAAGAGATGGAGAAGCTGGGAAAAGAGGTCGGCTTTGCAACCCTACGGGCAGCGAGAACCGTTTAAAGGCCCAGCAGCCGCATCCTGATGCGCGAACGCAAACCGATTCTCCAAGCCGCCCGCTGCTTACGATGCTACAAGCTGCTAACTATGCAGAAAGCCATGCGGCGTCGACTTGAAATGCAAATGTGAATCGGCAGCCTCTGCAAGCGCAGATGCAGTGGACCTAGCGGTAGATAAAGCAGGGCTTGCTCTGACACAGAAATTATCCACACTGATAAGGACGTGTTAGACCAGCTCCACTTCTCCTGTGGTTTATTCACAGAGTGCTCGGCCTTTACCTATCTACTATCCCGAGATAAGGAGTGAGGAAAACACAAGAGACCAAGAACGGTCAAAGGGGCCAACACCGCCTTAAAAAAAAAAGAATACAGCGATTTTCGGGGGTTTTTTTACGTTAAAAGGTACCTGGTTTTTTCAGACTGAAAACAATCAGGTTGAGGGTCAGTCAAAGGGAAATATGGGATGGATGGAGAGAGAGAGAGAGAGACAGACAGACAGGCATGCGAAGACACTCACACACGCACAAACACGCATGCACTTGCGCACACGCAGACACGCATGCACCTGTACGGCTTGTCCGAGTTGTGGATCCTCCGGTGGTTCCGGACCCCGACGTATGTGGGGCTGGTATAATCACACACGTCGCACTTGTAGAGCTTCTGGAGGCCTCGAGAGGAGACCCGACAGGCATCTGGAGGAGACATGCGAGAGGGAGAATGCTTGAGCCGCCATCTAGGGCAGGGGGAACCTTTCCGACCACAAGACCCAGCTGTTGACCATTATTAAGTCTTGGCAAGAGGGGGGGTGGTCTCCCTGTAGATTTCCCTGAGTGAGGGCCCATCTAACACAGATCCACCGATGGGCCGTGGAACAGTAGCTGAGAAACCCTGATCTAGTGCAGCCAACTAAATCCTGCTCCGATGCGTCATTAATTGGGAACCGTATGTGCGGGAGGGTACAACACGTCCGCCAAACCCCAGGGAATCAGTCTGAATGAGCACAGCAGCATCAATAGGGCTGCCCCCGACCGGGTCGCGGGGTTAGGAATAGTCAGGCCTGCTCCTGGCCTTTGTAGTTCATAAGGCACTGAAATTCAATACACAGAACACACGGCACCCAACTAAATCAACTTTTTGGTGAAAAAAAAAGAATCACGTACTAGTTTTTTATTGTGCTACTCTTAATTTGCATATATTCCAATGCTAAATTGTGTTTTTTGTTCTGAGCAAATGTGCATTTACTACTCAGAAAAATAGCTTTAAACATTTCTTTTGCACAGGACTGTACACCACCGTGAATTAGAGCGAATGAGCAAGCAAAGTATAAAATGCAAACACTCAAAGGGCTTTTATTGCACGGTCCAGGTAATGCAACAAGGTATCAAACCAACAAGCCATGAACTTGGCAAGACATAAGACTGCAAGGAAATGCTGAAGACGACTTATTTCCACAAAACTTCCCTAAATAGATTACCTCTAGAGACTTTATTGCAAACTATCCACAGAAGTAGTGACTGACAGAATTTTTTTTTTTCTGAAGTGATCATTGAAAGTAGAAGCAAACACACAGTGGAGACAATCTGTACAATTGCTGCCTTAAAAATGCATCAGTTTTTACTTACAATCAAAGGTAAAGAGCCAGTCTGATGTCTAGATTTAAATTTCTCTTTCAAATTCTTCATAATTTGTCAAAACAAGTAGGCTTACACGAACAACAATATCAATACCTGAGACAAACGTGTCCGGATCCAGAATTAAATTCATCCAACAGTCAACCGAGAGCCAAACGCTTTTAGCATGTTAAAGGTTACTGCTGATAAGACAGACGGCAATTCTCTCAAAGTTTTTGAGACACAATGGGAAGAAAAGAAAACTGCTTTGGTATGAGTGATGGACAGATAGTGACGTGGCTGAAAACAATGGTGTGATGTCACACTTTGCCTTGATGCACCCCTTACATACATGCATTTTGCGTGTGCAGTGCTCACCCTGCTCTGTGGCCGCCTCCTTAGCCCCCTCTGTGCTGGAGCCGCCCTCGGTGACTGGCATCAAACTCGCTGCGGCGTACCGGAGCCCGTGCTGGTCTCGCTCGTGACTCCTCAGCTGACTCTGAAGGACATCAGTACAGACGGCAGTACAGACTGAAGTATCAATACGACCGGAGCAAGCATGAAACGGCTATGCAGCCTGAAGTATTAATACAAGTGCAGTGAGTATGAGATGACAGTACCGCCATTATACTGTACAGACAGGGGTGTCAAAGTCCAGTCCTGGAGGGCGGGAGTCCTACACAATTTTGGGTTTCCCCTCATTTAACACACCTGATTCAACTCCTTGTGCTAATTACCACACAGCAATTGATCCACAATTGTAGTGAAACAGGGAAAGAACTAAGCTACACAGGGCTCCGGCCCCCCAGGACTGGAGTTCGACACCCCTGGCTTAGGACAGCAGTACAATCTGAAGTATTATTACAAGCACTGTAACAACAATAAGGATGTCAGTCATGAGTACTATAATCATATAGTGAGGATTACTGCATGTAGGAATATGCAGTACTAATATAAAAGCCCTTATATATTAGGAAACAGAAAGTATACTTCTATAATCTAGCTACTTTTGAAAGAATCGACCCTCAAAGACCTTGGGGACTTGGGGAAGGCACCAAAATGGCTTCTTGTGAAGTGATGGTAGCAGTTAAACAACGCGTGAAACACCAACCGGAAACATCATAGGGCTTCCACTTCCTGCAATTTCATCTTAGTCAATCTTTAGGACAGACACTGAGGCGGCTTGGCGTGGATTTACCCAGGCTTGCGTTTACATTAAGGGGCCTCCAGACGGTTTCTGCGTCCTTCAACGAGACGGCTGACTGGGGGCAGTGTGCGGCTCAAGAGATTAGGGTACAGAGCCCATGAGCGGAAGGTTGCTGGTTTGAGTCCTATGGTCGGCAGGGAGATATTATCATTGGGCCCCCGAGCAGGGCCGTGACCCCCAAATGCTTCAAGGACCGTCTGAACTGGCCTTCCCAAATATTTACATAATATACTAATTTGATGATTAATTGCAAATATATTCGTATCACAATTGGTGCAAGGCAAGAACCAACCACCCACTGCAGGGTGCACACTCAGGGCAGATTATTCCGTGAGGCATTATTGGGCGAGTCTGTCAAATCTAAATGTCTCCTTTTAAGGTCTATTTGCATTAATTGTGCGGTTGTGATACTTAAGTTCTGCTTTGCAATACTGACAAACGACTGCATTTTCATTCACTTTTATTGTGAAGTGCTTCCATGCAACTGACATTTTCGCTCTTTATTTGGACCCTCATCCTCTATGTGCAGTCTTCCTTCCACCATATTGTGGAGTAAACAAGAAGGAAAATTTGAAACCAATGCTTTCCAATAGAGTAAGAGAATTTAATCGTATGATTATGGCCACTTTATAAAATTCATAAATGTTTCACACCCCCTGCTCTCACCCACGCTCCATCGCAGTAGAAGGTTCTGATCCGAAGCCGCAGTGCACTGTCAGCGGGCTCACCTTGTAGTAGAAGGTCTCACTGCACTGCTTGCAGTGGTACATGCGGGTCTTGCAGTGGTTGATCATATGACTCTCCAAGTCCTTGCTATCGCATGCGATGAGGTCACAGATGGGGCACTGGTAGGGCTGTCGCTGGCGGTGCACGCGCAGGTGCTGTTTCATGTAGCCCTTGTTGCCGCTGGTATAGCGGCAGAGGCGGCAGCGAAAGGGCCTGTCGCTGTTGGGAATCACCTCCACCAAGCTGCTTTCAGGCAGGCTGGAGTCGGGGCCCGGCTGCCCCTGGGCGTTCACCTGCAGTTCCTTCAGGATGTCCTCGTCCGACGTGTTCTGGTCCGTGCGCTCCCGCAGCTTCTCGATGACGGTCAGCAGGGACGTGCTGATGCCCATCTTTGCCGGGCCCTCGGCCGTCACCGCCCCGGTGCGCGTCTGCAGTTCTAAGTTGACCACAGCGGTGGGACCACCACCCCCGACGGTGGCCAGAGGGGGGCCTTTTAGCGGAGCAACGTCGAGGAGGTCCTGGCCTGTGTCAGGGCCCTGGGTGCTCAAGCCTACCAGGCTCTTGACGCCAGACTTGCTCAGCTCAGCTGTTCTCGTGGGCATTGCCACCAGGGCCTCCGCAGCCAGCGAGTGCAGCCGGAGCGACTCGGAATGCGTCCGCCGGCGTGTCGGGGGCATGTTCTCATCTGGGGGTGGCGCCGGCACCTCCTGGGCCTCCTCGGGGTCCTCCTCGGCCCGTGGCTTCTCGCTACCGCACCAACTGACGACCACTTCCTCGTCCTCATAGTAGGCGGGGTGCGTCTCCCCAGGAAGGAGCCGCTTGTCCGCCTCGGCCACCAGGAACGGCTCGCCGGGGACCCGCTCCACGATGACGTTGACGTGTCCCGCGCTGTTGGGGCTGCGGTTGATGATCTTCTGCGCAGATGAGAGGAGGCTGTCTGGGCAGGGCGCTTCGGGTTCCTGCTCCGTCGTCACCTGCACCTCCACCGCCGGCTCTTCCGTAAAGGGCACTTTAGATTCGTAGGCTTCCTCTACGGCCTCCGCGGCCACGCCAGCCTGCCGACCGCTCTTGGCCGCCGGCTCGCACAGTTCGATCTCGAAGGTGGACGCCCCGTGTATAGGTTCCTGTTTGCTGCCAACGCCCGTGACGACCATGACGGCCTCGCCCACAGGATCGGGGCCTGACTCGTCCTCAAATATGGGGTAGGAGCAGTCCACCAGGCCGGCGTGCTTCCACGCATGAGTCTTCAGCATGCGCTGCTGACCGCACACGTAGCTGCAGATCAAGCATCTGTACATGCCGTACTTCTCGCAGCTGTACCACTTCTTCTTCACGGGCTGCTCGTCCGCGGGGGGCCCGCCGCTTTCTGATTTCACCTTAGGCGTGTGTGCGGCTGCTTTGGCCGCATTCGATTCGGCCATGTGACTATCGCCGCCATCTAGATGCAGCCTGATATGAGCCTCTAGCTCCTTCTGCTGGTGAGACGTGAAACAGCACTCAGAACACACCAGGATCACGTTGTTCTGCTCCTGGGGCAGTTCATGCTGCCGCAAGTGCTCCTTCAGCAAGGACAGCGTTGGGGAGATGTACCGACACAGGCTGCACTGGTAGCAGGTGACCACCCTGCCGCAGCCGCTCTCCCGCGTACCTCCTTCTGGCAGGTAATACTCTACCTGGGTTTCCTCCTCATTTGCAGGTGCACATGTCTCTTTAGGTTTTTTGCAGGGAGTCTCACTGCTTCCGTCTTTGCTGTCCTGCACCAAGATGGACGCACAGGGGAGGTGTGGCCTCTTTTTCCCGGACAGGGAGTAACGGTGGGCGGGCTTCTCCACAATCTTGCTCAGCTTCTCGATCACCTGGATCAAGGAATCGGCAGCCCGACTGTGTTCGTTCGGGCTGCCGTTCAGGTCCTGAAGATGCATGCCAGAAACAGTCACCACTCTCTCTGGGATGAACACGGCGTCCTGCTGACCCCTACTGTGTGGAAGTAGGACTGCAATACCACTGTTGTGTTCCATACCTGAAGAGGATCAGAAATGTAGGTATATTTTACCGCAAAAGAATAAATAAATAAATTCTGCTTTATATGTAAGGCAGGTAACTGCAGCAGCTCTCTATGGCCACTGGCTATAATTACGTCTCAAGAAGGTAAATTATGTGACATCAGGTGAGCTCACTTTTTCCCAATGAGTCCACTGACACAACAGAAATCTTAGATTAAATTGAAAACACAACCCTGAAAGCTTGGAATAGATAAGAAGGAACATGAAGCAGGCAGGTATAAATAACTATGCCTGAAATCCAGAGGAGAATGTAAAAATAGCTGCCCATGCTTCCCTTTCTTACACATTACACAGCGTTGCATTTACGGCAGCATAGCCTGTACCAGCAGTCCGCTGTCAACTGCTCTGGATTTTGGAGAGACACAGGAACAGTCCTCATCCTTATTTCATCACAATAACCTTTGCTGTTTAGGACCTACCAGTGTCTGTGTCTGGGCCCTTAAATAACACAAGAATTTCCTCCAATCCACCCGTCCATCCTCCCTCTAACCCAAGCAACTCCAGCTTCAGTCCCGGAGGACACCAGCCCTGCAGATCTGTGGGTCTCCTCTCACTTAACACACCTGATTCCACATCTCTGCTAATTACCACCCATTTCTTCAGTTGAATCAGGTGCAGTGGAGTCAGCTGTGCGGGGCTGGGCTCTCTGGGCCTGGAGTCGGAGACTCTAACCGCTTATCCTAGTCACAGCTGTGCAGTCCTAGGAATTTTAACATAAAAACTATGTTACAGCCCTGGTAGCCCAAATAGTGAAATGTCCAATACAGTAAAATTTCTCCAAAATTTTATCTCCAAAACGGAGCCATTTAAGTGTATTTTCATTTACATACACATTCCCTAAAAAGCAGGATGACTACACACAGTGCACTATCCATACAGAACCAGGAATAGGGCACTCATTCAGTTCACTGTGCGGTTTTTTTGGTTTCATACTTGTGACCACAGATAATGGTCTCTGGTTCTCACTTCTCCTTTGTGCAGTTAGATTGCCACTGTGGACTCGACTATAATACAGAGGGCGAGAGTCAGGACCCAGGAGAGATGCTGCGATTAAGTCACTCAACACTGACGCTGACTTGTCAGTAACGATCCAGCTTTTCGAAAGGGCGCATTTGACATATGTAGTTTGAGTCACTTTAGATAAAAGTATCTCGAGCAAGCAAATGATGTGCAAATAATTTTATCACTGGTGAAATTCTGGACAGGAATGTACGAGGCAGTGCAGTACAATACAGTACGTAAAAGGAGACTACCATTAAATATCATAAAGGAAACACTAGCAGAGTAAATGGTTATACTGTATTCTGAATACAATAGAGCCGGATGCTAATAAAACGTGTTAATTGCCATCAATGTTATAAGTGTGTTCTATCCTAGACACATCAATTTAAAACCCAACAGAAACGCATTTCCTAAAAAATCTAGTCAGCTAATCGCAGACCATTTACAGATTTCAGAAAATAAATATATGCGTGTATACGTGCACACCTTTAAAGAGGGTCGGTGGGTATTGTTATGAGATAAATACTTCTCATTGGTATTGAACACCATGATCAACAACCTGAAGGTCTCAAGGCTGTGAAAAATCGACGTGGTACCGAGAACATGGGGCCCATGGCCGTGGCAATGTGGAAAAGGGGGCAGGACAAACCCCTCCACGACTGCAATACCTCAGCAACCCCACGAGTCACCCTAACTCCCAGCACACCGAATATATAACACTAAAACTCGCATTTCCTCACGTAATGAATTACTCGGGTCATACGACTTTTATGCGTTACACGTGTACTTACTGGTCAAGCAATTCACAACGATCTTTGGCTTCGCCACATGAAGGACTTTGAGCTTTTTTTTCCTTTCGCAGTAAAAGTGATCCCTTTCTCTCACACCGCACTCAAAATGGCGTTCTTGGAGTGGTGATCACGTGACTCTCCGACCGACGAGGTCATGTGATCACAGCGCTCCGGTGTGGTCGTAGTACCATCGATTTAGCCACACTCCTGAATACAGAAGATTGGATAACCACTTGCATACTACGATGTGCAAGTCCACCATTCATCTTTTCAACGTATTTCTTTTACAGAACATTTAAAACATTCATATACGAAAAAATCCTGCATTTAAATATTCAATTGTCGTTTGCAAATACCCCGCGACCCTAACCATGATAAGAAAGATGGATGGATGCTTTAAAGATACGTCAAACGTTTATAAATACATCCAGACAGCTGGCGGCATGGGGGTCAGTGGATAGCTATGTTGCCGCATACATTTCTCTGTGTTTGCATGCGGGTTTTCTCCCGCATTCCCAGGACATGCAGTTGGATTAATAGGTGACTCAAATTGCCAGTAGTATGCGCGCCCTGCGACGCACATTCGCTACACGAACTGTCATGCCATACAGGCTGCACCCCTCCCTGTGCCCCCTAGGACAGGCTACCGACCCCCCCTGACGCTAACCTGTGTAATGCAGATGAAAAACGGATGGATCTTGACATTTGAATCTTCAAACATTAACAGATAATTCGTATTATGGGAAATTGAAACAACGTCGAAATAGTGCCACCTAGAGTTGCTGAAACAAATTTGAAGTGTGCATATTAAGCATTATGAAGAAAGTTCCAGTGTACTTTGGCATACTTTTCAGGTAATTGTGCCTTTCCCTATTGCTTGGGGAGCATTGAAATTGCTGCTACCACCCTTCCTGGGTTAAGCAAAATGATATTACTGAAGCTATAAACAAATATTTTCCCTCGTGATTCAATTTGCTTGTGCTGGTTAACTTACACGCTCCGCATTCTTGACGCAAAATGTAAATATGCAACACTTACAAAGAACTATGGCGATGCCATGTTTGGAGCTCGTCATAATTTATCTGCTTGCTCAAAATGCCTGTATTTCTATTTTGGTGATTTAGCGAAGAGAACATGTGGGCCGTATTTAATACGAACACCTTCATTAATACATTGTATACGTCCCGCTATTCACAGACTAAATAAAACATTAAAAATTAATAACACAGGCTATACGTTCAATGGACGATCTTAATAAACCATAGTTATTTGTGTGTGTTTGTGTGTGACCAAATGTCCCCCAGAATGTATTAAAAACCTTTTTTTTTTTGGACATTGTGGGGACCATTTTTTCAGTCCCCACAAAGACCTGTGAATGCAATCAAAAAAACTAAAAATGCCAAACATCTCCTATTTGGTTTGGTTTACTTATGGTTAAGGTTATATGGGATTAGAGTTTTCCCAATAAAAATGGAGAGTCCCCACAAAGATATAATTACAAACCCGTTAGTGTGTGTTTGAGTGTGTGTGTGTGTGTGTGTGTGTGTGTGGGAGAGAGAGACTTCAATATTTTTACTTTCCACAATATTACAAAACCATTAAGGTTGGATTGCTGTAATAATTACATATATATATATTGTCAATCACTTAATAGTTATACCTTTGACTACGCAAGATCCGATCACTATTACAAGCACCAATAGAAAAAAAAATGTGAAACCTAAACCATTTTAGATCACACCGTATGAAATATTAACGCCCCCCCCCCCCCCCCCCCAGTGTGCAGATAATATCTATTTCATATAGTGTAGTTCTTCCAGCTCCATGTTGAGAGTATTGTTGACGGCGTTGAGAGCCTATACACTTAGGCCACCAAATGCTCCACTAATGTGCTTGCTGGATTTACTGTTTTAATTAGCTCCTCAGTGCCGCGTTATAAATTGTTTCAGTTCCACCGACAAACGGGAAGTCAGCGGTGTGACCGCCACTCTTCTGCTGCCTCCGTAGGCGCTCACACGTGTAAGGTAGGGCATAGTCAGTGCGGCCAGATTTACATGAAGACTATGGAAATATATAGACTACTGAACTATATTAATGCGGCATGGTGCCTCACTGTTGCCTCACCCCGTGGGACTTGGGTCTGCGTCTCTCTGCCGTCGGTCCATGTGTGTGGAGTTTGCATGTTCTCACCGTGTCGTCGTGGGGTTTCCACCGGGTACTCCGGTTTTCCCCCACAGTCCAAAAACATGCTGAGGCTAATTGGAGTTACCAAATTGCCCATAGGTGTGCATGTGTGACTGTGCCCTCTGATGGGTTGGCACCCTGCCCTGGGTAGTTCCCTGCCTTGTGCCTTTAGCCTCTGGACCCCCCTGCAACCCAGAACAGGAGAAGTGATTTCAGAAAATGGACGGATGGATCCCCAACACCATAGCTTATAGTTTATTTGGCACACATATTTATGCAAAGAAGTAATTACATCTCGGTGTATTCAGCAGCAAGAGTGTTAATCAATATATGTGGTCATCAATACAAAAACACAATTTTGTGCAGCAAATATTGTGCACCATTGCTACAATGACATAGAAAATTGCCATATAGTCATTATATATTTGATAACATAAGTGCCATTCGTATATAATTGTAAATTGTCTAAATGCTCAGAATATTGGTTTGGTGGGCACTTGAATAGTTTTATGCAGAGATGGATAGTTCAGATCCAGTAAGTTAAAGTCCAGACCAAGGTTTTGTTTCAACCAGCCAGCTGAGTACTTTGTGACTCTTTACGCTCAACTGGTTGGTAGAAACAAAATCTTGGTCTGGATTTTTAATTTCTGGTGTTACGTAAAAAATTGAGCTTTCTACTGACTGTTAATAAAACGCATTATTGAGAAAAGCTACAACTTCTAAAAATGAGAATGAAAATAGTTTTTCCATCTTATTAAGTGTAATATCTACACTTCTGGGCCAGGCTGTCATTCAAAGACAGCGAGATAGACTCCTGTAACCTGAAGTGAGAAGCTATATACTTCGTTGAAGCCATTATGCTGTGGCCCAGGGCAGGACACCTGTTTCTCAGAATGCTGGAATTAGGTTATTTATACCGGAGTATTAAAGTAATATTTCAAGCTGGCTCTCAATAGCAGAATTCAGTTCTTCTTTTTTCTTTTTGATTATGTGGAGAAGAGAAAAAATGTGCATTGTGACTGTCTGGGTTCTGGCATCTCTGTTTATGTGAAATGCATGTGAGATGAATAGAGACAGGGGGAGGGGTGAGAGATGCACTCCATGCCTGAGTGGCACATTAGTACTGCTTTGTCTTTTTATCCCTGCCTATTATACCACTGGCCCTGTACAAGCAATATCCCAACTTATATACCTGAATATATACTGTAAGGCCGAATACCTGAATAGTCAAGTCAGTGTCTATTTTCCATGCACATTTAAAAACAGCCCCAGCTCATAAAAGTGACGCACAATTTGACAAAATCAAAAACATATTAAATTGGAAAAATAAAAGTCATAACATGGCACCATAAAATAAAAACAAATTAAAGTGGATTAAATAGAAACAAAAAACAAATATAAAAAGTAAATGTATAAATATTAATATATAAACGAATTATATAAATTATGGCCCGTTCCGCTTTATGTTAAGTGTAATTACCTACAGTCTGAGGGAGTCTCTGGTGCTGGTATGATGTATTGGTGGACCTGCTGCTGTGCTCTTCTGCTGAAAGCACTGGTAGGGCTGATTACAGAGACTGATACCTGGGGCTTTCTTTGCGGTGGACGCTGTCTCAAAGGGAGCATGGCCTGCACTGGTCACAACGTGCAAAATGCAGCGGCTGCTTGCAGGCTGCGCGATGTTCCAGAGATACACCTACAGTGAGCATTATAGGAAGAAGGCAGACTTGAACCGGAAATACTGATAGCATCTGTTAGGCATTATCTACTTTGCTGAGATGTAGGACAAAGGTGGCGCTGCGATGCACTGGCGCAATCAAAGCGCCGCATTCCCGTGCATTCAGATTCTGTTCAGATCCTGCAGTTTGTGATCCATATCAGAATCTGCATCAGAATCAATTTATTTTCAAGTATGTTTGCGGATGAGTAATTTGTCATGGTGAGATGCTGTCAGGCCCATAACAACACAAGGAAAACGAATAAAAATGAACTAAATGATGGCACAAAAAATAAAAATTGACTGTATGACAATACAAAGGATGAAAAATAAAAAAGCTAAAAATAATTTTAAAAAGTCCTTTTCGAGGACATTGGAACACACCTGGAGTGATTACCACATTCTCAATGCTGGTGGAAGTCCATGAGTCAACCTAGGCAGAGTTCACTGCCAAATTTCACAGTTTGTTGGTTTGTTTATTTATTTTGGGGGGGGGGGGTGCTTGCTCCAGCGGCTTGCTAATCGGCTCCCCCTCAGAAGATGGTGCCCAAGGCATCATCCCATACTCCATCCCATACCCCATCCCATGCCCCATCCCACACCCCATCCCATACCCCATCCCACACACCATCCCACACCACACACCCCATCCCCAACCCATAACCCATCCCATACCCCATCCCACACCCTATTTACGGTGCCTATGAAGTACCATGTGTCATTTGCAGGGATCCTATTCTTGACCTTAGTTCCTTATTTTTTTTCTAAGAACAAGTTCTTTCATTGTTCAGAGAAATCCAGTAGATATGATCAAAGTCGATAGATTTTTATATTTGTGTAATTGGTGTATAAATTTTGCTGATATTAAATGTGTAATACCTTCATCATTATCTTATATATTGATGTTTCATTTCTGTGGAATAATTCATTAGCATGGTCAAAGATTACTCAGTGAGATTCTGAGTCATTTCCATGAGAGTAATTCAACGTTTGGACTCCAGGCGGCAGTGTTTGCTTATGAGCCAGCTGCTGTGACTGGGAGGTGGTCAGTAGCTGAGTCGATTTGGTTATTCCGGAGGACCTTTTATATATTCCTGTATATGAGAGGCTAGGCATCAGAAGCCACCCCCCTGCACATCTCTGTATAGCACAACAGGAAATGAACACGGTATTGTTCTTATGGGAAATCGTTGTGCTGAATCTGATCATGTGACTTCTGCTGTTCTGTGGCCATCAAGGGACAAGTATTGCATTGTGGGTCTTTAGGCATTAAGGAACAATATATGTTTCCTATTTGCCTTGGGAAACAAATAAAATGTCTGCACCAGTTTATTTTCTCCCCTCTCCAATAGCACCTCTGTTAAAGGTCTTTGAAACACAATCCACCACATTCCATTTTCTTATATCAGGATTCTTTGTTTGGGATTTTATCCCCTGCGAAATTCTCAGTGGTGCATTTCCTCTTTCCTCACAGGTTCATATGATTTTCTGTGAACGTGTGAGCAGGACTTTATTATTGATATAAATCAGGTTCACATTGGGCCACTAACAGTGAAACCTCAGTTTCATATGTTTACTAAGACTGTGTCAATCATACTGACAGAACAATGAAAAATCCTGCATTATTTACGATAACAATTAATATTATAACAATTATGTTGGAGTAACATTTTTCTATAGATAATTGTCAATAATTGGACATCTGTAGAATATAAAATCTCAGAATATTTGAGATATTTCGAATTTAGTTAATGTTGTGTTTTATAAAAATCACAGTACTTTAATACAGCACCAATATTTCCACTTTTTTCTTTTAATATTCCGACATCTGTGGTAGATTTTGTTGGGTCTTCCACAGCAAGGTCCAGAAAGTTACACTGAAAACGTCACCATTTGCCTCTGCTTTCTTTTTCAGTTGCTCAAGCTTGGAACTATTTGCCTCGTCGTTTGTTAAATAAATTGCTTATTGATCTGTGACCAGTAGGACAGAAATAAATAAATTCATTAACGAACAAGAGTGCACTAATTCTGTTTGCAGGTACCATTAGCATTATACAATTATTCGATTTCATGCTTAACACTTGTGATTTCTCAGATGTTAATGACAAGGACCAGGAAAATATTTCCATGTAACCTTAGCTTCCATTCAAATGAAACTTGAAGTAACCTTCCAGTGGTGAAAGTTAGCTGTTATTATTTGCTACTAAGTATGCATAATATCACCTCTCTGGGCAACATCCATAGGGCTCAATATAATATTGTTTTAGTAAATATTTGCCTTAAATCTATTGTGAGTGCCCTCGGTTTACAAATCACCCTGGAAGCCAGACGAGTCGCTGTCCTTTCCTGCAGATTTGAG
The DNA here is from genome assembly GCA_026777045.1 of Hyperopisus bebe. Lineage (NCBI taxonomy): Eukaryota > Metazoa > Chordata > Actinopteri > Osteoglossiformes > Mormyridae > Hyperopisus > Hyperopisus bebe. The sequence continues at coordinate 23,722,728 of JAODJW010000019.1, forward strand.
TGCTGTGACAAAAGTGCTTTTTGATTATATGCAGGAACAACAAGGCAATTACATTTTTATAACTATAACCACAATTTCATACCACAGGTACTCAATAATGTAAAAACTGACCATAAAAGAGAAGAATAACAATTAGAAAATTACAGATAGTTTATGATACTCTGCAGAATTATGTTTTGGATGGTTGAATGTGAAATGCACATTACAGAAATGAGTGAGGAAATTGTGGCGTAATTGAAAATTTTCACAGAATTCTCCATAAGTTAAAATAATGAACTCTTGGAACAGGATCATCCAACTCATAAACCTTTATTTATAGCAACTTATTGGCCAATTTATCAAATTAACAACTTGCTACAAACAAGATTTATATCAAATGTAAACCACATTTATTACATTTGCTTAAAGTATTTAGCTAAGCACATTTTTCATCCAGAAAATGTTGCATAAATTATGCTTTGTGGTAAAATGCTCAAGATTAACAATGTATAGTCTGTTTTTGTTTTGATAATTTAAAGATGCAGTAAAATAGGTATTAGAAAGAGAACATTTTATATCCTAATGTCATATTTCCCTAATGTATAGAAATAAAGACAATAAATATCGCCCATAAAGGGGACATTATCTCTGATGTTGCAAAGTCACAATAATGACCCTGATATCTTTTCCGTTGAAACAGGCCCAATTATGGATGCCAGGCCTTTCAAAAGTTGTACTTAACAGAATGAGATCAAGGTACATTTAGATGTCCCTGTGTTTTCATCTGGACTAATTAACCATAGATTGATTTTTGTATGATTTAAAACAGGATGTACCACCCTGATAGTTACTGAACTGAAATGATACTGCACTAAAGCCTTCAAATCCAGTATATTCTTTACGGGGGGGGGCACTCTTAGCTATTTAGTATAAAAAATATGTGCTATAATCCTTCAATACGGCTTTGATTAATACTGGAGGATCGCGTAAAAAAAAGATAAATATGGATGTAGCATTATTTTGAAAAGGCATATATACCTACCATGCAAACAAATATCCCCGTCAAGACAGGCTTTCCAGGCTACCCAGGTTTAAAGGTGTTATCACTGCTTTGGGGCCCAGCAACTAATGCTCTCTTTATTGTTTGAATAATTAATAAATATGCATACAAACACTTAAAATGGGCAATACACCTTTGTGCACCTTGGAACAACTGGACGAGTAGCTTTTAAATATTTATTAGCTCATAGCTGAAAACATCACTCACAAGCTGGAGTTATACTGATAGGTAATTAGATTCAAGGCCTTTTCAGTGGAGCTGGATTCTACAATGTGGTCACACTATAGTAAACTAGTTTATAATTAGCTGCAAAGGCCCTTCCAGGCTGTGCTAGTATTACCTGAAACAAATTCCATTTTGTCTGTGGGCAGAACCCAGAACTTCTGCAGAAATCAAGCCTCCATTACAACGGGTGTTTCAGTTTGGATTTAACACAATTACAGATACACAATCAATGCAGTTTTCTTGTAGAAAAACGTTGAAGGAGAAATGCTCACACTCTTATCTTTTTGAACAGTGCTGGATGTGCTTTAAAATTCAAATAAAAAATTTATTTATCATACACGGTATGACTTGCACTCCGTGACATAGAACACAACAGTGGGATACAAATGTAGCAGGTTTAGACAGGGTTAGGTAAACTAATGTAAACGCATAAAAAAAGGTTCTTGTGAAGTCAGTGAGGAACACACGTGTTGTAAAGAAAATAAACACCACTGGAATCTATAATGGTAATTCATCTGCAGGCATTCACCTGAGAGAGGGGAAAAAGTCGTTCAGCTCAGAAAAGGACATGAGACATTCGGGAAGTTTAATGTGATCGAATAAATATTTAATTCTTGTTTGCTTGTGGGTAGTCTTCAGAACAAATTAATCTCCTGAGGGCACGGGCAGGTTGGCAAAGAAACGTAACAGCCTTTCACGTGCTCTTGATAGAAATCTTTAAATACCCCCATGTAGCCTCTTATTCTATATAAAAATCTTTATGTGTATTATGTGTAAGAACCTCATTCATTTTGCGTTAGTACAATGACCACCACAGGCTCACCTAATGAACCTACAGCTTTATATAAACTGCTTTTGTGATCCATTGCACCTCTACATGGAGAAACAAATTGCTAGTTTAACAGTCGATCTGAATTTTCTATAAATACACTGGTACTGGTGTCTACTGTCGCTTCCTTTTTCAGTTTCTACTCTCCGAGCCCTTTGCTTTGTTACTTAGGTTAGCAATAAAAACAGTTTGACTGTCTCACGGTCAGAAAAAAACAGATGTTTATTCTCCTAAAGTCATCCTAATGCACAGAGGAACCCTTGTGAGATATATTTACAGAGCAGTTCAACACACAATCAGGAGGTGTTTGCCTTCAAGTGAGAAAAAAATATGTTTTCAGCAGTATTCTGTGGAACTGGATAAAAGTACTGATTGATTATAGCCAGAAAGAACAATTTGCACTAATTTCATCATGGTTGAAAAATGGTGAGATGTTCTACACCACGGACAGTGTTGCTTTCGTGAAGTTGTCAGGAAAAATTAATGCAATTAACTTGCCCTTAGGTGCAAAGCCGACTCCTGCATGTGACATTGCAATTCTTTTATCTGCAGGGAGAGGAAAAATAAAAAATAATTTTATTTCTGTGTTGCCTTCCCCCTTCGATGAGGCATTTTCCTTCAGCAGATGCCTAACCTTTGTTTTGAATACCCAGCAATGCACTGGGGATGGTAACAGTGGCCAGTTTTGCTTAAAAGCACAATGACCGTACCACCAAAGTGAAATTAATGTGGTTCAGTGAAGTATTTAGGCAGACCAGATCAGCATGTTCTGTAGATGCCTTTAAACAAAGTTTCATTTAGGTAAGGAAGGCGATAGCTGCTATCAGCCTGACATGAGAATGAGCTGGAACAAATGCTTCATGCAAACCCTGTTCTGCACCAGTTTCCCTGCACTTACAATCATAATAACAATCAGAACTCACTTTACTGCCAGTATGTATGAACATTCTAGAATTGTCTGTGGTCCAGCGCCGAACACAAAGTACATAACAGTATTCCAAACATACAGGGAATCACTATTCAAAACACTTTGTGTAAAAATAGAAAAATAAATAGGAATGCAAACATTTCCAGGAGACCATTATATAGAAGACAAAGTGCAAGACATCTTAAGATAATAAAAAGTAACATAGTGCAAGAAACGTAAATTAACTAGTGCATGACCAAAAAAAAATGGTTGTTCATTATAGTACAGATGGAAATGATATTGCACATATACGATGTCAGTCAAGGGGAGGGGGGAATTGTCTCGGGGAGACGGGATTGCACCTGCAAGGATCATGAGACAATGATTGTTCATCATCATACATCCTTCCACACTGTTAAACCACCTTTTTGTTTCTTTGCTTAAACAAATAAGCTGCAGATGCAGAGGTACACAGGCATCTCTCCAGTCGGCTCGTTGACGGGGTGTCGGAGTACATGGGATGGAGACGTCACATTGATTAATAACTCTGCACAATTACAGCACTCAGTTTCCTCAACCTTTGAGCCATTTCATAAACATAGTGCGACAGAAAGGCTGTTATTTTAGCTCCTGACAGACAGACGTCGCCTCTGTGTCGACATCAACCTGAGACTTGACCTGATTCTGTATTTTTCTGATGGATACACACACACCGAAAGTGACGATTGTCTCCATAATTTTACATAACGTTGAATGAAGTTTCTTTGGCAGAACAGAATGGCACATTTTGTATAACCTTTATATAGGCTGACTTTTCAGTACGCCGAGAAATGGAATTTAAATACCCTTGGTATTGTACAGCTAACACAGTTTCTTCCCCTCTGTTCGTTAACTTTCTCAGCCTAAGATTAGCTTTTTTCAAGGAAATATCTTGATTTTTTAAATTAGACTCCAAATAGAAAGGTATAATTACACTCTAGGAGACATAATATATAGGCCACAATTTAACTGTGGGGTTTAAGTTTCATTAGTGTTTAATTACAGTGGTTGCAAACTATTATCCTTTGTCAAGTATTACTAAAGGACTCCATTAACCATTATCAATCAGCACCGGCCAATCAGGAAACGGCGTGAAGATATGCACGACAGTGGAATACCGATCAAGGAGCATGGGAAGTGGGCTTCGGTTTTGCAGTGACACATGGAGATTTACTACAGGGAAAGCACTGTAAACGTGTGAGATATCGGATAACAGCCACCCCCATATCTGGGATAATTCTCCTGTGACAGTGGCATCGTTTACACTATAAACTATGAGGTACTTTGTGAAAGATGTTACAATTGCAGACTTGTCAAATGGGATTTAACGGCGCTGACTTCGTGTAAGTGAATGGGACCCAAATAAATGGTAAATTGGTTCCTGTCCCTGTGTATGGGTATGTGTGTGTATCTATAGATCACAATAAGAAAGGCAGAAGCAAGTTATAGAAAAAGTACCACCCTAAAAATAGTATAAATTAATTGGCAAATCAGTAGAGTGGATCTGCCTTATATGTAATTAGTTTTTGGATTACTGCTGAGGTAAAACTATTTTTTCTAACTAATTTTTCACAAGGAGCAGTAGTTGAAAAGGTAATCAAACCTTTATTTTAATGATGCTGATAGGCCATTAAGCATTAAAGGAATGTCACAGTATCAAACCTACTCATAATTCTGGAAACTCTCTGCTGATTTTGTAGGGCTACCAGCATAATTAAAATTTTAAGCCGACTGATGACGATGCCATAGGAGAGAGTTTGACAGAGTCCTTATAAATTGAATGGCTGTAGAACTCAGCATCTTCTGTGAACAAAGGTTGAAGGGAGAACAAACATGGACCAGAGCCAGCATGCTGACCCTTGCTTTTGTCTCCAAGGTTGTTTTGGACAAGATGATTTTTGTTGACTGCGGTCTACATCAGTGATAAGTCTTTAAGGTCCATTAAGGTGGCAAATCCCTCCATCCGTAGGGCTAATGTCAGTAGTGTCTGGACCAGGGCAGATGAGGAGATCTCTGTAGACAGATAAAGGCCAGGAGATGAGGCCTGTCAGTTGCCTCAGAAGGGAGGTCTTGACTTGGCTGCGGAAGATTGCTAGAATGAACAGTGACGTGGTCAAGGCTCACATTTTCACCACCATGAAGGCCAGGCTTTGCACGTAGCGCTGCGTGAGTACTGTCCGAGGACGTAGTCAGGGTGGAGGGGGCCACTATCTGCCTGGGGGCCATAGATCCCATGACGTTGACACATAAGCACATCCCCGGTCCGCAGTACAGTGAAGTGGCATGTAGCTGGCCTTACTGATATGGTATGTGCCCAGTTGTGGTGGCACAGACCTTGCAGCACTGCCCCCTAGAGAGACGGGCCGGTATGGAGGCTAACCGGGGAACAAGGACCTTCTGTAGCTAGCGAGATGATGAGGGAGAATGGACATTTGTATGGTGGGAGTGAGATATCCTGATTCAACACGGTACTACGGGGGATTACCAGTTTATGCACACTTATCACAATCATGCATTTTCCACAACTTCCCTCCGTGTTCTGTACATATTGATGCATTCTGTTAACCAGTTTACAGAGCCCGATGGCTACACCAGCCATTGTATGATATTATTTTACACACTCTGAGCACTGACATTTAAAATGTCCACCAGCTAATTTTGCATTCTGGAAAGTATTTTCTTTCAAATGTTCTTATAGGCTTACATAATAATAATAATAATAATAATAATAATAATAATAATAATAATAATAATAATAATACACTGATTCTTGGGAATTTGGATAAAACAGGTTTTAATTCTGAAAATAAAAAGTTACTTAAATTACAAAATCTGAAGGTATATCATTATAGACCAAGGTCTTGGCTATTCAGCAATGTACCAGTGCAACCTCCTGATTTTGTATTTTTTTGTAAAATAGGCGTTTTTTTCAGTTATTACTTTGTTTTTGTCAACATAAAGTCAAAGTTGAGTGTAATGATTTTTTTTTTTGGGGGGGGGGGGATGTTGTGAATGATGTAAGCCAAATGAACATGGCATAATAGTGAATTGAGAGAGAGAGGGTAGGCACCCCTTCCCCTAGGGTTGGACGATATGGAAGAAATATAGGGAGAATTACATATATAAAAAATACAAAAGGGGTTTATGAAGCATCACAGGTCATAGTGGTATTTATTGTGATCAACAATTATATTCTAGCCTCCACTGAGGACCATTTGAAGGTTTATGTCACCATTGTCAGACAGAAAACCTGACGGTGGTGACGTCTGACGGTGGTGACAAAAACCAGCTCTTTCACATGATAGGCATGAGTTGTTCACATTAGACATTTTGTTTCCCCTCTGTTGCTAGTTACTTCAGACCTCTTCGTAAAAAGTATACATTTATGTCATAATCTAATATACAAAAGAGACGGTGTTGACATGTAATGGTTGTGACAGTAGCAGTGTCCAAAATATGAACAAGTTTAAGAGAAAATAGCAAAGTTACAGGAGCTTGAGTGACCTTGAAGCATACAGTAGAGCTGAAGGTTTGAAAATGGGGTCCTCAGGAATGTAGTTGACCTTGTAGTTGCCTGATTT
>JAODJW010000019.1:23736994-23750966 GCA_026777045.1 Hyperopisus bebe
CCTTATCACTTACTACACAGCAATTAGGAATTAACGCCACCGCCTCGATTGTCCTACTGCAAATAATTCTCCTGTTTTTTTAAGCATTGATTCTGTAGTAAGCATAACCAGGCGTGTATACATGGGTGGGGCCACAGGGACACCGGCCCCTGCTGAAAGCTGATTGGCCCCGAGAGTGCCTCCTCCCATGTCACTCACTGATTCAAAATATATCATTGGCCAACTCGATATGAATTATGGCCCTTCTTATCCCCGACAATAAAAAAATCCTAGAATCATCCCAGAGCATAACACACCAAATATCAACATTTGGAAACACTTTAAATTTCTAAGGATTCATTTTAAATAAGTGTGATCTCAGTGAAGTGGACCTTGCCTGACTGACATCGTAATGATGTTATTGCAGCATGTCGACAGTGTCACCAAACACAAATGACGACATGAGCTTGTTGCTGAGCATGTTCTCGTAACACGCGGAAGGCCCACACACCCATCTTGTTTTGATTTAGCGAGTTGGCACAGTTTGTTGCTGTGTGATGAACGGCCATAACAAGTGAACAGAGCGACAGAACCAAGGGGCAGCCTGCTGCATCGGTCCAGCCTTTGAATACTCACATGGTTCTATGCACCACACACACACACACACACACACACATGCACATTTTAGGTAAACATATCTTTGTGGGGACCGCTCATTCATTTCTGTTGAAAAAAGGCTAACACTAACTATGACAACCTTAACCCCTACCCAGCCCTAACCATAAGTAACCAAAAACAAGTGTTTTTGCATTTTTAGTTTTTTTCAGGAAACTGGTCCCCATAAGGGAAAAAAAATGGGTATTTCTTCTTCAAAAAGTTACTGATATCTTGTTGGATGGCTCGATGAACACCACTTTGGTTCCCAAAGCGCTTCTCAGGGGCACCTCTATGCTAGAGGTTGAAAAAAACATTGGTATATTGCATGGTGGCTGCAAATACTGGGCTGATTTTCTGAGGGGTTTTGAAATGGCTAAGCTATTATACTTTGACAGACCTAAAATCATAGTTCCACACTAACATTAGTTAAAAATAATTTTCTTTGACTGCCTAAGACCTTTGCACCATACCTTATTTTTAAATGGACAAATGTAGTTTCCAAAAAGGTTCTCAGAAGATCCTGGTAAGAGGTTTTTTTTTGTTCTGTTTTTCTTGATGCTCTCAAGAGGAGCCTCTGCGGACTGGGGTGTGTGTACTGTACGTTGGTGTGTCAGGACTCCATGCATTCCTATCACACACAATCCTTTCTACAAAACTTCTCCTGACAGCTCCCTGTCCGATTATATGAGCACTTTATGGGTATAAATATTTATGAAGCTCTGCTTTACTTGGGATGTTGCCTTTTCAGCCAGGTGCCTCTGATGAGAGGTTACTGTACTGTGTCATACAGTGGGTGGTGTTTCGGGGCGGTCCACACGGGGCAGAGCTCTGGTGGGTGGTGTTTCGGGGCGGTCCACACGGGGCAGAGCTCTGGTGGGTGGTGTTTCGGGGCGGTCCACACGGGGCAGAGCTCTGGTGGGTGGTGTGTCTGATTCCTTAAGAATTACTTCTGCCTTGTCAGAATTTATGGGCAGTAGTCTGAGCGAGACAGACATGTTTTACAATATTTACAAAATTATTTTAGATTTATTTTCATGAGAATTGCAGGCTGTAGTAGGTTAATTTTTTTCCCTCATCTACAAATAAATGACATTCACCACTCTTTTGCCACTTATTTTTCAATAAAATACAGAAAATCAGGTACCAAAAAGAAAACCAAGATCAGTTTAACTCTTACACTTGTAATTTAATGGATTAAATGCAGTCCTTACATATCAGTCGGATTTCAGAAAGTTAACAAAAAATAAGTTTTAAAACTCATGAAAGTATTTATCCATGTTATTGTTTTCTGCTTCCTGTAGTTACTTAGCAGATTATCTTATTCAGAAGGAAAGCAGGGTGTAGATTTGGGTATGGATGGTAGGGACATACCAATATTGGGGGGGTACCAAAAGTGTATGGGAGTGGGGGCGTCAGGCCTGATTTGGTCCCTATGGATTTTGAAATCAAATCTACACCCAATGCATTTCTGAATAACTACCCATTGCCACACAGACTTACTGAACAGCAAACCCATACTGATATGAACATTCTGTTCTAGAGTTGTAATGAAATTCTGAATTATCAGGAGTTTGTGAACCATTCCTAAGATTTGAGCACAAATATTTACCCCCCAAAATATCACAGGGTTTGCAAACCTAATTCAGTGTTCATTTCTTTAACTTACTTATTCATTATTCTGGATTTCCACAAAACATTTTGTCTTTAAATATAATCTGTGTTCTTATCCCAAATATGTAATGTATAAAACCAAAAGTTTGTACCATAAATATAATATTGACCGGCCTTATTTTATTTTTCAGCATCTGTTATTATAGCACACTCTCTCGTTGCAGTACTCATTTATTACTGTCAGGGTCGGCCCGTCCGACCCTGTCCTATGTGTCTTGTTCCCTTTTGGCCTGCAGGTGTCGCTAGTCATCCTGCTTCCCCCCTCTCTGTCTTTTAGCCCTTTAGCCTCTAATGTGTTTCCCCACTCCCTGGGCTGCCTAGTAGGTCAATAGGTTGAGCGAGCGGCTCAGAGTCAGAATTCCTCCGGTCATGAATTGAAGCCTGCTATTTATTATTTATTGGTTTGCTGTTTTCCTTTGTGCCTGTTTTTGTCTTTGCTTTGTATCCTTGTTTTAAGTTTACCCTGCTCGTGCCTTGGTAATTGTTATGACCTGCTCGTATGATCCTTCTGTGTGCCACGTCCCCTCGTTAAACCCGTGTGATACCCCGACGTAATCAGCGGTTTCTTGTTGTTTCATTTAGTCTTGTGTATTTAAGTCCACGTCAGAGTTTGTAACCCCAGCTCTGTCATTGAAGTATTTACTGTGTGTCTGCCTGTTTGCCCAAATAAATCCCCTGTCTGTTGGACTTCGGTGTGCCTGACCTTGTTTCTGTGTCCCATGCTCGCTCGCCCAAGACACGGACATGACATTAATTTTGTTCTGCTTACACTTAGGTTTCTAGTCTTCCGTAGTGTTGTTAACGCTTAGTCTTTAAGATTTCCTAGTTTCTGTGCTTGTTAATTGTAATTTACTCCACCTGTTGCTTGCTGTCCCATGCCTTTGCTGATTGGTTGTTTTTCGTCATGTTCCACACCTGCTCCTAGTTAGCCTCTTTATCTGTGTAGATTTAAGTGCCTGCCCTCATTCTGTTCTTTAGTCTGTCATTGTAGTTGTTGCCATGTGTTAGTAGCTGTGGTTGTTTACTAGTCCTGCTTTTTGTTTTGCTCTGTTCCCTAGTTTTTTTAGAGTTCCTTTTAGCTTGGTTCTTATTTTTCCTGTTCTGTTTTGACTTCTCATGGTCCCTTTCTTTTCTGGTTTCCCCTTTATGTTCCATTTTGTTAATAGACCATGGTTTGTCCCTCCTTTCTCTCCTTTGCCAGACCCCATCATAACAGTTGCCCAGCTAACTTGTTTTATTTATTCTGAATATTACCATCAATTATTCCATCATGGTAACTCTTAAAAAAGCATTTCTACTGTCAAATAAATGTAATGATATACATGTGAACATGTGAAACTTCATTTTAATTTATCTTAATCTTAGTCTTAGTTTGATATATTTATGTGTTCCATAATTGCAAATTTGAATTGTAATTCTGAAAATTTCCAAATAATGAAGAGTTAATTGGTAAAAGTTTTACTTTTTATGTCTCACAAACTGGTTGATGTATTGCTCTGTTCTATTATGATATGGTTGGTCCTGCCTAAGGCCTGGCAGTAAACAGCCCTGCTCTGTTCACATGTCTGCTTTGGCCGCTCCGCTACCTGCTGGAAACCTGATGGAGGTCTGACTGGCCTGGTCATCCTCCAGGACCCACATGAGGGAGTCAGCCGGTAAAACGAGTGGCCCAGTATGCAGCCGGAGCCAAGATCAGTTAGAAACAATAGCAAGGAAGGCGTGAATCACAGACAGCTGCCCACTTGCAGAAGGGAAACCTCAATATTTCAATGTCCGGATGATAAATGGGGCAGACAAACAGAGCTGAGTCAGCATGTGTATGCGGGAGTCAGAGATCCTGTTTGTGCCTATAGGTGAGAGGTAACGTACAAAAAGCTTTCATGAGGGATGTGGAGGGATCTTCCATAAGCACCATTCAAGAGCATTATAAACATCCAGTATCATAAACGTGCTTATTTCTGTTGCTAGTGTTCCGTTTGGTTAGGATTTTGGTAGGGCGAGCTCAACTCACTGGGTCCCTGAGCACTAATATCTGTACTCTATCACACGCAAATAACAGACAAATGATGGATCTGAGACAGTTAACATGTCATTAGAAATGCTCGTGGCACTAAAACCTGGACTCCTGATTTCCTGGTTATAGTTTTAGAGGCTGGACTAACACTGACCTGGAGGCGGACCTTAATATTGGCTGCTGCTCACCTTTTTGACAGACATGCTCCTCATGGTCTTTATGGCCAGTTTACCGTTTGCAGTCGTGTGAAAAAGAAAATACACCCAGTTTTGGTTTCAGATTCAGTTCTATGGTTTTACGTGTCAGGACATAATTTTTAAAAAATCATGTGGTCCTTACCAGGTTCTGAAATGATTGAAATCTAACTTCAGATGTAAAAAAACACACAACAGATTCCACGGTGTCATTATTTATTTAACAAAAATGAATCCAAAATGGAGAAGCCATTTGTGAAAAACTAAGTATGAGTCAATAGCTTGTAGAACCACCTTTAGCAGCAGTAACTTGAAGCAACCATTTCCTGTATGACTATATCAGTCTGTCACATCATTGTGAAGGAATTTTGGCCCAATCTTTTTTATGACATTGCTTCGGTTCATTGAAGTTTGCGTGTCTAAGGTCCCGCTACAGCATTTCAGTCGGGTTGAGGTCTGGACTTTCACTGGCCCATTGCAACACCTTCATTCTTTTCTTTTTCAGTCATTCTGTTGTAGATTTGCTGGTGTGCTCGGAATCATTGTCTTTTTATATGACCCAATTTCGGCCAAGCTTTAGCTGTCAGACATTTGACTCTAAGGTACTTCGGTATACAGAGGAGTTCATGGTCGACTCAATGACTGCAAGTTGCCCTGGACCTGTGGCCGCAAAACAAACCCAAATCATCATCCCTCCACCACGAAGCAACAGATACAGTCACATGGCGGATAACTGCTCAGTTGTACAACCACAGTAGTGGTGTTCCACCCATGAGTAATCCGCAGTCGACTACTGTATTCATATTTAGGTATAAACTGAGTCTCAAGCAGCATTACAGTTTATCACATAGTTGGCCAATTTGAGTGGCCTTTTGGAAAGTAAAATGAAGGTTAATATCAACATGTAACAAAATATATTGCAGGTATTTTATTTATTTATTTTTTTACTGCTTTAGCCACAGCAAACTAAGCCCTATGTGTCATTCTGGTAATACATTTGTATTGTATGTGTGATGTGACTGTTTTCCATAATCTGTCCACATTGTGCAATTTGTTGCCAGGTTCTTTTGATTTTTAGGAACTCTTAGGTCAAAGGTGTTATAGTTGAACAGAGACTACTTCGTTGTGTAACTGTTTTGCCGCTTCCGAGGAATAGAGAAGAAAATTGGTAAAATATGGAGAACTCACTCACAGGGGGTCCCCAGTGTAACACGAAACCGCCGCAGAAATATCACAAATTGATCCAACCCCTCCAGTATAATGAGCAAGCTGGAATTGTGAAATACTTTCCCGGGAGAGTTTTTCCGGCTTTCTTTCCCGGACTTTGGAGCTCTAGCAGATCAGACACGCTGTAGCCTTTAATAGGTGGTCTTGTCCGTTAAAGTTTCTTGCCGAGTGAAATCAGGATTACCATAATAGAGAATCAGGTCTCTCCTATTACTCATATGATGGAATAGACTACAGTTGTATGCCTTGGTAGTACCACACTTATTTTCATTTTATTTAGTTTTAATGACATTTTAGATCAAATTCCCATTAAAGCTATATGCATGGATACTTACAGAATCTTTTGAAAAACCAGAGCATCTGCTTGGAGATGAGTGGTTAGTATCATACTGTATGTCCATGAGGATCTTGAATGATCTGAGTATTTTAAACAGGTAACACTCTGGCACAAATGAACCCACACAGAATGTGTGTTGGCTGGTGCAGATGTATTGATTTTTTTTTTTTACTTCTTGGTGAACCCAAGTGGTGTTTGTAGTCTGTAGGGAGCGCCAGATGAAACAGTGCAAAAAGAATATAATCTACCTCTTTGCAAGGCTCCAGGTTATCAAACTCATTAATCTACATGTCAAGGTACCGGGAATGAATAATTGTGCATGGAATTTATCTGCCAACATGACGCTGACTGTTCAGCTTTCTCTCCTGCACGCCGCCGGTACGCCGGCCCTTTAATTATGGCGTGCTTTGTCTTTTCTGTTTCTTGTCGTTTGGGGGAAAGCGTCAAAATGTGGACCACAGCATTTGAAAGGACAATTTGTCCTCTAGACGGCACCATTCTCATTACCAGGGGGAAACCCCCCCCGCCCCCCACTCCTCCCACACTCACAAATTTGTTAATAATATCAGGACATATTTTCCCCCTCTCAGTTCAGTTTACCGTTCTCTCCTTAATGTGAAACATTTGCCGTAAAATGAATGAGAAATGAATGACAGATGATTATGGAATCTATGTTTATAAATAGTTTTATACTTCTTTAAACAGTATTGTACCCTACTTTTCCTCAAGATTCCTTGCTCACGCTTTGATATAACTGTCCTGTTGCTCAATTCATTACTTGGCAAGAACATAAGGAAAGAAGGGAAGTCCAGCAACAAAGTCTGCGCCTGTGAAAACATCGCTCAGGTGTGGTCTAACATCGCTCTTGCGTGGTCTAACATCGCTCTCGCGTAGTCTAACATCGCTCAGGCGTAGTCTAACATCGCTCTCGCGTGGTCTATCATCGCTACGGCGTGGTCTAACATTGCTCAGGCGTGGTCTAACATCGCTCTCGCGTAGTCTAACATCGCTCAGGCGTGGTCTAACATCGCTCTCGCGTGGTCTGTCATCGCTACGGCGTGGTCTAACATTGCTCAGGCGTGGTCTAACATCGCTGTGGTGTTTACCATTTCCTGTCTTTCGGATTCATAAAGAACAAAGATTTACAGTTTCCTGTTTCGTCCTTTCATCCAATTTATCTTAAGCAGGAAAATTTTACAGATTTGTAAACAACTAATGTCCTACTAATACAACTAATATTCTTTGCAGGCATCTCCTATATTATTTATTCATTAGACACTTTTTTATCCAGTGATCTACAATAAAGTGAAGAGATTACAAGTTGTTTTGCTCCCAGAGATTCAATCCCACAACATTTGTGTTGTTAGGTCAATGTTTGACTTGTTCATTTACCTCCTAAGCGTGCTGATTACACCCCCATTCCATCCTCCAGTCTCCATTTATTCATTGTCCCAAAGAATGAGTTTCTCACTATATTTAGCAGCATATACAGTATAACATCTATTTCAGCGAAGACTCTGCATCTGATTGTGGCAGTGCTATAAAATATTGTGGTACAATCGGTCTGCTTCCCTACCTAAACCCTGGTTTTCAGCATCAAGCTTCTCCAACTGGGAGCAAAATGCCAAACCGAAGCTGGAAACGGGGATTCCAGGTCAACCTTCAGAGAGCAGAAGTTTTCTGTTCCTCTGTCTCCTCTAACAACACACCCTCCCCCCCACCACCCTTTCTCTCCGTTAAGAACCAGTGATTTATTTTAAACCACTATGCTGACCTCAGGGTGTCAAAGAAGGTCTTTGCTTAAATGGACATACCATAGTTCAAGAACATACCCTGTGTCGGAGATTTTTGTGTTTTAAAGGACAGTCACGTACTCGAAAAAACACAGACATGTCAGCCCGGAGTTTGAGGGAAGATTCTCTTGGTTATTTGAATCTAAATTCTCAATTTTGTAGCTCTAAATGAGAACAATAAAAGAATAAAAATGTCCGTATTGATCGTAGCTGTGTGAAAATTTTACCCATTGAGTTGCTGCTATGAATCTATCTGGATCCTTCTAACATGTGGATCATAGACAAAAGTGAAAGATTTCTTTCATGGGGGTACTTTCTTGCAATCTTATGTATGATATTTCCTGTAATGCAATGCACCTCCTCTGGTCTGGGAATGAAACCCTCCTATCAATGCATCAGGAGCAGGGGAGAGATGGGAAAAGGTTAGGCCATAAAGGAAACAGATTGGGCAGACGATGCATGCTGATGTAGGATTTCATCATACCCTCCGGATTGCAGATGGGATTGATGTGTTTTCCGAGCTGAGTCCAGACACCACCAGAGCCTTTGTATCTGCGGCCATCAATTGTGGATCAGGCACAGGAATCCTGGCCACTCACATTTGAGTAGCACATTGTTTTGACCTTTCAAGTGACCGGAACATAGGTTCTATTACTATTGTACATGTTTTATCGTCATATTAATGTTTTTAATATTCAGAATATTAGTAATCGGAATTGGGAATGCACACCACATAGAGTGTGTGTGTGTGTGTGTGTGTGGGGAAATAACTCGTACTTTCAACCTTAGTGTAGCACAAAAGCATTAATAAGAGTGTAAGAGTACAGGAATATCATAGAAGCTCTCATAAAGAATCCCCTGGACCTTCTCTAGTGCCAACTCTTATTGGAACATACTGATGAAACATCATGCAACAGTCTTAATAAACGTTTTAATCAAAAAGTGACGCATTTCTTTAGAGTTTATGGAATTCAAATGTAGTTTACGTAAATACAAGTAGCAAATTTGTTTGTGGTTTGGTGTGTGGTCCAGAGGGTCAGGACACTTGTCTGTGACTGGAAGGTCAGCGGTTCAAATCCTATGGCAGACACATTGATTTCACGGTTAGGCCCTTCAGCAAGAGCCTTAATCCCACATGCTCCAGGGACTGGCTGACCCTGCTTTCTCAATTGTGTGTCGCTTTGGATAAGAGTGTCGGTTAAATAAATAAAATAAAAATACCATAGCCCTAAAGCCACCATTCCCCTCTGCTCGCCCCCCATGATGTTTTTGATTAAGTCATTGATTAAAGTATATAGTGCTCTACACCACTGACTTGTACAATGGAAAATAGTCTGTTCTGCTCCCCACAAGGTCTTTCTGAGCCCAGAGTCCAGCACCAGCACTGATATCAGCAACATTTACCATGTATCCATAATTAAACATCCAACAAGATCAAGACCGCAAAGGGACAAGAACTGGAATAAATGAATAAGGAGGGGAGGTATGCATGAAGAAAGAAGGACATCAGAGGGTTAGTAGATCTACCCGTTGGGCAAAGCCGGACTGCATGAATGGGCAATGGCATGAAATGGCAGCTGCTGGTCCAGCATTCATCGTCTTCAGGGCCTGCTGGTCTCATATAAAGTCACTGTGTATGAGTATAGCATCCAAATAGAGTAGTTTCAGAGGATTAAGGGCTTCTGGGATGGAGAGGA
The DNA here is from genome assembly GCA_026777045.1 of Hyperopisus bebe. Taxonomy (NCBI): domain Eukaryota; kingdom Metazoa; phylum Chordata; class Actinopteri; order Osteoglossiformes; family Mormyridae; genus Hyperopisus; species Hyperopisus bebe. The sequence continues at coordinate 23,746,564 of JAODJW010000019.1, forward strand.
CGTAGATGTATCTAACATCAGACTTTGACGTCCCCGCGATGCCACCAAACGTAGAGACCCGTGCTTCTAGGGTGCTGAATGCAGGGAGGACAGAACCCACCTGGCTTTCTGTTATCCTCCAGCTACTTTCAAAATGCATGAGCAGCACGTGGAGAATATTTCAAGCTCTCTGACACATACATGCACACACATCCATGTTTTGTGGCATCCTGAACTGTTAAATTATGTTAGATTTTAGCAAGAACCAACTTAAGAGGATTAAATTCTCAAGCTGTGTTTCGGGGGCGTAGGACAGAAAGCAGCACCGTCCAGGCCACCCACTTATACAGGGCTTCATCAAGACAGGAGAAACCGGGGCGCTAACAGCTTCATGCCGCAGTCTCCGACAGATGGGGAGGTTACGGCCAATCAGGTTGTTTTATTGGGGAAGACAAAGGCATTTGTTAAGATGTGTCCTGCTTGGGATGTCACCGGAGTCTTGCCCCAGATGAACACATTTTTTTTAATGATGAGGCAGAGCACTGTGGCTGGGAAGGCACGGCTGCGTGACATCGGAGGGACACCAAATGGATACCCTTCTGCTGGGGCGTGAACGTTGATATTATCCATATGACTTCAGGTTCTTGTTGGATGGCTTGAAGAAGATTCCAAACCTCTTTAAATCAGGGGCACCCCAGCCATTCTAAGAATTTGTTAAATTTTGCCACGTAATTAATGAACTTAATTAGTTAATTAACTTGATGAGCTATTGATTAGCAAGGTGAGATAATGGTCCAGGTCACCAGATACATGTGTATATTCAAAGATTACTGCAAATACTGGTGTGAATTTAGGAGAATATAATTGACCAACATGAATATCATTCAAACATTATTGTCTTTGGCTGCCTAAGACTTTTGCACAGTGCTGTATATGGGAAAAAATAATGTTGCTGTTTGATTCATTTTCTGTCATTGTGCATCTATAGGTGTGTGTGTGTGTGTGTGTATATATATTTTTTTAAGTCACAGAAATTAAGACTGGTGTCTATGGTGCAGCACCAACTGACACGAAGATGGGTAAAATCTAGGGTAAAAGCAATGGGTGTCATGTTTGGTTCTGCAAACCTACACAACCGTATTTTTATGTCGATGTGAGGCGGTGCATTTAGAAGAAGAGAAAAATGACATTTCAATTCATTAAAAGTAAAAAAAAAAAGCAATAAAAAGTATAATGCAATTAGAAGATATAAATGTAAGCAGTTTCCTCAGTATGTGGTGGACAGCTGTTGTGATTATCCCCTATGAAAAAGGACAGAAGTGGATTAATAGTTTATGCAGAGGCACAGAATATATCGCCGTTATTTTGGTTCACTTTCCCACTGGGGTGCTGTTATTGCTCGATGCAGGATTCCTGTTGAGCGATGAATGTTCTGCAGATTGAAACAAGAGGGAGCGGATGACGCAGGCGGCCAACACACATGGCTTTGGCCTCTTCCTCCAGTGGCATTTTGTAAGGTGGCTGACATTCATTTCCAGGAATAGCTCTTGTGAGCATCGGCTTGTGAAGTGGTGGCTGGCAGTTAGGGTCCAGTATAACTGGCAAGAGTGGAATCATGGTAGAGCTACACCACGGGCTGTGAGTTCAGTGCAAACATTATTTTTAGTGGCTGTTCATAAACAGCTCAGAGTTCTTTTTGGTCTCACCCACGTCTTTCGAAACGCTCCACCGTTTCCTTATTTCCTCTCGTTCCTTTTCTGCTCTGGCCTTCGTCTTTATCCCCCAGTGAAACCGAATGATTTGGGGACTTGATTGGACCGCATTCTTTAGCTTCTTTCATTAATGCTCCCTGCCAGTCCTGGTGCAGGGATGAACAATAGTGGTCCCCTGAAAAGATCAATACCAGATTGCTGATAGCGTCCCATCCATTCGCTCACTGGATCACATGATAAATAACACCACACGTATGTTTTGACACCTTGCAGCTATACAGGCTTGACAAAAAACCTGCGGCCTTCATAGATTCACTATCACAAGATTCTGGGCTGGTGATAAAATTATATTTCTCGTCTTACATTTTGGTTGAATAATTACTTTGATCATGGACCTCGGAACACATCTGAACAAGGAGGTGATTAAAGTCATGTCCACTCTTCTGTTTGCTTCTGTTTGAATATCTTTTGTTCTAAATTGCTGGGCCCTGCTAAAGATGACATGTCTAAAAATTCCATTGATTGGCATACATCAAACTGCAACACTAAACATATTCTTTGCCTCAAAAAAGGATATAATTCAGGCTTTTATTGATATAGTTTTATCTGTTTACAATTTATTTACGTTTAGTTTTTTTTTTTTTTAATAATTGTTAATCACTGTGTTTTTAATGATGCTCCAAGTTTCCTGGACAGGGGCCTAGGTGCCTGTCCCATTTTGTGGATCCATTATTTATATCATTTATTATTGAGGGAATTGTGAGTGTGTGTGTGTGTGTGTGTGTGTGTTTGTGTTGCGGGGGGAGGTGTGAAGGAGTTGCAGGATGTGGGCCGTGTGTGGTTTAGGTTCTGTGGAGGTTACTTTCGACTCTCTAACTGCTGCAGCACACTGTCAACACGGATCGGTGTGTAACTCTTTTTTTTTCAGGCCACAGAGAGACGCTCCGAGTTGAAAAGGAAAAGCCCAATACACCGTGAGCACAGTCAGCTCGCATACATGAAGGCCTCGTTAGCCGAATTCTGTCCCAGAAGCCACAGCAGCCTAGCAACAAGCATCTCTCAGATTACAGTGTACCGCTAAGGAAATAAACGTGCACGTTAACACGATGAATAAAAAATATAAAACAAATTAATAAAATATTAAAGCTAACCCACAGCCCTTATTTCCCAAGACCTTCACGTGGAAGAAATTTTATAATTCTCATTATGTCCTGTTATCAGGTTATAATGTGGGGTCACCATGGCAAACCCCAGGCATCTCAATAAAAACAGACTAGTACAAGATACTAGTTACTGCAATTAAGCCAGCTAGTTAACTTTAGTGCTTATATTCTCACGTTTGTGTGAGAAGGCAGGTGTGTGGCTCTGTGCGTTAGAACTCTTTTGCCCATGATCGGCACCCTTTTGCCCATGATTGGCACCCGTTTTGATCCCATGATCAGCCGAGTGATTTTCACTGAACCCCAGTTGTTCCAGTGACTGTCTGACCTTGCTTTCCCAATTTTGCGTCATTTTGGTCAAGTGTAAGCTAAATAAATATAAATATGTTCTTGATCACTTTACATTGTTGGATAAAATGAAATGAAAAAGGCTAAAGATCTTTTTTTTAAAAAACGGACAGAATTGTTTTTGTGGGACAATGGTTTGCTGTGAGAGTAACAAACCTTGGTACTGATGTGTGCACCTCCACCGCGGCCTGGATCCACCACCCATTCTTCATATTAAAGTGACCAGGCCAGTTATTAGTCTAAAAGGTGAACCAGCTCTTCCTTCAGCTTCTGAATTTGCCTCATCAGATCATCTGACGAGTGCAAGAAAGATGATTTATTAGGTTTGAGAATGATTTTTAATAATAAATATATTCCCTGCTCAGGCTATTTGGAGTGTTATTAAAAGAATTTTTTAGAGACTGTATACCATTGGCTCCCAGAGAGATGCTCCCATCTGACACATTGGAAGCTTCTAGTTTCTAATTGGTCGAAAATACCAAATTATGCAAATTCAGGGTAGGTGTGTGTCTGTTTGTTTAGTGATAATCTTTGTTTGTTATATTGTGGTATTTGAAAATCACATTATAATAGCTTTCTTGAATTATATTAATGCTGTATATCGTTTATGATAATATTTTGTAGCACTCAACAATAAGTGAATTCTGAGGCCTTCTGGGAATATTAAAGTAATATAGCTAATTGTAATTATGCTGGAGTTCCCACCCAGTTTCCCGTTGATCAAAACTTATGAATTAACGATAATGAGTCTGTCGGGCGTAGCTTTTAATCTGTACTTTTTTTCAAGCCCATTACTGTAAAGCTCTTTCAAAGAGTGCAAGGCACCTGTGTTGGCTCAATTTACCAACACTCAACCCAGATGACCGGGAAAGATTTGAAATTATAATTCTCTAGAGGAAAGCTCTGGAAATACACATCTTACACACTGTAAACACTGTCACTGTGTCACCACGCTAATCAATTTGCTCGTTTACAGTGTGAAAAGCACCCGCAGCCTGCTTTATATCTGAATACAGGTTAACAAACTTCATATTCTGTTACCTGCAGCTCTCATATATTAGCAAAATTCTCTCCCCTGGGTGGGACATTTCTACTTTCAGGATATCGAAAGAGTTTCATATTTTTTTTTTACTATATTAAAATCTAGCACCCGCTGCTTTCAGTGTCAGACGTTTCTCATCTACCCCCAACCCCCCCCCCCCAC
>JAODJW010000019.1:23792287-23805093 GCA_026777045.1 Hyperopisus bebe
AATTGGCTGTTAGTCGTACTCCTAGTGCAATTGGGCGAATAAATAGGCTAATTGTTTCGATAATAATTAGAATTGGGCGACGTGTTCCGGAGCTAAAAGCTTTATTAGTCCCCATTCTTGGGGCACTTGTCCTCCACAGTAAATGCTGGCACATATAGTATTGATTTTCATTTAGATAACTTAATGTTCGCAGACAATCTGCGGCCGGATGTGTGCCGCGCTGAGATCTATGAGTTTGCCTCTCCGTAATCTGTGGGCATTTTTCTTGCTTGTTTTGTTTCATTTTTCATAAACTTAACTGATCTGGAATGGGGAGATATAAATGAAAAATGCCGACCGCATCTATCAATCATGCGGCGAGAAAACAGTCCTACTGGCCTTTCCCCAACAACCTATTACCACCAGCTAGTCGGCCAGTCAAATCCGTATAAAAATTACACGGAAAACATTGCAGGTTAGGCTTGATTTGTAGAGCGAGGGGTCTGGCTGTTCTCCGAGACTTATACCCAAGCTGTCCCGAAAATGAGACTTGTTAGGACTCTGTTCCGTCTATAAAGATTGTTCATTTAATACAGAACAGCTACCTACATTGAAAGCCCTGAAAGGAAGACGGATGCCAGTTATAAATAGAGAAGAAAATCTATTTGCAGAGGCGAGGCTAGCTGGGAGATTGGGGCCGAGCCAGGAGGAGGCGGCTACACGGCGAAGGGGGAGGATGGGGGGGGGGGTGCCCCGAACCAGCGACCGTCGTGTCTGATGGATCGCCCTGGTGTCAGAAGAGACGGGATGAGATGATGAGACACAACGCTACGCGATCGCTGCCTCCGCCGCCCGGCTGGCCCATCGCTGGCACGGTAACGAGGTGGATGGGACGGCATGTGACATGCCACGGCCCCGACATGACACCCCAACAGACAAAGTGCTAAGTGGTGGCTACAGGCCTTCCCCTGCCCCCCTCCCCCACCCCCCGGGTGGACGGGCTAATGGCTAATTACAAAGGAGACGTGCTATAAAGCTTAATCCTTCACTGTGGGGCTACCGTCCAGAAGAACAATAAGCCTTCAGGAATGGAGAAACTAAACAATGTAAGAAGAATTAGCATGACTCTATGGCTATAAATTTGAACTTGGATAATAATCTAAATGTGATTTAGACTTAAATAAACATAGTAAATAAAAATCTTCTGGAAGTTAGAATTTCTTTTTTTCCCCATAGAGGTAACAGCTTTTTGGCCAGGATAATTAGTGATGTTACAGTCGTAGACAGTGTATCTTTTTATAATGAGCAGTGGCAGTGTGAAAAAATGCAGGCTGGATAGTGGCTGAGCGCTTGGTAGATGTTTGGCAGGTGCTGCAGAAAGTTGCCCATGTCATGGAGAACCTGTCCAGTGTTCATCTTGGGTGCTCAGCAGAATGGATTAACAAAAATAATCTTTGGCTTGCCAGCTGCTGTATAGCTAGGTGATCAGGAATATAAAACAGTTTGTAATTTGTAATGTATTTCTAAAGAACTTTGACTGTGAACAAAAACAACTTTTCAGAATCTTATGCACATCGCATGCATCACAGATCAAGCTCATGTATCAACCACAGCTCATACAGAATCTGGTCTGTCAACCACAAATCATTAAATCACTTTTGTATCTACCACAGCTCATACAGAATCTGGTCTATCAACCACAAGTCGTAAAATGATTGTATCAATCACAACTCATACCCAAGTTGATGTATCAACCTCAGCTCATACCAAAGCTGATGAATCAAACACAAGTCACGCTCAAGCTGTCATACTCAAGTAACAAGTCATTTGTGTGTCTAAGCACAGAACTTCAAAGGAGTGTGGTACTGTGATTTCTAAAATGAACAAACGAATAATTTGAGCATTCATGGGTGTTAGCACCTTAAATTGACATCTCAAGCTTGAATTCTGGGGAAAGGGTGTATCAGGCCAGAGTTTCAATCTATTGGGACACATCATTTTTCTTACGTCTCCCATTGCGACATCCTGTGCTTGAAATTTCATGGCTACTTTTTTCACAGATGCTACAGTATGGGCTGTATTTGTAAATTCATTTTAATTGCTCATACTCTATCTGTTTCTTTCATGGCATGGAAATTGGCATCCTGTAATCTTGGATACTGCAGTGTATGTTAATATTTTATTCCAGATGGTGCTAGAATTACTATTACAATTATACTGATTACATTCTCACTAAGGCTACTAAATATCCTTTGTTTTATCATAGTCCTTCACTAAAGCTATATAAGATGATATTGCTGTTGTAAGTAATAATTTCCTTATCGAAGCGTAGATGTAGAATTTACAGCAAAGTCTCGCCATTTGACTTCTGGTCTGTCTTAGTAGGTCATTGCTCTCCGTGTGACACGAGGTCGCTGTGTCCGTGACTCCCGCGGCACTGTGGCGGTTTGGCTTAGCCGCCGTGGCCCCGTGTAGCCCTGTGCCTCTCCTCACCGCTGTCCAGCAGGGATCCTGATTGACGGTCCTAATGCGAGGTGACCAGGCCCACTGCTTGCCCCGCTCCCTTGTCTCCTCATGTCATCCCGGGGTTCTCCTTGGCAGCTGTCTGCTATCTCAGTGGGCACAGGCGATGCGACTGCCCGGCTCCGCCAGCCCAGGACGTGGAGGCAGTGTGTGGCACGTCGTGGCAGGACGCTTCCCACTGCGTTGCAGCCAGCGTGGCGGCCCCAGACAGGACACTTATTAGCATCCCCCATGTCATCTCGCATCGGGTGAGGTTTCACTTTAAATCACACTCTGAGAAACATTAACGGAGTCCAGCAAAGAGCTCGATGCCGTCGTGACATGGCGCGCGACCCTGACATGATGAACCCCGGCACTTGATGTGGCGAAAAGGTCATATTGCTCATCGCAAATCAACTGGAGGACAGACCCTCTCGGAACACAACGAGGGAGAGTATGGGATGAAGGAGACGCCCTTCAGAAGGCGACTGATAGACAGTCGGCTTAAGCACAGCTCTGTGGGAGCCGAGAGGACGGACGGCTCACGCGGCAAGACGTGCCTTTTCATTTTCGGCTGAGGGTGATAAATGTTTCGATATTCGGCGAGTCAAATGAGGCCACGTGAAATGGGTAATTAAATGGAACGTGGGCCGGGAAAATAAATAAATCAGATCTTTGAAACCTGATAAAAAAGTCTATGGACTATTTTAAGGGAAACTGTCTGTCGGCTTCGTTTGCAGACAGTAGTGCCACGCAGACTTGCCAAGATGGTCATAAATAAGAAGAGCCACAGTGGAGTATCGGAAAGACCCAGCAAGCCGATTGCTGATTTGTGTTGGGAAAAACCCATATTGCAGGTTACAATTTAAGGGGCAGGAGGAACAGTGGGTGGGGTGGGGGGGTGTAAGTTAAGTCCCAAGGCTGCTGTTACTAGGCTTGCCCCTGGCTTGAAATATCCAGCAGAATCAGTGGTCCCTAGACCAGTGTAACTCGCTTGCAAATCCACTCATTCTGAGAGTAAATAAAACCATCTTCCCTGTCGGGTGTCACGTTCACTTGGAGTCTTTGGCGCATCTGCAATGCACCACGCATCTCTTTTCAATGCATAACGTATCTCAGGCGTGACTTGCATAAAAGAACATTTAAATGTTAATTATGCGAGCTAAACACATTCACATGGGATTATACCTGAATAAACTTTTACCTCTCATGTACACAGACAGTCTGATGTGTGACTAAAGTTGTGTGCTTCTTCAAAGGCTTCCGCGTGTCTTTTTTGAAGTGCCTTTTTACACTTGTGTTTGTGAACGTACTTGCATGATTGGAATGAGCTTAAGTGGGGAATTATGAAGTAGGAACTAATTTACAGACAAGTATCTTCAATGCAAGGATCAACCATTTGAATATCTGTTTTTCTTTAATTTTCTGCAAGTGAAATGTTGGGCCCTTGTGTTGTCTGTCTACCTTTCCATCGCGTAAGGGTGTTTGCTGCTAAAGGAGTCTCATGAGCAGGATCCAGAGCAGCTGTTTAATTACTTCCAGGCAAACATGGTCTTTTCACAATGGCAGGTTTTCTGCCTGATGCTACCTGAAACTGGTCAGAACGCCGCGGGAAACAAGCAACGCAGGTCCCCACAAACCTGATTACTAACAGAGAGTCGAGTGTGAGACCTGGAGAGGCAGCCACTTCCGGTTTACAGCAAGACTGCGCAGGTGTAAAAAGGACCCTATGCATCTTCATTTGCATAATCATAATCATATTCATCATCTTGGGACAAAAACAGACTACCAGTGCAGATACAGAGAAAAAAAGCTTGCACTTTGAACCGCTGTATGTTGTTTTACACCGTGCACCATTATTGAATTAAGCACAATTTATGTAACTTATTGCGCACTGTATATGAATGATTACCATTATTTCGACTGAATATTAAAAACTCCCATTTAAATATTAATCTCAGAACTACTCTGGAGAGCTGCTTTAACGGCTTTATGCTGAGATATTCACTTATTAGACCCTAAAAAAGACGCTGCAGAGCTTATGGTAGCCCATCCTTATTATTTGGTACTTATTAATTGCGAGTTGTAACATATGTAGGCTGGCATAGCATTTAAATAATGAGAATGAAGGACAACCTTTAAGGTAGAAAGGGATTAACAGCTGAACCCTTTGTTATTATATGATGTAGGGGAAATATTTACTAAGTCAGCAAAGGAATACATGCAACTACAGTGCATGATTCTTTCAACCATCACGCCATGCAAATATTTTGTAGACACAAGGCATAATTTAGAACTTTCATCTTTTACTTTGCATATTAAGATGAAGTATCTGTTTCAGCAAAACTAAGGATTTGTTACTGCTAGCAAACACCCTCACATTACAAATAAATTCATGTCTCTTCATTAAGATTTACAATCAATGGTGAAAGAGAGAGCTTGATATTTGGGGTGGGGGAGCGCAACTTAATAATTGAAATACAAAGTTATATATATTGGGGGGAGTGTTGCACAACTTAATTATTTAAATGCTAAGGTCTATTTATTAGGTGGGAGCGAATTATGCCAAACTGAATATTGCGGGAACCCCCCCCCCCCCCCCCCCGGTCCCTACACCCCTATTTCCAATGTATATGTAATTCATCATTTTACTGTTATATTTTTGGGGGCAGAAGACCCTCCTACCAATATTATTTCTTTGTCGTGGTCCCCTGTTCCCCCTCATTTATAACCCAGTAAAGAAGCTGCAGATAAAGAGGCAAGCTTTAGAGACGGAGTGAGCAGTCACATTCTCTGATGCTATCTGTTTCCCACAAGCTGCTGGTACCGAAGGCCTGCTGTGTTCTATACATCATTTCACCGTTAGACTCATTAAACAAATATGTCTTGATGTATTGCTCTATCCCTCTATCTGCTGTATTTTGCTCCTCTGTGATCTCTGGCGAGACTCATACCGATACACGCAGAGAGAAGCAAGCAGCACTTTCTCACGTACTCTGCTGCATTTTATCATCTGGGCTTTCCAGCGTTGCTTCAAAAGGCACCTCAGAGTTTCACTGCATTAGCTCCCACAACAATTAGCATTTAGCTCCCGGGAAACTCATGTAATTTCCCAGGAATTGCATCTTTTTTTTTTTTTTTTTTTTTTTTTAGCTTTCTTGAGTTCTTATGCTGTTGTCAATAGTACTTTGAAAAATGTGACATCCGTGCAAATAAATCAGCAACACGAAACCAATACGATGTGATGGTAAATGCAACGTTTAATTATGTGTTACTAAGTACCCCAACAGCCCTAAAAAGTTAACTTGGATTCCAGCGTTGAAAGAAATCAGCTTCTGGATAGGGTTTGTACTTAGCAGTGAAACAATTTTGCAGTGCTGCAGTGTCACTGAACACCTTAGGGACAACCTTGGCATATATTAACACAACCTTAAAGCCTTCAGGTTCACAAACGTTAGGACTGCCAGGAGCATGCATTAAACAGGGTTAAACATTTGGCCTTGTTTGGCTAAGAGCTCTGAGTTGAAGGCAGCAACAGTCTGAACAAATTTGTTAGAAACAGATGACAATGCCTTAACTCTTAAACAAGGGGTTACTTTGTTCTCCTGGACATAGTTAATCAGACTTATTGAAGATTTCACTGTATAAATGCTATCTCTGTATGTTTTGGTTTAAAATAAGACCTGCAGAGATCTAAGGATATTGGTTCTAAGATATTAGACTTATAAGATATAAGTTTAATACTAGTTACAAACAAATTTTGAACCATTACAGAGAGTAAATCTAATTGCAAGATATCAGGGGTATTTTTAATAATACTATATTAATCAATAAATAAATGTATTATAAAGACAATATTGGTATAGAATAGCTATACAATAGGTATCTAAATAGATGAATATATTAATGCAATGTATATTAAGTTCCATGGTAGAATACTTTGCCATTATTAACGTTAAATAAACCTTTCCTCAGATACCGATATGGAGCTAGAGTCTATGTGAGTGGAATGGACAGTGCAAATGTTTAAAATAAACCAGAAAAATCTTAATAAATCTCCCCACACAACATAATACATACAGTAGTAGCAATAAATGTATTTAGATGAAAGAACTCAATGCATAATAAAAATGTGTATTATAATAGAAGAAACACAATCTTTGAACAGGAGCAAAGGAATGACTTTTTAAATTTACTTATATTATGGTGAATACGGTAGGCATTTCCCGACCTTATCGAGAATGTAGATGAGATCAGTAAATGGCTTGCTGATGTCATTAAACAGAGGTGAGGTACCTGTAAAGCAGCAGTACATCAGCAGTAGATCATCACAGGGGTCTGAGGAAGACAGAGAGCCGTCGGAGGAGCGGGGCAGGCCTGCTGGACGCCGGTCAGCGGAGATGCTTCTGGCCCATAAATCTTGCCCCTTCCTGTCTAGTTACTGTGTATTTCTTTTGGCAAGAGATTGATTGTAGTGGAAGGGGGATGAATTTGGCCACAGACCTTTTCCTCTTTTTCTATACCCCTGATGCCTGGCCAAGGTGATAATGCTCTCTTTTACCCCCCCCCCCCACCCCCACCTCCTTTTCTCTGCAATCATTTGTTTTGGATTAAAAGCAGCAGTGTGAACGGGCAGCAGACGCGAGCCGTGTTTGGGTACAGGTGAGCTCTAAGCGGACAGACATGGAGATGTACTGGACCCGCCCAGGTGTGAAGTTAGGAGACAGAGTGCCCTCCCACCATGCTTTCATACGTCCCCAGACATGACCTGCCTTTGCATTTTCATTTCACCCAGAAATAAAAGCTAAAGGTTTTGTTGCTGCTTCGGCAATCTGTAATGGTTTGCTCTGAGTGTTGCAATTTGCGTATTGCATTCAGTAACAGCAAAACAATATACTGTGCAACATTAAAAAATGTTTAAAAGTAAAAGAAAAATTTTAGCTGTTTGTAGTTGCCTGCCAAAAAAATGTACACACACAATACTAAGATCACCATCCATCCATCCATCCATCCATTTTATAGCCCCTAACCCTAATGAGATTATAGGGGGGCCTGGAGCCGATCCCAGGCAGCACAGGGTACACGGCTGGGGGGAGACCTTGGGTGGGATTCCAGTCCATCACAAGGCACATACAGAAAATCATGCCAGTTGGAGAGATTGCATGCTTTCAGACTGCAGGAGGAAACCCAGATCCAACACGCAATCTCCATGCACGTGAGGAAACTCAACCCCCCAACCCTGGAGGTCAGAGGTAACTGTGCCACTGCAGAGCGCAGTCTGGTGCAGTGATTTTATATGACAATTCATACTTGAACTGACTGGCAGAATCTAAAGAGCATAGTGATTAATTTTTAAACATATGCATTGCAATACTTTCATGAATTTGTCATTTTGCTATTTTGACCTTATTATTAAATTAAGATTATTTCTCAGATCATCAGGCACGCAGAAAGAGCCCTAATTACAGGGGGTCGGCTGAAACTTTGAAAGTCACGCAGGCGCTTTTTCAGGTTTGACCTTTCTGCAACGCTGCCCCGTATTCGCCGGTTGTCAGCACATGTTTGTCTGGAGCCATCCGTCAATGCCAACCATCAGTCCACCGCATTTCCCATCAGTCCCATTATCTGGGATCAGAGGCGAGCCGTTGCGGGTAGCCTGCGGGATCATTAAACCTCTGCCGACCAGGTACCGCTGCTCGTCCAGGTGGCCTGTTGTTATTTATAACAAAGAAACAACACAGCAGACACGGCTGACACGGGGCCCTGGAGGACCGCAACACCACAAGGACGAGCGGAGAGGGGGAGGGGGAGGGGAGGGGGAGGGGTGGCTCTGTGATGTCATCGCTGAAGGACGGCTAAAAGTGGAGCGCCACTCCCCTCGTCTCGAAACCAGCGGAAAACTTATTGAGCAGCTGTTAAGTCCGGAAGATTGATTATTTTAATTGCTAACACTTTGCTTTGGTAACATCTGAATACTCTGTGTCAAGTTTGAAGGATGTTACCCTCTTTCCTTTGTTTCGGATCCTTAAAGAGGAAGGGTGCCCGCTTTTAAGTTGACCTTAAAGGGCCCTCGTTGGGTATTTTCAGAGATCTCTATGTGAGGCCACGCTTGGGGTCGGGTTACTAATGACACCCCATCTTTCTGTGCTCTACCCTCCCTCTGGGTTTTAGGGATATGCAGGCTACAAATTGTCGCATTAATTTATGCATTTGTTTTAGCCCTGTTAGCCCAGAAAAAAAAGGAAAACTGCAGAAAGCAGTGCCAGAAAAATGATCGCAGGATAGCAGGGCTGCTAACACATCTTGTGCAACTGCATTACTCAATATATCTTTGAGTTCTTACTCTTAATTTATAAAGGGCATTTTTGAAATATATTATGACTATTTATTAATAATTTGGATTTTAAAGTACTATCCATAATTCACTGGATTCATTTCGACACGGTCAGGAATTTTGAGTCGGAGCCATTAAAACCTCCCACAACAATGGAGCTGAAATCTCCTACTGCAAGGGAGGAAAGGTGTAGATGGAAAACTGGACACTCACAACGGTGATGGCCTGGTTTTATTAACACGTAATAGGCAATTGATAGCATAGAGTGGTCCGGTGATGGGTTCATGGGACAATTATCTCTCTTTAGTACCTTACTGTAGCAGCTCGAGGGGAGGCTTTTATTCTGACACTCCAAATCTATATGGCTGCTTTTAAGAGGCTCTAAAATCACCCACCATGGGTTGATAAAAGATGGCCGCCTTTGTCTGGTTTAAATATCACTTTGGATAAACTTCACATATGCAGCAGGTCCTGCATTCTACACGCCCGTATTTCAATCCCTCCTCAGAATGTAAGAGTCTCGATCTCAACACATCCGGGAAATGTGGATTTTAAACACAAAATGTACTTAGGTACAACTACATAAATAAATCATCTCCTTTGTGTTTCATACGCAGATCACAGGTGTGGGATAAAATTCAAAACTGGCCGTATTCCTCTCTCTCTCTCTCTCTCTCTCTCTCTCACTCTGTCTCATTTTCTTAAATTTCATACGGTTGCCCCAGAACGCGACCCCCCCTCCATTTCTGCTCCTTGGCCCCAGGCTAGGCTCCAGGTTGTGAAGGCCGCGGGCAGGTGTCCGTGTTTTCCACATCCCTCTGCATCAGTCATCCCGGAAGGAGGGTGCAGACAATTAATCCTGGAGTAGAATTGAAAGTCAGAAGCAGAGTGTGAAGGAACAGACTGACAATAACAGAGTGGACCTGGCCAGCATTAATCTCCCTCACCCCAGCGAGCCTGTCAGGCATGACTGGCCAGCCAGTGACTAATCTCGAGCTTTGCATATGGTGGTCGCAGGCGCCAGTGGCTTCCTCCCCTTTTTACAGCGGCTGCCGCGGCCTGCCTTCCGCTATGCTAGATTTCCGGCCAGCGTGGAACGCAGGGGAAGAGGAGCGAAGAAGGAGCGCGGCAGAGAAACGTAAACTGCTTTGCCTCCCACCAGCTCCATTCCACTCAGGTTGTCGAAAGGCCCTTTTAACTTCTCTGGTCGGTCAAGCGCAGCGCACATCAAAAGCGGGACGTGGGACAGGTTAATCCATTAACACTGCAGGATATTTTAAGCACTTTTGGGAATAGTTTTCAATTGATTTTATCGTCACCTTTCCACTGGATGTAGATAGGCTGCTGCTGAAGTTGCAGTATTACTATTCCTCAAAAGCAGAATATCGACGGTGAATTTTTAGGAAAATTATTCACTCTGCATTTTCCCCAAGTAAAAAATACATAACTCGCAATGCTGGCATTTATGTATTCTATACGTAAAAGTATGAAAGGTTGAAAAATATTTTATGCATTTAGTTTTATAGTCTATATTGAACAGTTTGTGAGTTTCTACATAGTTTGACTTTTGCTAGGTGGATACTTTAGTAACAGTGGGAGAGAGATTAGCATTTAAACCTGAAAGAGGGTAGCTGACTTCTTCTCCTTTGTCCAGGCAGATCCGTCTTTTGGTCTTCGACCCTTCTGCCCCCCCAGCCTGTCAGTTTCCCACCAGTTGCAAACAGCAGAACACACATGCTAAGCTACAGCAGAAACATTCCCAGGAAGCACATATGATATTTAATCCAATGCTACTGCCATGTCAAATTGACTCTGAGAAGGATTATAAAGCCACGGTCATCAATGGAGAATTTGGTGAAATATCTCCAGCCCTGTTAGTGACAAATACACTCTAAGCCTTCGGTGAAAGTGTCCTGATAAACAACAGCATAAAATTAATTTATGGCCGCCCCTAACTGTGAAAATCAATAGTATGCATATTAAATTTGCTTCCCTTCACAAAAAAAGGAGCAAATCTCTTGCTTTAGCCTCAGTTCATGATTAGAACCACTGAGACGCTCAGTTTGGTCTATATTAAAAATTACACATGAACATTTTCTTTCCGTTGCCGTTTGACACTCTTTGGCCCTCTTTTCTTAAAAGTCAGTCTTTCCTCCCGCCCCTCATATATATTGTGGTAGAATAGCAATAGTATAGGGAGGGGAATGGAAGGTTAACTACTATAAGGATATTGTGAGATAAGGCCCAGTTTTGCTTCAGGGCTGGTTGTCAATGGCTGGTTCTAATCAATGATATTTCAGAGCTATAACTACCCCAATATATCCTGTTCTCATTATCACCTCCCTGCACAAAAGCATCAGCCCACAGCTAATGTGTGTGGTGTGTTTTTTTTTCCCCTGCTTTCTCTTTTCTTCCTGGTCCTTGATTCTCCTGAAGGGCTAAATCAGAGCAGGACACATAAAGGCCATCAAGGCAGTGCTGTTAACGGGGTGAGCTCACGGAAACGACACCATCCCTATCACATTCCGCGCTGCTTGCTGTTCATTAGCAAGCCCCCCCCCCCCCTCCACTCCACACATTTCATGAATCTCCGTTAATATGTCATTCATTGAGCCATTCTTTGGAAATAAATTAAAAGATTTTCCATGTGGCTGCAGTCCTGGGCTACAAACTGCACGGTCGGGAAAAACAAAACGCCATGACAGGGTGGGGGGGGGGTGTCTGGGTGGCCCGCAATGCAGGGCTGTGGGCACAAGGTGGAGCCCCTCCTGGCAGACTGTCACGGCGACCGCATTAGCGCTTCATTAAATCACACTCCGGCGTCGATGCTCTCGCCCTGCACCGGGAGCCACCGATTAAGAGTATTCAGAGACCCAACTGGAGCCGTGTGCTTAATAAAGGTGTTAGGAGTAGTGACAGGTTGGGTGCAGCAGGACGCGACGTTGGGGGGCGGGAGGGCTGGTTATGAATACCACACGCTTTTGTGTTCCTGTTTTTCAAATGTTATAATGTGTCAGTCAAGGCAGAATAATCACAGGCACCGTCTCTGTCGTCAATTAGAATCTCCCCCCTTGAATAAAAAGGCCCTTTCTGTGGTTTTTGTATTATGGATATGTTGATTTTCCAGAATAAGGGACTATATGTAATCCACAGGTGAAAATTATTCACCAAATTCTTCTGATTGTTCCTTTGATTGTGAAAGGCAGCAGACAGTAACCAAAACTGCCATAAAACGTACGAGGATGAGATTAAGCACCTTAATGGGATTGGATGTCACGAATAATTAATGATTTCCGTGTTTCATTTTGCCAGAGAGCAGAGTCGACGGTACGATTTTGAAGATAGCAGGCTAATTAGCCACTCTCACTGCCGCTTGCGTCTTGCAGAGTGCGTCGTATGATAAAGGCGATTTATTATTCCCGCTGTTATGAGGCTACTGTAGTGTGTTTTTTTCCTGATTGTGATTGGATTCTCATGTCGACAGTTATCTGCTGATGTGGAGACATTCTCATCACAGATATCTGCACTCACTGAAGGCTGCGGGAGAAGAACAACCTTTATTTTATTGAAATTAGACACTTTGAATATAATGTGTATATAATGTATATAATGCTGCATATACATACATGAGAATGTTTAAAATGCACACACACACACACACACACACACACGCACAGAGGCACTTTTGCTGTCCTAAGCGGGGAGAAAAGATTTCATAACTTGAAGTCAGTGACGTTCATAAAAACAGTTTGGATTCATTGAGTGACCTGGTGAAATGACATATGATATATTTTTTAACCAAACAGAACCTGTCTTTGATCTCAAAGGTACCAGTTGTAACACAAAAAATCTGTGCTTTATTGAATATACAGTAGGAGCCACTTGAATTTTCCCATCCCAGCCGGCTGCCAGCCGAATCCCAGCCAAGTCCCAGCCAAGTCCCAGCCGAAAGGGAGAGCCCCCCTTCTCCAAGGGGTGGGCCTATATTTCA
>JAODJW010000019.1:23811874-23823945 GCA_026777045.1 Hyperopisus bebe
TTTAACGGAAAGTAGCACTAAACCCTGTCTGGGCGGGCGGCAGCCTGGGCCGGTCTGTTCATTCAGCCCCCTGCCCCTGGTGTGCATGACAGGTTCTGCTGGAATCAGGGTCTCACTCAGGCCGCCGACGGCCAGGACAAACGGGACGTGTGTTGCGGGGGGGTGGCACTCCGTTGGGTGGGGGGAGAACAGGGGCAGGAGTGCGGGATTCCTTCCCTGACATTGCCAGACAAACCAGGTCTAATCCGTCCTGCTGCCAGTCTGACTTTCCCGTAATCCTATAATAAACATTAATATTTTGTTTAGAAAAATAAAAAATAATGTTGTGAGTGGAGCAGTATGTCATGTTAAGTGGGGCACATGTTTAATTTTATTGGCTTTAACGTAATCGATAAAAGCCGCGAGCATCCGACGTTAGCGCGTTGGAGAAAGCTGTCTGCAGGAGCGGCTGACTATGCACGTAAATGGCAGTGATGTGGAGAGTAAAGAACAGCTTTATGTCAGTACTTCACCTGTCCGCCTTCAGATCTGACGGCTCCCGGCTTTGATTGGCAATAACGGCAGATTGCCCTCATGCCAGAACGATACTCTAAGCCGGATCAGGACACATTTTCCTTCGTGAGAAGTAATCAGCAGGCTTGCGCCCTTGACATGTTCCCCAATCCTCCATCAAAGAGCCCCCGCCTGTCTGCCAGGGGATGTGTGTTCCCTTCGTGGTGAACCAGTAGTGGGAGAGTCATGCTAAGCTGGTGGGATGAGGAGGTGGAGCGGGCATATCAGTGCCGTGATGAGAGACGCAGGGCATCGCTCACTCCATGGGATCAAGCCCTCTAAGGTTCCAGTCACTGCTGCAGTTGGCACTGGGCAGCGGGACAGGATGTGTGCTGGCAACAGCAGGACTGAGGTGTACAAGAACCTCCTGCCACTGTCAGTGCAACTCTAGGGCGCCTTCTATGTCGGAAACCGGTACTACAACAGCACCGAGTCTCTGTTATTTCAAACTAATGCTATATTTACAGAGTTTAACTAATCAGAGCAAACAGAAGAGAAAAAGTGCAAAATGAATAGAAATTAAGCACTGGAGACTGATACAAGTAAATTTTTTGTTTTTGTTTGTAAGATATCAACTTGTGTATGACCATACAAATGGGGTAAAGTTCTATAATTGTCTGTAAAATGAATCAAAATTAAGAGGCTGTCTGACATTGTGAATCGAACCTCCGTAAAACAATGTTGCAATTTTGTGAGAGGAGCAGGAGCATCTCGCACATGCATTACTTATTATTTACGGGTGATAGCCTTATTGGAATTGGGGAGGAACATAATTTACATTTTTGGTTTTGTTAAGCTTGGGATGAGGGTCAGGTTCTGGTTTAGAAGATCATTCTGTTTTTCTTGTCTTGTCTGTTTTGTGTTCCCAAATTGATCATCTCTGGTTGCCCAAATACTCTTCTGAGCATGTTCATGGCTGAAGGTATCAAAGCTTTTCCGAACATGTACTCAGCTGGTGATTATCGTTCACCTTGTAAGGTGAAGAGCATCGAGCTGTGTGGGGTAAAACCACAGTCTGTGACTCCCACTGATGCATCGTTAAGGAAAGGTAAGCAGGAGGTGACTGGCTCCCAAAAAAAATCGCCCATCCAGGAATTACCAAATCGGATTACGCTCCACTACTCTTAACGCAGTCATTGCATTAACAAATGACACAGTCCACTCTTACCCTCAGCCTTAACTAGCAGACAGAATCAAGTCCAGTGGCCTTTAATGGCAATTAAAACTCCCCCCAAATGCACGCAATCAACATCTTCGCGATGTTGTTGTCGAAAATAAACACTTCAGGTTTACTCTGCTACATCATTTAGTCATTTTATTAAAACAGTTGTTATAATTATAGCCTGACTGGTATCAGGTCTGTGCGTATTTATGGCCCATTCAGTGCTGCTTGTCTTGATTATCACAATCTGGGAGGAGAAAGTAAATTATAATGAAGGACCATGCAGCCCAATTACAGATAAAAGCGGCCGAGTGAGCTGCTGTAATTAGATGCCGTTGCCTCTTCCCTTTCCAGACTGGCACGTCCGAGGAATATCTAATAGTCATTTTTATTATTTTAACCTATTGGTCACATGTCTACCCAAAGGCATGGAAGAGTCCTCATCTCTGCAAAAATAATTGTATCCAGGAAAGCAAACTAGCGAGAGAGGAGGAAGGAGGTGAGGAATGTTGCAATGAGAATGGAGGTGAGAAGGGAGGGACTTTACTAGATCAGTGTTGCTTCCTTCCTGGCTTAAAGCTGAAAGGTATTAACAGGGCTGCTAATAGGGTCTATATTTAATAATAACCATAGGATGTACTGGCTTCTTTCAGCTGAGATGTAGTTCCTTAATTTACTTATGGTGAGTGGAACGCGTCTATCGACCAGTACAGTACTGTGCTCAGTTGTGACGCCACTTTTGGAAAGCAATGAATATGATTGGTAGACAAGATGAGCAAGGAAGCTAGCAGGACCCAGGTGTGGCTGGGAAGGGGGGGGGGAGGGGAATCAATTAAGGTATCTTTAAAGGTCCATGCACTGTATAGTGGTGTAATTATATAAGAGGCAACTGAACTGATGGGCTGATGGGATGACAGGCAAAAGTGAGTGATTATGGAAATTCTCCCCATAAGTTACTATTTTAAAGCATCGTTTAAAAATGATCTAAGTAGACGGCATGGTCATAATGGATGCTTAATCCAACAAGAGGGGGGTGAGGTTGCAGGAGCAGCTACATTGTAACCAAAGGTATACCTTGGATATGCGGTGGGAAGAGCATTAAGAACAATGCTGTCCGTGGTGAGTGTTTGTTACTACGGCAAAGGAGGTAATCATTAATATACAACAGTGTTTCCTAATTCGGTGCTCGTTGTGGACTGTCTGGCAGGAAGCTGGGGGCAGCGAAAACGTGGACTCTCTGTGGGTCCCCAAGGACTGGATTGGGAAACGGCTATAGACTAGCATTAAATATCCCTAATAACTATAGTCACGAGCTAGTTCAGATGTTTACACTAACCTCCATAATGCTTATATGTAAATCTAGAGATGAACACACACCCTGACTTTCACACACGATGATAAATGCGTGTTTGGATGCCCGTTCTGTTTATAATCTCTAATTCCCGCCGCCAAACCCTCCATGGCAACGCCGCTCTGTGGCAAACGGCTCGCGGTAGCAGCGCTGCGCGAGCATGTTGTTTTTCCCGCGGTCGTGCTGAACGGGGCGATGGATTAAACGATAAATGAATGATTTATTAACCGTTGCCGTGGTGCTATTTAGATGGATTGCTACATGAGCCCCGTGACCCCACTTACGGAGTCCTCCCTGGCATTTGTCTGAGCCGATCAGAGAGGCAGGGCTGAGGAACAGGGAAGGGGGCTGTGCGGTGAGCGGGGAGGGTGCGGAGGGCGGGTCAGTCGGTTCGCCGGCCAGCTGTGATCCGGTGACAGTCTGCCGCTACTTGATCAATGGCTGGGCGAAAAGGTGCCGTTATTGGGAGGCGTGCTTTCGGAGCGAGGTGCCGGTAATGGGCTGGGCTGGTGGCACTGGGGCTCCGTTTGGAAGCAACAACAACAACAACAACAGCAACAAGAAAAGCAGGATTTACCTTCTCTTCTGTATTCTAACACCACAGTGGGATTTATGGCTGGGATTTACAAGAAGTATCAATGCAGAAAAAAACTTATTGATTAAAAAAACTTTACTTATTGATTTTAATAATCAAAATTGTAATTTTGATTATTAATTGTGAATTAATCACAGTCACGTGAAGGAGTACAAGTAAGCGGGTGCCCAGATGTTACTGAGAAGTTTGTCCACAAAGCTTGACTAACCAAAAGAACAGCGACCTTGACTTTAAGGAGGAAAGCCTGTCTGAAGAGTCCCAGTCCCCGGCCAAGCTTAGCGCTGCTAGTCACCGGCCTGGAGGAGGGCCTGCACATCACTGCCTGCACATCACTGCCTGCACATCACTGCCCACACATCACTGCCCGCACATCACTGCCTGCACATCACTGCCCACACATCACTGCCTGCACATCACTGCCCACACATCACTGCCTGCACATCACTGCCCGCACATCACTGCCTGCACATCACTGCCATTACCGAGGACAACCAGCCCCCAAGTACCCATTCTGATTACCCTACAGCTAACTGGCTGATCAGATATAAATATCTGTACATGACAACAGTGCTACACCTGTTTATTTTCGCCTTATCCCAGAATCATTTCCTGTCACTTGATAAGTTCACTTTCATTACAGCTTCAGTAAAGAAATAAGAAAATGCATACACTTAACAGCAAAAAAAATGTATGGAAGAAATATTTAAAGTTTAAATACTGTAGATAGTAATAAAAATATGACGTTAAATATACTCCAAATACATTCTGTACTCTGGGATTTCCTCTGTTTTCCCAGACACATTTCTTATTTTTTTTGGTTTTCTCAGTAAAAAAAAGCACTGTGAGAAAAATCAGGTAATAATATAAGATAATTATTCCTATGGCATTAGGACTACAGAGTTTTGAATCATGTACACAGATCAATGTGAATTATGTACGGAGCATTATGCAACTTTTTCAACTATAAAAATACACATGATGCTTTATCTATTTCCCACAATGCAGGTGTTTTAAAACTGTTTGATTCACAGCATCAGCTGTGTGAGTGAAGCAGGCTTTAAAGGGACAGTTTTCATTTTACACAGGTTTTAAGATCCTCCAGTGGGAGGCTCTGGAAGATCGTCTCAGGAAGATCGTCTCAGGTCACCCTCATCAGCGCATCTCATCATCCAACGGCTGCTCTTTTCACTCTTCACACTCTTTATAATCTACTCTGCTCTACTGTGTCGATGCATCTCCCCCAGAACACGTAACCATATTCATGGTGATGCGGAGGGTTCTGTGGCCTAACGATTGGCAGAGAGTAGGGCTTGACTGGGATTAAAAATCAGCCCTGGACTTTGGGGGCCCCCACGATTAATTTTGTGAAGCCGGGGGTCGTGGGGGCCCATGAGCCATTTTGCTGAGCAGGGGGAGGAGACCCCTACAATGAATTTTGCCAAGAACGGGGGAGGCACACGATAAGTTTTGCCAGCCCCCTAACCCATCCCCAAAAAAAATGCTCGGTGTGCCAGATGGCCAATCCAAGCCGGGCAGGGACAGGGGGGGGCACCTGGGGTCCCCCAAATCTGCCCAGTCCTCTGTTTGAAGCTAAACTGGAAAATACAATTACAGTAAGCAACTGAGGCTCTTCATGGGCATTTTGGGTCACTATGGGTAAAAGTCTGATTGTGGCGAGAGCCCAGGTTACAGCCGGAGAATGGGGGGCGACATCGAGGGGGAAGACATCTGCCGTGCACTTGCAGCCCTCTACCTCTCAAATGGATAATTCCGGTGATTCCTCTGACAGGGCGCGGTTTAGATTTTGATTTATGTTCTTCTAAAGCTAAAATCAAAGATTCCATCTTGTGCTATTTTATGGCAGCTGAGATGATGAATGGTGCAGTCTCACAGCCAAAGCAAGGCACCGTGTCTTTGCCCTGGATTTTAATTGCTAAAGTAGCCAGTCATTGCTCAGTTTTAAAGGGGGGGGGAGGGGGTGGTAAAATAAAACGCAGCAGACTGATTCTCCAAAGTATGGAGAAGACGGAGGCTTGAGTTCACACTAAGCAGCTGCTAAACTCTTCACGCTGCACATACTGCTAATGACTTACAAACCAACCATAACTATGAGCTGATCATTCACCATGTGCTTCAAAAATATAGGACCGTTCTAGATTTTATCATGAATTATTTCCTTTGCATGTCCTCCGGTTTCAGAATCTACGTAATACTAAAACCATTTCCAAACATGTAAACATGAAATGAGAAAGTTTCATTTCTGTGTGCCTGAAACTACGCAGATGATAAATAATAATAACCCTTGCAAGAACAGTGATCTGCGAACGGAATAGAATGAAAAACCCCATAAACATGTGTAAATAAAAGCCAGATCCAGCACGCCATGAAGTGTACATGACAATGACAATCCCAGCTACATCCAGTAACATTGTTTCCCACACGCTGCAAACGAAATCAATGATTCAAATTTAAAACATAAGAAACAAGAACAAGCAGGCAATACATTATTTCGCATCTGCTGACCCAATGGGAATTTGTAAGAATTTTTAATAAAGCATGATTGTAGTTTATATGACTGAATAATTAAATCATATGGAGATTAGGAAGGGAAATAATAATCTTTTATTTTTTGCCTGGGTACATATGTGTACACATGCAGGAAAACGAGCCCCCGCTCTTTCTATCTAGGCATCGTGGCATAGAAATGACCTCCTGAGTACACTGGTAGAGATGATAGCATCATCATCCGCTGGACAAAAATAAATAAATAAGCACGTGTATGAGAAAGTGAAGGAAGCCGCCTCAGGTGATGCAAACTGTTGGCGGTAATTTATAACAATGACACGGGAGCGACATTTCTCTAAATGAGGCATTCAGATCGCCAAAGCAGTCATTTATTCTGCTGATTAATACAAATGATATTGATAATGATAAACATAACAGGGTACTGAGGCTCGGCGCGGGAGGAATGGAGCTGGCAACAGGGAAGGTGACGCATTTTTTGGATTGCGTGCGGGTGACTGGGAAGTGACACACCTTTATGGCATTACGACTCCTATTTGCCCCAAGGAGGCACAGAGTCGTGAAACGTTTCGATTGTTTATTGTTTTAGGTTATAACAATGCCTCGAGGATCGCTGTCATAATCGATGGAAGCACTGTAGCAACTCTGCAAATGAAGTCATTATGCACATGTGACCTTTTTTTTCTTGTCACATGACAGCAGCTGAGGTCTAGATGTGTGCTGCGTTCTGGAAGGCCGTGTGACGCCACACCCAATACCCCTGTGGCAGTGGCCTGTCGCAGTTCGGCTGCGTCCGAGTTCATGTGTCTTCCGCTGCGACCCTTGCTTCCCGCGGCCCTCTACAGAAAAAGAAGCAGCAATTCTCCATGAAATATTCCACATCTCTGCCATATACTCCATAACATACTGAACTAGCGAATTCCATGAAAAAAAGAAAATTATACATATGTGGATCAACATAAAAAGTCACTTTATTTGGGGGCCCGAAGTGTGTTGATGTCAGCCTCTGATAAAGTTTATGTCTTCCTGCCATTTTTTAAAAGTAAACATGTTCTATACTACATGACATTACTAAGTAGGTTAAGTATAGCCCAGGGCAATCATCCATCATTACAGAATGTAGCATATTCTCCACTCTGAAAGGTAAAAGTTTCCCACTGTACCAAGATGACATTTAATTTTTCATATCTCCTTCGTAGTCGCAGAATGAATTTTGGCAGTCCTGATGCAATTTAGCAGCTTGGCAGTTTAAAATTGGGCAATGAATCACGCGGATTCAATAGGAACCAGTGGCTGCATAATATTTCCTCTGTGTCAGGAGAAAGAGAGAGGTGCTGAGTCTTTGGACAGTGCGTCCCTTCCCCCAGCACAGATGTCCCAGGATGCAATGCACAACATGTGCCGGCTGACTCGCTCGCATTTAAAGGGGCACGAAATTAATATGTGTGTAATGTGGGCAGAGCTTTCTCATTTTCCATCTATGCTCATCACCTTTTCAGGCAACACGTTGCCTGAGTCTTTTCAGATGACATCACTGCCACGTTAAGCTACGTATGAGTGTCTGCTTTCAATTATGTATCTCGCTAAGGAACCACAATCTTGTAAAACAGACATAGGTGGCATCACTATTTACCTAAAAGAGACATAGGCGCCATCATTATTCACGAAACGTGATAATTATGTTGACACAAAACAAACTACACAGCCGATAGCTGTTTATGAAGCAGCTAATGTATAACAACAGAACAAAACTGATAACAAGTTGTCTCAAGGGGACTATTTGAGAACTATTCTAACTATTTCGGCACTGCATTCTGCACACTCATATACAGTGTGGCCCCCCCTTTACAAAGTTAGGAGTTCCATTTATATACCTTCAGAAGGTGAGGAGGCTTTATAGGGTCCAATGTTTGCTTTTTTTGACAGAGTGCACAAAGGATAGAAATCGATAGCAGCAATCGAGGCCAATCACAGAGCAGGGCGGCAATGAGCGCGCTCAGCTCAGCTCTGGCTCCCGTCCGCATCCACCCAAACAAGCAGAGAATGGACTGACAACCCTTTTGACGGAAGGTGTTTATTAGTCTGGGTACAGTGAGAGAGGGCAGAGTCAGCTGGGCCGCTGCGGGCTCTGCCAAGACCTTAAGGAGTAAGACTCTCAGCCTTTTTACAGGGCCACAGTGAGGAAAATTAGTGTTTATTCTTGTAGAAAAGCAAGTGATGAATTGGTTTATTTATATGCTAAAAGACTCCTGGTCTCTCATTCTGTAACTGCATATAGTAATTTTCATCTATGCAGGCAGCTCTAGCTTGTCGAAATATAATATTTTAAATGGCAATAAGCAGACCTGTGTTTTGTAATTAACAGCGACATATAGCATAACAATACAGTGAATTATTTAAATATTTTAGTTATTGTCTTTGAATAAATATTCAGCATGAATAATGTACCTAGTAATATGCCTTCAAAACAAATTATATGAATAGGCCCGATTTAACACACATGTTGACCTCAGTCCAAACTCCAAACTCAGACAAACTCTGTGCAGACTCCTTCTTAGTCTTATTAAAACGTTATTTTTAGAAAAGTTGTAGCACATCCATCCATCCATCCATTTTCCGACCCGCTTTATCCTACTGGGTCGCGGGGGGTCCGGAGCCCGTTGTAGCACATTTTAATATCATTTTAAATGTTTTAGTTTCACATTTACAGTGCTGGTTCTGAATGTTGATTCAATGCAATCTTTGTTTTTGACGATCATTAACATTTGTTTTCTTCTGATTGATATTTGGGTAGAATAATATGACATGGCACATGCTATTGTGCTATTTCAGTGCTTTTTTTTGCACATTCACCTCTGATTTTTCATTTCTGAAACCTCTCTTGTTGCTGTACTTTCATTTCTCCTGACTCTTGGATGGAGCCGACTCCACCTATTTTAACTCCAAGCTGAAGAAGGCTTTGTCATCTATAAGCTCTGTCGAGTGCAACTTAGGATCCCTCCAGCTGCTCGTATCAGTCACATGAAAAAGTCCATCCCGAAGAAAAGGATGTTCGGTCGTCAGGATCTATACCAGCTTCACAGAAAGGTTACAGTTTCCCTGCAATTCAAGATGGAACTGATAGAGTAGAAATCAATGTACTTATGGGCCGTTTGCTTAGTAAGTGTACGAGTATCTCAGTGGACAGAACATACACAATTGATCAGGATTTGCCAAAACAATAAAACGAATATGTATTATTTGATAACATGGTAACTGCAAATAGTAATAATTAATGCGATAACTATGGAAAACCACCCAAATATTTTCTTGTTTTCTAAAGCTCTATATTTCTGTGACATGAATGGGTGATTAATGAAATATGTACGTCTTGAAAATCAGTCATTTCCAAAGCGATCTGTTGTTTTCTTCGGATCTTCCAAGTTTTTATGGTTTGGCAACTTTATCTGGCTGCTTCTTTGCTGTGACTTCAGCATTAGTCAGGGAAAAGGCTGTGTGAAACACGGGGCCACAAACAGAATCCATTTGCATATTAATCATTATGTGTTTTTAATTTATTATTTATTTTGAGTGACGCTAATTACCGCCAAACCAGCTGTTAAGCTGGCAAATCATCAGCTATCAATCTGTTACCTCACTGAAAGTCATGTGACAGCATGGGAACTTTCTGGAAATTTCTCTATATTTTTTCATTATTTTTATTTTAATACAGTGATATGAGTGTAATCTTTAACATGTAACATGCAAACAGCACACAGTACGATGTGTGAATGTTTTAACATCAGATTAACAGTTAATATAAATGTGCAAAATTTGCTAAATGTCCCTTCTAATTAATTTAGTAGTTGCTGTGTATGTCAGTGCATAAAAACTTAAATAAGCGGCTTGTCTTGGAGCCAAAATGGAGCGTGAACAAACTGCTTTCAGCAGTTTTTGCTAATGAATAGCATAATAAATTCTATTTGATATGTCGTTAGCCTGTTACCCAACAGTACAACATGATACCGCAATGGAAAAATAAATAAACCTGCGAAAGACCCAGATGATAAACATCTCGATCCTAAAGATGAAGACAAAATACCCAGTGATAAAACTATCGTTGACAAATATTGAGATTATATACACAGAAGGGTACATGTCCTCGAAAATGATATTATCAAAAGAAAATAGATTTGGCTAGTTGGCTTGTAACCCTTGAGCGAGGGGAACCGTAATCCTTAGCATATGTTAGAAACTGGTATGGTCAATGTTCAAAGCAAACTCATTCATCCATTCTGGCTTTGCTGGAGTTCAACCTCAAGAGCAAGGTGAGTGTTGAGTAGGGGGAGGGGATTTGAGGTTCACTTTCCCACTTGGTTTTGTGGCCAATGTGGGTAGGAGGTAGTATAGTGGTTGGGGTCCCTAGAGTATCCCGTAGTGATACCCTTAAGCAAGGTACTTAACCTGAATTTCTTTAAAATATACAGCTGTATCAAACTGTATAAACTGTAAATTGCTTTGGATTAATGTACCTGCTAAGAATGTACCTGTAAATCATTAGTTGTTAAGAACATCACCGTGTCCCCTTCTTTACTCTCCAGTAGGTGCCATTCGGTGACTATGTGGAGGCTTCGGTCTTGTGGTTGCAGTTTCAGGGTATCAGTGGATCTTACCTGTTTACGTTTGCACAGGTTTCCGTGGCCTTCCTTCAGTCGAGGTCAGTCATGAACTGGAGAGAATGTTTCTGGACAAATGTGCTTTGAAGTTGCTTAAGTTTACTTCTGAGAATTCTACCATATGCTGTGACTCAATCACTGCATGGTTCTGCTGTGTTGCATCAAAAAAATGGTTGGCTACATTGCAATTTTTCCAATAATTTTTTATTCTGTATACGCTGATTCTTTCACCCTGACAACGTTTGAAATAAAGCAGTTATTATTTCTACTACACTTACAACACGTTGCCCTAAAGATTTGGTGAGTTATGTGTTCCATCAGCCTAACTTTTGGATAAAATGGGCATTATTATTGAATCCTTTTCTTAAATACAAATATTCCATCATTCAGTGAAATGGTCACTTGAAATAAGTGTGACGCCAAAGTATGAATTGGACCAAACAATCTCACCCAGTACATGAATTAGCTGCTGTGTTCGCAGGATACATTTCATTAACTCACTGTAATGTAAGTGAACCCCATAAAGAAGTATGATATAAAAATCAATGTCAGGCAATAAAACAGATCCAATGTGTTGAATTCATCTGATCTAATTTGGCTACAGACTAAGGCAACATGCTTTGTGAAGCATTTGTATCATCTTGGTAGTAAAGAGCATTTGGTTCCAGGTGAACTTATAAATAATACACCACGTATTCATGCATGTTCTAACTGCATATCCTGGTTTGGGGGGAGGCATCTGAAGGCCCTGTTGGGTAGCACAGGGCATAGGATTGGCGCACACCCTGGATGGGCACACACACGCACCCTGTCACACATGCCATACTTTGGCCGATTTAGAGATACAGATTATCAGAACCACATGTCTTTGGAGAGCAGGAGTTAAGCAGAGTACCCCAAAGACACCTGTAAACACGGAAGCTCAGCACACAGAGAACAGAGACGGGATTTGAATCCTCAGCCATGGAGGTCTGGGGCAATAGTGCCACCCCCCTAATATATTCTACACAGTATGCAATCTGAGCACCATATATAAAGGCATCTGAGAAAGCTCAACACAAATATTGATTTTGAGATACTTTAGGTCAACCTCTGCGTCTAGATCTCAGCACTGTTGCATGGTACAAATTCCAGCAATATACACAGACACACACAGACGCACACACACACAGTCGGGTAAACATATCATACGCATGCACACACACACACACACACACACACACACACACACAC
>JAODJW010000019.1:23824542-23836230 GCA_026777045.1 Hyperopisus bebe
AAATACTAGCTTTAATTAGTGGAGGCCAGCAGAGTGCTATGCACTGGGGGAGGGGCTCGATGCAGTGATTTCTGGGGGGGGCAATGTCACTATTTGCCATTCAGTTGGACTCTGTGAAAGTGCCAGCCGTGGATCTCATGGAGCAGATGTTTGCCTGAGACTGTTGGACTGTCAGGCCCCGGCTAAGTTCAGTGATTCTACAATGTGGTGAACACTTCCCTGTTCCACTTTGTAAGATCGCATCACACTAACGAGGATGCAAATGAAAGGGGGGGGCCGCGGAAGGCTATAGATGAACTGCTTGTCAAAACAAATAAGTTTCTGGGTGTGGGGGTCGCTTGCTCAACTGGGTGGCGTGGTATAATTCGTACATGGAGTTGTCCGCCTTGTTTGCAGGACGACGCTGTCGTTTCCTCCGCCGTCGTGTCGCTAGATTCGACCGCCCCCCTTCCAGCACTGAAGATCAACCTCTCGCAAATCATATGTTCAATTCTGGCACCTTATCTGCTCACTCTCCTCCTCCCTGTGAAGTTCAGCACTTTTAATCTGCAGCATAATAAGTACAATTAAATATTTTGACATTTTTGTTGATTTATTTTAACCACCATGCATTTTGTATTACATTAACTTATAATCTTTTCTTTACCATTAAAGAAGCAAGCATCATATGCATTACCAATAAAATGATTTAAAAAGATATTAAATATGTACTATTTTAGAGCCACATGCATGTTGAACTACCCACTGAAAAATGACTTTCATATACGTTTTATTTTTGTTGTTATAATACTATACTGTAGTATCCAATACTGTAGCATTCAAACGTCTGGAAACACCTACCAATATACATAAAACACATCTCCAGGTTCTGGAACAGTTATTTGGCAATGGAGAGTTATGGAGTCACCCAGTCTAAATCCAGTAAGATGGTTTGGGAAGAATAAGCATCCAACAGGTATAATGTGTACGTGGGAACTCCGTCAAAACTTCTGACAGAGCTTCCCAAGTGACTGCCTGATAGCTGCTTGGGATGCCAAGAGCATCCAGGACTGACATCTAGGCAAGGAAAAATGGCTACAGATGAATTCAGATATAAGGCAGTATTTTCTGGTCGCCGCATAATGCCATATGTGTTATTTCATAGTTTTGATGTCTTCACTATTATTGTATAGATAATGGTAAAAATAAAGAAAAACTTCATCCTATATAGAACAAGTACGTTCAAATGTTTGATTAGCACTGTGACTATAATCTATATAACACAGAAATATTAGCCACGATAAAAATTACAGTTAATTACATTGATATAAACAATTTGACAGAATGTGTTAATTTACAGATGAGCATATACTGTATGTTTGAAATAAGCGTAGGTTTTTAATAAAAAATTCAAAAATATTCAGGAAGCTTTATAAATAAGCACTGTTGACTGTATCCTTGTTTCAATCCTGAAGTTCTGGATTATGCTTTCTTCAGTAAAAACATTTTTTATTTATAATTTATAATTGGTAAAGCAGAAACATAATGGAATAAGAAAAAAAGCCCACTGCAACTTGTCAGTACATAACCATGAGTGACCTATTTCCAGAGTAGTAGATTTACGTGTTAATTAAGTCTAATTAAGATGGGCAGTTGTTTAAAATGACTATTATGGCTGTCTAAAGTCCACAGCTAGTGAAAATGAAGAGTGACGTATTGAACAGCCTGAATCGGCTACCCCACCCCTGCTTTATGCGTCTAGGTACAAACAATTGCATTACATATTGTAAAATTGCCATATATAATCATAATTTGCCTGAACATACGCTCTTTAATACAAACTCAAAGTTCCCAAAATGGCCTCACTGAGAGCGACAGAAGGCGAGCTTGACTCAAGAGAAGCGGCTGAAAGCGATGGATTAGCCGGCTGGTAGCGCAGCGCGGCCTTTGGGTCCATGGCGCTGGTACGATGGTGGGTCATCATGAGAGATATCAGCCTCGCAAATGTGACGTGACACACCGATCTGGAGGCTAATGCCGGATGTCACTCATCTCCTTCAGCAGGAAGAATCCTCTACATTTCCTTAACATTCTCCCTACATTCATTACAGAGAATAGGAATACAGTGTTTTATTATATTTTGTATTTTATTATATAATTATTATTTTATTAATTATTTTTATTAAACGTATACAGGCAGCCAACAACTTGCATAAGATTTACATGCGTAAATCCGGATTTGTGCAAAAAATATCTGACATACATAGAGTTTATGAAGGTGTTCATGCAAAATGCTGGCATACATACTGTAAGTCCATGTACACTTTATCTTTTAGTTTATTTAATTTGTACACTTTCATATAAAGTGTCATGAAGGGTATGGAGGGTAAATCCAGCTTACATACAATTTGACTCTCTTGTTGGACGGCTAGAACAACAAGACTTTGGGTCCCAAACCTCTCTTCAGAGGCACCCCAGCCGTTCCATGAATTCATTAAATTTCACCACAAGCTCATTTAATTAACATAATTAGTTAATTAACTTGATGAGGTATTGATTAGCCGAACATGGTATCCTACTGTTGAGTCAACAAATACACAGGTATATTGGATGTTTTCTACAAATACTGTGGTGAATACTTTAGGAGCAGCTTGAAAATGGCTAAGCTGACACAGATTAAGAGAGAGAATTTTACACCAATATGAAGGTCATCTAAAGACATTATGCATCTTACTGTAACTCTTATAAAGACACATGTGGATTTTAAAATGGTACACATATGGTATGACCACTATACACAGACTTTTAATAAGTACACATGAACAGTTTGAAACGTAATGTTTAATGCATGAAGCTGGCCATTAATAAGATGCATAATGCACTGTTCATCCTCTGGGGCCACTATTGCCAATCTCATTTACCTCTGTTGTGAAGCCCAGGACACGCGTTTAGTGGGCTTATTTACCTGAGAGAAACGGATGGGACAGATTACAATGGTCTGTCCAGAAAAATAGGAATTTTGGAGCTCAGGGTGAGCTGGGATTGCTAAAGTCTTCCACAGAGCTCAAGGTGAGCTGGGATTGCTAAAGTCTTCCACGGAGCTCAGGGTGAGCTGGGATTGCTAAAGTCTTCCACGGAGCTCAGGGTGAGCTGGGATTGCTAAAGTCTTCCACAGAGCTCCTACTCAGCTTTAGCCCTATCACTGGCAGCTGATTTTGTGAATGACCAGACCGTGGTTTTTCCAGGAAAAGGTCAGAGATGAAATATTCCCCACGCTCCTTGAACACACCCAAATGGGAGATGTCTCAGCGTGTGATGTTTTGATGGATGGATACTTCTACCATGACAGTTTGCATGCAGAAGCATCCAATTACATAAGCACTATGGGCAAGCTTTCCAAAACATTTCCAGGAAAAGAGAAAAAAAAATGACAACTTAAATGCGTAACATTAGCATGTGTAAGAACATCGCCAGTTGGTAAATAGGTACAAACCCTTTCCTGGCGTCGGATTTAAACATTTTATGTTGAGGGGAAGCTGTTTAAGAAACTCTGAAGTTGGCTTCAATTATTTATAGCCTGGGTAGCACTATTCAGTGTGGCCTTTTGGTAAAATGCCACAAAGACATTAACCTATATATCTCGATGATGAGATCTGGAGACACCAGTTCCTAATAAAATCATGAGACCTTTATTCTGTTCCATTCTAAAGCCAAATGTTACCTTTGCATGTAAATGAAAGTCGACTGGACTTCGAGAGGGTTGTGAATTATTACTATGAAGTTGCTATTGTAACACAGAAAGTTATATAGAAAAACTGCTAATCAGTATATACACACATTTATAGGGACACAGGTAACAAGCAATGATTCCTTTGATGCAATGTAACTTCTTTTGATATAACACAGTTAGTTAGTGCAATGTTTGCTGTTACCAGCTTTGTAGAGTAGCTATGTTATTTCTAAACCTTGTCAGGCAAACACCTCTGCAGAACATTGCACATCTGCAGGCAGCGTCCTTGTAATCTCTGTACAATCCAGTATTAACTAGCTTTCAGAGCAAAGAAGAGCAAACAGCCCATCCATCCTTCCATCCATCCTTCCATCCATCCATCTTCCAGCTATTTATGCAGTATTGGATCACACTGGGCTGGACCAGGAGCTTATCTCAAGCAGCAGAGGAGCAGGCAGAGGTAGAGGACCATACTGGCCATCACAGGCTGCATATAATCATGCATTACGACCAATTCAGAGACACCATTCCATCTAATCTCCATGTCTTTGAATTGAAAGAGGAAGCCAGAGTTCCCAATTAGACATGAGGAGGAACTCGACCCACAATCCTGGAAGTATCTAGAACAGT
Organism: Hyperopisus bebe; assembly: GCA_026777045.1. Lineage (NCBI taxonomy): Eukaryota > Metazoa > Chordata > Actinopteri > Osteoglossiformes > Mormyridae > Hyperopisus > Hyperopisus bebe. The sequence goes on from JAODJW010000019.1 coordinate 23,828,882, forward strand.
GTTTCTCAATCTGGCCGTAACCCTAATCCTAACCCTAACCCCCAGACAGTCCACATTTTTGCTCAAAATGTAACAAAAATGGGCAGAAATGTGGACTACTGTCTGGCAGGCAACTGGGTGGAAGCTAAAATGAGGACCATCTGGGTGTCGCCAAGGACTGCATTGACAGACACTGATCCTACATTTTGAGAGTGAACACTTCACTCTAAACCTAGTAATATATTTATATAACTCTATAATATGGTGATACAAGAAAGTACAAAACATGACCAGTAAAAGAACATAACTGCTTCTTTATCAGTTCCATACAGAGTGGGAGTGGGATTCAAACCCTAATTCTTCAGGTGCTATAACAGAATAACAGTGCAACCTATTGTGCACTGTATATAATTAATTGTAATTAATTAATAACGCAGTATAAATTTCAAACCAATGTTAAACACTGGGGGTTCTAACCCCAAAATCTGGCAACCCTTTCAAACAAGCCACAACTGTTCAGTCTAATTGTACTGTCGTGGACTTTAACATTTAACATGCTATCTGAGGCTTGTAAAGTCATGAGATGTAACGTTACACGGTCTGACCTTGGGGTGAATTTGCTGGGACGTCCATTCCTGAGTAGATCAGCAACTATCTTTAATGTTTTCCACATTAATGTGAATAATGTTTCTCACTGTAGAATGATGGACTTGAAATTGTTTGCAAATGGCCTTATAACCCTTCCCAGATTGATGGGCAGCAGCAATTGCTTCTCTAAGATCGTTGCTGATGTTTTTCCTCCTTGGCATTATGTTAACACACCTGAATGCTCCAGACCCACAAACTGCCAAAACTTGTGCCTTTATAGAGGCGTCACACTTGCTGATGATCAGTTAATCAAGTGCATATGATTAGCCTATGGAATCAGTAAGGGTGTACTTAATTTTTCACACACTGCTTCTACATGTCTTAGTTTTTGTTAAATAAATAATGACACAGTGTAATATGTCAGGTGATGTTGTTCATCTGAGGTTGTATTTACCTAAGTTTAACACCTGTTAAGGACCAAATGAGTTCTTATTATGCTCAGATACATAAAATCTTAGACTTTAAAGGTAATGCTATCTTTTGCACATGACTGTATGACTCTTAGGTTTTGCACACTGTTAAATCCTAGAAGACAGCAATAGTAGTCCATTTAACAACAAAAGAAATATACATTTCTTCATTTAGTAAACAGCATATTATATAAAGACAAAATGAAGAACACGCGTGCACACAGTCCCTCTTTATCATCTTTAATTATCTACTTTTTAAATTCACATACAGTATCAGTGAGTGACCTTGAGAAGCCTCTTCTGTAACTGAAGGAAAGGAAAATGCAAGAGGAGAAAAAAGACAGCTGCATGACGCACTGAAGCCTGTTAGACAACATTGTCTTTACACAATACATTCATATCGCCTGCAGCTATTGTCACACATCTCCTCTCGTGGCAGGAGGAATTAAACAGCTCTTTGTAACTGTAATTGATCCCCTTTTCTCTTTCTTTTTGGAAAAAAAAGTCTCCTGGTGTCTGTGTGTCTACAGAAACTTATATCCGATTAGCTTGTTTAGCTTTCAGGTTGAGATATATCCCAAAGTGCACTCACAAGGAAACTTTGGTGGAATGTAATTTTAAAAAGAATCCCTGATCAGAAAAAGAACAGAGGATGGATTCAGACTATATTCTGTCTGAATCTGAATTAGATCAGTTTGAATTAAATAATCATTCAGATAAAAAAATGGCAATTCAAATTTACAGTGGGTAACATGTTACTTTGAGTGAATCTCTCTGAAAATGTTTTGAACCTTAGATGCTAATTAGTAAACGGCCACAGTTTCGAAATAGGTCAGGTTACCCTACTACCAGAACATCAGGTTCTGTCTTAGATACTGAAAAAATACACTAGACTCATGTGGAAAATACTGCGCAGCCTAAGCAGAATAAAAAAGCCTTGTACTTTTGGCAACGCTATTTGCATTACCATGCTGATAGATTTTGAAAGACTAAGACATGGATTTTCATACTGCTAACAGTGTTATACATTAATCTGTAAAACAATAACTCCAAATACATGTCTTTACTCGCATACATAGTTCACCAGTGGAAACCATGCTATATGTTTGTGTTTTATGGTAAAGGTTGTCTGCCTTGGAATGTAGGAAATTTTTAGAATGTAGGTGAATAGTGAGATTATTAGCGATCCACTGTATTATCATACCACGTTTCATGTGCAAAAGGAAGTTAAATATTCATGGACTGACGGAAATAGGAATGGGAAAAATCAAACGAGAATCAAAGAAGAGAATTACTCTGGTGGCTGAAGGCGTAAGGTGTGATGCTTGAGTAACTGACATGATGGTAGAACACAGGTCTGGTGTTAATGTATTTTTAACTCCCCCCATCTCTCTAGCCTTCTTTCCTACCTCTCCACCCTCTCCCTGCCCGAGGTGACGGGGGTGTCTGTTTATCAGCCTATCGCTCACATTCTTAATTGAAAGGGCATTCGCACCATAGCCTGGCGACTAGATGCAGAGACAGACATATGTTAGAAGAGAGGAGTGCTGTTGGTGCTGTTGTCCTAAGGACCTGTCTTTCTCCCTGATTATAAATCTGAAGAAAAAGAGCCAGGCTTATCAGCAGAGCCCCCCCGGTTGGTGAATTAGCCAGCCCCCGGTGCGATAAAACCCATGAGCCCTGCAGAGGCCCAGACCGTGACAGTTGGCTGTCTTGTGCTTTGTTGACTGCCAGTCACTCCTACAAGCTAGTGGCAGTCTTTATTTATGCTTCAGTACCACATTTGTCCTCCGGGTCTTTGACAGAAGGGAGCTGTCGGTAAGTGTTCTGGTTAAGGTATTTGGAAAAGAGCCTGTGTTGGGGAATGCAGGGGGGGGGAGAGATGAAAGAGACAATGAATCGACAAAATAAAGAAATAAATAAACACGCGCATGGGGATAGTGCTTACTTTGAAAATGCCTTATTTCATAGCTGTCAGCTTACTGAAGGAAAGCTGCGTTTGTGACTTCAAAGTCCTGTTTGAACAACTTATAAAAGCCTGCATTATCGTTGCTATAAACATTGCAATTATTTGTAGCTAATCTCACCAAAAAACGTATTAAACCGCCACATGCACGTTTCATTCAAAGCATTGTCAACAGTTTAAAAAACAAGCGAATGAAAGACTCATTTAAGAGGTTGTTACCATTTTGCATGGTTCATTATATTAGTGTAGCTAGCATGGGTAATAATATTCTTGCTTTGGCATGAAAGCATGCTAATTTTGCTTTGATATGAAGTTCTCTTTAGCTCTGGAAAGCTTTCTGAACATAAGACAACAGTACTATATATACACACAGACACACACCCTGAAGCCTCCTTCAGGGAACACACAAAAACGCAGAACACAAGATAGGTATCACCACAGATGGGATGCTGCTTCATCGCAAAGCACACGCTAACACACCCTGTAGCCATTTAAGGTACTTCAATACAGATATCTTCATGCTTTTAGATTGCAGGGGTACTGATACGAAACCTACATAAACACTGGCAGAACCTGAACAGGACGAATAACTCCACATACATGGAGAAGGAGTGATTTCACCCTCCAAGGCTACAACGCTAACCACTAAGCAACCGTGCTAGCTTTATACATTAATTAATTCAAATTAAAAGTCCTGTAATTCTTTATTTTCGAGCACAGTTTCTATCTTTTCCAGCATGGTTTTATTTTTATCCCAAAGTATGACAGACTGGAGAAAGGACATATTGACAGCTCAAGGACCGCTGACCATTTAATTGTCCCTGTCTTCAACAACAATCACCGCACAAAAGAGGAGCGTCATGTGGCTGCAACCTCCATTTCCCGAATTTCACTTTTCATCACGGGAGCATCACGGAAAGGGTGTTTGCTCCCGCCAGGCAGGGCCATGCGTCCCGCCAAACGAGAGCTGGGATGGATTTCCCAGCCGGGATCAGAGCGAGATGAAGTCAGCTTCCATTCCCTGAGATGTTGACAAATTCTTCAGAGTAAATCAGCTCAGCCGGCCTGATGTGCTGCTGTCACCTCACGGCGACATGATATAATATGAAATGATGGTGAACAACACAAGTTTGGCAATAAATTGTTAGAGATGCTTTAGCTCTGACAGCAGCCAGTTTATCGCTTTAATCCCAAGGTCTTTTAACCCTCCTTGACGTAAATTGAGGTTGGCTTTTTTTGAAGAGAAAGAAAACTCCATTCCCTCCCTCTCTTTCTCTTTACCTAAAACTGCTTTTAACAATTTATGCTCATGCATCAGCAATTCATTTTGACAGACAGCAAGAAGAAAGGTCTATTAGAAGTGGGAAAAAATGGTCAGCGTAACAATGCGATCACTTCTTTTCTCTGAAAATTCAGCCATTATTTAACAATAAAAATAATGTCAACCTATAAATGAGAACCCAAGGTAGAAAAGGAGAACTTATTTAAAACCTTAAAAAACAGAATAGTAATAGCAAATGCTACAAATAATAAGGCATGCCTACAAATATTTATGTGATACAGCATCTTATAAATTAGTTTTTTAATGAGGAAAACACAAAGAAACCATCAGGACTAGACTTATATAGAACTACAAGCATCATAATATCAGATGAAAAGTGAGAAAAACTTTTTTGGAGACCCTGGCCTTTCTGAAATATTTGAAATTATTTAATGAGGTGCCTGTTCTCCCTAAGCTTCCAGTTGTAATGGAGACTCCAAACACAAACATTACTTGACAACTTCTGAGAATTTATTCCAGTGCCTCTAAAAAATTGACTGCATTTTGTTTTAAATGTTGTCTTTGATGAAGGAATTGCACCTGTTTATAAAAGAGAATTACAGACATTTTGGTTCTTTTTTCACCGTAGAACATACACTCACTCACACCATAAAGTAAAAGGAACATTTTCAAATCATTTGCATTTATAGTTTAAATATCAGACTCATTCAGAATGTAGAGATATGTTGAAAATATTACAATAGAAGCCTAGCTCATGCATGTTATTTGGTAAAATATATTCCTTCCATCCATCCATCCATCCATCTTATAGCTACTTATCCTGTTCAGGGTCACCAAAGACTCTGCAGTCTGTTCCAGGCTGGGGGGGCAAACCCTAGACAAGATACTAGTTCATTAAAGGGACAAATGTTATATAAATAAATAAAAATCATTAAACTTAACATTTCTATCTTGTGGCTGAGGCAGGGTAGGTAATTGTTAAATAATCGTAGGTAATCAAGGTAACCTGGTCATTTCTTAGGAGAAAGCAGAAATGAACACAGCATACATACTGTATAACCACCCCGCCAATCACACACACTGTCTATCAGAAAGGTAGTTTCTCTATTAAATTACGTTGTGTTGATATTTTTTGTATGATTTTTTTTTCTTTAGATGGTCAATAAAAAAGATTGATATCTAGGTTTGGCCAGGGTGGGTGTTGAGTGAACATTTTTCAAGTGGGAATATGGGAATTAGATCAGCACAGAGCTTTGCCGAAGTCACATTCGAGGATCCCAACTGCCTCTCAACTTGCCACTCAAGCATCAATGGCTGAAACACTTCTTTGTTATTTTAGAGTTATTGGTTCTGCTTGTTTTGAGTTTGCGAAGTTCTAAAACTCATTTTAGCTTGACAGTGTATCGATTGCAGTTGGATTGGTTTGAATGGGAAAATATGCAATCAAATTAAGAAAATCAATCAGAGCCCCCATTCATCCAAGGAATAAATTAAGTCAAAAATTGATTATAAAAAACAGTCTGATGGCGCATCGCGATTAAAAAGTTTTTTTTGTGAAAATTTATTTCCACACATTTAGGGGAAAACTAATTTGTGTTGTGGAGCAGTTATGTGTGACTTTTCTCAAATGCAAGTGTGAACAAACATACAAATTCATGTCATAAGAAGCTTCTTATGTCATAAGAAGCTGTAGTTTATGCATTATAAATAGTTTTCATACCCCTATATTACGCCATTATTTTTAAGGTAAAACTGTGTGGTTGTAAATATGTTTGCACTTTAATGTAAATATGTAGTTTTATAATGTTTTTTTTTCCTGTTTGTGCCATGATCAAATAACATATGGTCCTAAATTCAGGCAAAGTCGCTGGCAAAGCTTTGGGGTGTAACTGAAGAAACATAACATAAATGTAAGATGTTATTGTTTGCTCAGAGTGAATCAATGCCAAAATACCAGTGCATCAAGAGCTTTCAAAATACTGAAAAGAAATAAAATATTACCCTGTGATGGAAAGGTTTTAGTATATTTAGTCCAGGGGATACAGGAAACACAAACTGGGGTTTGAGAAAACTATCAATATTGTAAAAAGGTTATTATCCTGATGCTGTGAACTTTTTTTTTAATCAGTGTAGCACTGTTTTCTTTAACCTTGTTTAAATGACATTAGATTTGACTAAAAGAACTTATTGATTATATGCACCTGGCATAGCAAACAAATCATGAATGATTAGTAGCAGATTTGTATTAAATGAAAAAAATGCAAACGCTTGGATCCTCTAACCGGTTCAACTAATCCTCTCTTCTAATGTGATGACCTAGTGTGACCCCAAGGTCACAGGGTTGGGATACCTGTAATATGTCAATTATATTGCTTAATTTGTCTCCATTTTGCTCTGTCCCAGCTTTGACCCTCACCTCAACAAGAATAAATATAATGCTGTTGTTTCCTGGGATTCTTTTGGTTTACAGGCTCTGCTTTACTTTTACACGCCATGGGGATAAAGCATTTTTGTCTATGCAGTTTATTGGATACACCATTACATATGTGACATCAACCTCTCCTAGAGGGGAATGCACAGTTCAAAGCCACACACACAGAATCCATAGAAATTAGGATTTAGTTCCCTTAGAGCCACCTAAGATCATGCTCTATCTCAGCATTCATCTCAGTTCCAGTCTTTTTGGCCATATGAAATACAACAAATAGTTTATAATTTATTCTAACTGGATTGTTTACCATTTGCTTTAAAATATTGTTTAAGATATAATGATTTAACAGTGTCCCCCAATGCACTTCAGTTGATGAAAATGTGATGGACCGCTGCTCTGAAACTATTAGAAAAAAATACAATTTACAACATAAACACATTACATGCCTAATATGTACAAATTGAGACTTTTTGTAGATTGGATATTAAGCGGAAATGTTTGGTGTGCTCTATAATTTATTATAGATAAGAAATAATTCCTGCTTTGCGCCTTCTTGGTGTAGATGGATGATACACACACACTTCTTAAGAGTCTGAAATCCATCATACAGAATAAGAGGGGGGGGGGGGGCAG
>JAODJW010000019.1:23836244-23863563 GCA_026777045.1 Hyperopisus bebe
CTTAACTAAAATCTGGCTCTATGTATTCTATGTTTCAGTTTTGGTGTCAAAATCGGAGCATGGATCTTCATAAACTTAGAAGACAAATGATTATCATTTGCAAAAGCCCATGGCAATAATGATGAATATACAGTTTTTTAGTTTGCCCTCTCTGAAGTCATTGCTTAAGGCATTCTCTGTGGGAGCAACAATGTTAAACTGGTAAACTTCTCGCGTCTGCAAGTAGAGAGGAGTACCTCATGTTTTTAATGAAATCAGCAGAGGATGGTCATCTGCTCGCTGCCACTACAGGCTGTGTAATTCCATGACTGATATATGATCTTAAATGACAGCAGAATTTCATGAGGGGAACACTCAGGAGAAAGATATTGGAAAGAAATACCCAGTTCCAAACTCTTAATAATATCATCTTCACCATAATCCCCAAAGGAGAATATTGTGCAGTAAACATTCTGTATTATTTGTTGGAATGTATATTCTGTAAAATGGATACAAACAAACAAAAGCTAAACGCAAAAGAACAGAATCAGAATAATCGTCATAAGTAAGGTTTTATTTTTAATATGTTTTCAAAATATATTAAAGGAGAAGGTTTACTTTATATCTATTTATTTTTCAGGTATCTTAGTATTTCTTTCATGGCACCGTCGCCATGAGCAGACACACTGTTGTCTGTCGTATTAAGAAGATTGGGAAGGGGGGGGCTGGCTGGTGGGAGGTGGGGAAAGAAGGTTCAAAGCCAGTTCAGCCACACAACTTGACAAATTATTTGTGGAATTGTTGCATTCACAGTCACTTAAATAGGAATCTGTCAGAGGCAGTGCAGTCTGCAGCGTGGGGCTGCAGCGCTTTCATGAGGCCCCCACGGTCTCCCTCGTCTATGATGGATTGGTCTTGATGCAAATTTACAAGCATTTGATATGCCCAGGCTTCCCCTTTCCAACGAGGAACATGCCTCTACATCATGGTTCAAGATGTCCATCTCGCCATCTCCGAGAAACCCTAGCGTCATCAGTTTAACCTCAATCTTCGCTTCCACGGATCTCAGCAGCGTAAAGATCGATGATTAAGCCTTCGTGTTTTAATGTTTCGTTCTGAAAGTGCTTTCAGCTTATGCCTTATGAGATGAGCAAGGTCATCTCATAGCTCAAACTCAGGAATAAAAAGACATATAATGATAATTTAAGTCATCAGAGTGTTTGGTATCAGATTCAGGTGATGTATTTTTAAATGTAGACATGAGAGACTGTGATGCGTTATGAGGTCATAGATTTAAAAAGATAGATTCATAAAAACTGACATGCAAAGCAGTGTATTACTGCTTTTACAAAACAGTTACTAGGTGATAAAATAATACTAAGGGCACAAATCCGTTTTAAATTAATGAGATGACTAGATGTTGTCTTTCTACAGAAGAAAAGGACAAATTAGAAATTGTTCCAAGGAAACAGAAGGTAGCTCTCAGCAGTCATCTACAAACACGTTAACATGAGAGCTAACAGTTGCTGTTTGCAGTGAGCATTTTTCATTAATAGCACAAAAGGAAAATTTCAGTTTCATTGTGCTCTGAGTAAGTGTTGTTATTTGGAAAATGTGGGTTGCTTTCTGTTGTAATGAAGAATGTGCTTCCCTTACAGATCTCACTATATCCTCCTGAGAGCCAAGGAAAAGTGTCCTTCAATTTTAGGATATTTGTCTTTGGAGGAAATAAGACATCTTACAATTTAGATTTTTTCCTAATTTATTTTTATTTTTAATTTGACAACATGTCCTCTTTAGTGCACAACAGAAATAAATATGTTTCCTTACATCAGTGAAAAGATAGAGGCAAAAACAAAATGTCCACTACAATGGACATAAATGAATGGGTGGGGACTCAGGAGGATATTGAAAAGTAACTAATATCTATTGATATCTAATGACGGAAACAGAAGTTTCCAAATAATTTAACTAGATAACTAGACAGGCACTTTAATGCTAAACTACTAAGACAGAAGCATTGTTTAATTTCTTAATATTTTGGTGGAATAGTACCATTCATTTTACAATTTAAATATAGTATACAAAGCAGCTATTTTGTTCTTTCTCATCAACTATTTGAGGAAAATGTTTTTTGTGCTTAAATACATGCTTAAATAGTTTCACTATTTACAGAAAAATGAATAATTTAATAATAATGGAAATATTACATTGGGAACAGAAGCAGGAAGGAAATAATGGTTAAAACACAGTTTAAAGTCACTTATTATCATAGTTAGTCAAATTCAATAAGGGCACCTCTAACTCTCCTAGTCAAGCAAGCATGTCTCCGTCAATTATGGAAACAGAATTGATCTTCCTCTCTATGATGCTGCAGCAATAAAGGTTTCTCCAGCGCCTTAAAACATAAAAAGAATAGGTGTCATGGAGAGTCTTACATATTCATACAGCAAATCCTTTTGTTGGCAATTCTAGCACAGACATTGAGCTTAGCCATGTTTTATCCAGCAGCAGTTATGCATCATGATGATTATGCCATTCAATAATTTGCTGAGAAAAGTTATATTTAATTACAGCATGCTGTCCAGGAATCCTTTGTAAAACAGTATTGATGCTCAGCAAAAGAGGTTCCAAAAATGCAACATTGTGTCCTTTGTAAATAAGTTGGTTAAATACTGTAAGTTAAATGAAGAGTACAAAAGGGGCCACTTTGAGATATTGAGGCAGTCTACTAAGAATCGCTAAGAAGAACTGCTGTGTGGTTTTGTGTAAAAACCTGGGCTCCAACAGGCAAGTGCACCTGTCAGAATATTCAGTACAGAGACAGATTCTGACATATGTTTTGAAACCCATGTGGATAAAGGGTATGATTTCAGTTAAAGGGTAACAGGACACTGACAAAATGTGAAGACAGTTTTCAAATGACACACAACAGATGTGACACAAATTACACTAACAATTGTGTAAATACTTTTTATTGGGAATATACTGTCCATTTTATGTCTGCTGCAGTTAATTGGAGAATATGTGAAACCATTGAGATCTATATCTGTTCAATTAAACCAGAAAATAAGAAATAATACACCAAAGAGACCAAAACCAAGAGGTACATTTTTTGTTGTTTCAGGTGTATTTTCAGTTTTATAAACTCATCATTGTACAAACTGACTGTTTAGTACTGTTGCCTTTTCCACCCCTTCCATCTTCATAAGTTCCGCACAGTGTGACATTCTCTTCTCCTTAATTTACCTGAAGCATCAGGTGGGACATCACAGCATCCTGGATTTCACATCATCTTGACCATATTAGGAACCAGGGTTCGCATTTTAAATAGTAAGAATCTTGTAACAGATGAGCCTGTATTGTTCAGCCTAGCACACTGAAAATGTTACAAACTATCAATGACATTTATTTGTTCATTAAAATTTTAAAATTAAAAACAGCAAGTACTCCACATCCATTTCATGTGAAACAATTGAAATATGAATCAGGCAAGTTATTTGTTATGGTAACAATCTCATTTAGTTCTTTTCACCTTAACTGGCTCAGTGAGGCATGATGGTGGCAGTGTTAGACAGACTTGCCTGTATCTCACATAAATGATCAAATTAACCACAGAACGTCATAATGCCCATGTAGCATTCACAAAATTCTCAATTTGCCCAATGTTATGACTGCTTTGGACAAAGTGAAGCACTAGACAAGACTAACAAAAGCCCAAAGTAGTTTATTACCCAAAAAGGGGACAAAGCACAGTGAGAATAGCAAAAGAATCAATACTATAGTTAACAATGGATAACTAAGGAGAGCCCCGAGCCAGTTTGCCGCCTGCCGAGAACGCCAGGTTTTCCGCTCGAGGAAAGAACCTTTCTCAGATGGAGCATGTGGCTCCTCTATGCTGCTGGGACTTGGGCAGCTGACAGCCAGGGGTTCCCCAGCTCACGACGCATGCAAAACAAGCCAGGTGTGGAGGAAAGACTCAAAACAGCAACTCTGGGACGGAAAAGGGAACAAAAGGGAGGAGGACAGCATACAACTCAGACTGAGGAAGCCAACATTCCAAGACAAAACCAGAAGTGGGATAAGAAAGGACAAGGAACTGTCAAAGAAACCAAAGCACAGAAAAATGTATCCAAGGAACTGCTCTCCGAAAGGTAGGGTGAAAGTCCAACAAGAGTAAGCAGTCAGCTCCACATTCGGCTGTGTAGAGCCACTGGACCTTGTTGCCTGCAGGTCCTTCCTGAGCTTCCCTGATTCATTGCGCTGGGTGGCTTGTGCCAGGACTTTAAACTGCAGTGCAGTGTGTCTCTCCAAGGCCTGACCGACAGGAAGAGAGAATCTAGGCCTGGAAGAGGGGAGTGAGGTTGGGGAACGAGGCTTCAGCAACAAATCAAACTTACTTTTTTATTAGAGTGACATGGTGGATAGGGTGGATTTTAGTACAGGTAAGGTAAAGTGACATATTTGCCAGGCTGACTTTGCATTCAGCCAGAAAGGACTAATTCACCAGGGTGTGAATTTCCTTAGTGGAATGAGGCCTAAATTCTATGAATGCCAACCATACCACTTAGCCAGTTAAACAGACTGGGGCTGGGAAGTTCCAGAATGGCAGTAGCTACACTCTCCGAAATACAAAGGCCCCGTTCTGAACAGCACTCAAACTCAGTCACAGAAAGCTGCATTTACCCCAGCAGCACATCTGCTTCTATTGACGGGGTGTGAGTTCAAAGGCCTAGAGCCCTCAGAGTGACCTAAGGGTCCATACTGTTCTCTATCTCTTACTCCCACTGAGACTCCTGCAGGAGAGCTTCCAAAGGGACGGAGTCCCTCATTGATAGACTGTGGTGAGGGCAGGTTTATTCCAGCCACTATCCGCTATAAGAGTCCTGATTTCTAGGGCATGGTCTGCTGCTCAGGATACGGTTTGGCTCATCGCTGGCAGCAAAGCCATAGGCCGTCTGCTAGCCGTAGGGTGATCAAATACTCAATATTTTCAATAGTTAGAAACTCCCCTGTTTCACAGTATCCTCAATATAACATTATCTCACATTCACTATATTTAGGTTTAAGGAAAAGACATTAAATTCTTCAATTTGATTTCTTACGGTGCGCAAGTTAAACATGAGCAAAGTCATCTCGTATGGTTTCTGTTGGCAAAAGCAAGGGATAAGTTCACAAAGATGCCAATAATTATGAATGTCATTTATTATTATTATTATTTTAATTTTAATTGTGTAAAAGTAGAGAACACTAATTAAAGCCAGAAGATCTTGCAACGCCAAAGGCAACATTAATTATTAATTTTTTATTAACATTCACAAGTAGCATTGGGAATATATTAAAATGATTTTGTGGTTTTAACTATGATCTTGGTTGCTTCTATATTTTCACTTTGATTTTGTTTCAGTAAAATTTATTTTCCCTCCCCCAGTTCCCCCTCCACTCATGCAAACCAAACATGAACACACAGCAGAATGCACAACTAGACATAATCAAGTAAAATTGTAATTCAATAGTGAAATTCAGGTTTATCTGAAACTTAGTCTTGACTACATTTAAGACATAAATATATACATTGTCTTATATGTTACAGTAGAAAATAAATAAAAATTAAAATCTGTTACCTCAATATCATGGCGAATTTGGCTATGGAATATTCTTGTAACAGTCACACTTTGTTTTAGCATATTTCTACAACCACAAACACGAATAAATTACAAAGGTTTTTTTTAAAAAAAAAAAAAAAACAATGAGAAGTTTTTGACGTTTTAATGAGCTTCTCCAGTACTGTTCAGTTTGTATCTTTGTTCATATCACAAGATTAATTATACTTCCCCATCTTAAAGACAGAGGTGGAGATTCAGACCAAGATTTTGTTTCAAGCAACCAGTTCAGTACCATGTGACTGCGACTCTTTATACTCAACTGGTTGGTTGAAACAAAATCTTGGTCTGGATTTGTACTCTCTGGACCAGAAATCTCCACCTCTGCTTAAAGATGTGGTCATGTAATGATTTTCTTTGCAATGGCCTTTCTGGCCTTCACAGCAATCAGAGTTTATGACACTTTAAAAACTTCCTATAAGGTTTTAAATAACAAATCTGCCTTTCAGTCAAAAAGTACTTTGTTAAATCATCCATCTCTTACGCAACTTAAAGTAATTTATTCCTGAACAAAGTAAGGCTTATTGTTTGAAAATAAAGTCTGTCCAAGGGCAGGTGAATTCAGGGCAGATAAACAAATGGTGCAAAAGATTTCTTGTTATTCCATTTGTTCCATTCCGATGTTAAGGACCTTGGTTTACATCGGAGATTCAAGAAAACCGCAATGGTTTAATTAGAAAAATAAATAAATAATCAAACAAATAAATAAATAATAATGAAAATGCCGGGGTGTTGCTGCTGTCAGGGTGTTATACAGTTATTTAATTTATTTGGATATTTTTCCATATCATCTCGGGTTTTATGTAAAAATTGCATTGTTATGAGTGATAAATTTGGATAGAGTGTGAGTTAAATAAATACAGATTCTGAGTTATTTTAGATTTATTTTCACATTGCATCACAAATCTTTCCCTATGGCCATTTAATTTATAAGCATACAAAGATAAAATTGTTATTTATTTCTGAGATTGTGCTTGGGTATATATGTTTCGGGATGTGTGTGGCCCTTATCTGCTGTTTTTCTGTTGCCTGATGGAAACCCAAGCGTGTGTTGACCCCCTGGAGACCACAAAGCATGCTGGCGGCATCTAAACTCGTCAGGGAGAATGACAGGGCTAGGTGACAATACTAATGAAGTTATAGCAACTGGTGTTCGAGAGCCAATCGGGAGAAGCGCTTATCTGTAAATAGGGTTATAATTAGCAGCTGAAGGATGGAGGGGAGAAAGATGCTAAAGGTTTGGCTTGGGAGAGCAGAGGCAGTAATGACAGGCATTACTGGACACTGTGAAAAGGATTAACACAGACGCCCAACTGCAGAAGCATCCATCTAATTAGCAACAAGCACATCTGCCTGTGCTTTGGAAATGGGGCTAACATTAAGCCACCGAGAAGCCTGACAGACTCACGAAAAAAAAGCCTGGAATTTAAACATTTAAAACATATTCTGGAATAACTTCGAATTATAGTGGCAGAGGTTGGCAGGGATGGAGCTGGCAGACATTTGGGCGTGCCCATATTCCCCGCGCCATTCCTTAAGCTGCTGACTGCATCGCTGAGGCTATTCCCTTAAAATAAAAACAGATATAACTTTTAAAAAGTTTTAGGTCGGTGAGTATTCAGTCAATTTAAAGGTTAATTTAAAGAAGCTGGTACTTACTGGACGAAGCATATGCATTCAATATTACATGTTCTGTTGAATATAAGTGTAGTTTGTTCTTTGTGACACAGTCAGGTATCGGTCATATTCAAGTTACATTCTTTACAGAATATATTTATTTCATCTGGCGCTTCTGTGTGCAACAGGTCCTACTAAGACCATAGCGGGTTTATTTATTTTGATCCAAAGGGGGAACATACAGGGTCCAGACAGCTGTGTTTAGACTTGTTATAAACAGGACTAACAGCATGTTTATCACGGAGGAGTTGAGTATTTCTGCTCCCTGATATTTAGGTGTCAGTGGAACGAATCCCCCAATGATCATACATTATACTTCACTCATTGCAAATTCAAGTAGTCTGCAGGTCCTCGTCCCACGTGTCTTTTTCAAAGTCCGAGTCAAGAAGAGTTTGCACTTTAATAGGCCTGCTTCTCCAGGTAAATCCAGCGCAAGCAGTTCCCCAAATGCCACAGCCGTAGCAGACATGTCTTCGGCATGATGTTCACAATAATGGGGAGAGGCAGTTCAATTTCTCAGGCATTGGGAGGGGGGCAAGGCCATCCGCCACATATGAGGAGAAATAAAGTAGAAAACAACAATAACTTCATGCGCAGGGAACAGGGGATGCACATCTCAGACAGCCATCAGATACAATTTCACCTGAGCTGGATGCTTGTCAGGATCTAGAAACATCACAGCTTTAAACATATTTTTATATACTTACATTTATACTCCATGTGTGTCAGTCATGCAAAAACAGATAGCTTGTAAGCACTGACAGGTATAACTGAGCAGGACAACACATTCATTATTTATTATTATTATTATTATTATTATTATTATTATTATTATTATTATGTTTATAATAGCTACATTCTGAGTCTTAGGAAAAGTTACTCACAGGAATATTTCTGAATTTGCCTAGTCAGTATGCATTTCAGCATTACAAAATGACCGTTATCACATTTTAAAAATACAAGCCAACAAGTTACATTTAGCTGCTTAAATGTAAGGAAAGGCTGTGTGACGTGGCTCTTCTTCTCTTACCTCCCTTTGATACCTGAGATTAACCCAGTATTCTTGCTTTTACCTTTATCCTTCGACCTTTTAAATTAGGACCCAGTGATTCAGAAAGGAGAAAATGAGTTAACTGCCCTCTGCATGTCTGTTTAAATACGCCTATTCTTCAGGCGTCATCATCGCCATCATCGGTTTCACGAGCATTTTCAAAGAACACGAGAGGCGAGCTTCATTCCAGAATTCTGCTGACAAGGAAACTTGAAAAGGTTAATTGGACTGCTATCAGTCTGAAGTTTTTGAGGAATTTATAGACATCAAATGCATGTCTTTTTTCAACACTCTGAATTAGAAAAATGTTGGTCTGCCCACTCATGACACTCTAGACAAGACATGCATTATTAGTTTTATAGTTAATTGAGCTCATATAACTGAAGGTTGAAACTGTAAGTTTCATTGTGATAAAAAAATCTCTGGAGCCTCTGAGGTCGTCTGAGGTGGGCTTCTAATCTGGCACATTTTTATTTAACTTGTTCACCACCTTACAGGCAGGTGCCTAAATGGATTGCAATTGTCATATTAACGTGCGATTCGGTTAGCACCGATGTGATTAAATTTCAAAGAGCAATGAACACACAATGGTGAGTTAAAAATAATTCATCAATTAATTAATTAATTAATTAGCGACAATTGACCTTATCTAAGAAGCGATAGCGTAGGAATGTAGTTACAAGTGCTAAAGATTCTGTGTTCACTTGTAACACTGAAGGATGTTCATTTATGGAAAGGACCACGACTGACAACAAAACACTGGATCGACTGCTGCCCAATGTGATGCTGGTGCATGTGCTCAGCTGAGAGAGTGAAAAAAGCGAGGGATCTTAAAGAGAGAGGTGAAGTTCAAACAAACAAGAGACCGCAAGAGCTCCGATTGCAGGCCGCTTGTTCGCTACACACTAACAAATCAGTGGTGATTCGTTAGGCAAACAAGTGGGGGAGAAAAATTAACAGCTGTCACCATGTGATGTTTTAATTCCCTGACAGTCTCAGTGCTGAAACCAATTACTGATTTAAGGGCAAGGAGAGAAGTCCCCTCTGCGCTGACTAATTAGGCGCCTTCAAGATGGAAAGGATAAAAGCAAAACAAGTCAAATGAGATGGGAGCAGGTAGCCAGAGGAGCTCCAGAACATTCTCCATTTCCTCGTGCTTCTTATAGAGTACTTCTTACGTTACCTCCCGTAGCCAGTGTGCAGCTGTGAAGTGATCGTACATTTTAACGCTGTGATTACCCAGAAATACCTGCGATTACTGTGATTTACTCCACAGATCATTCACAAACGTTCCCAGTCAAACTCTGAATTTTAGTCCACCATCATATAGGCCCAAAAACATTTATGAACTTTCATCTGTGGTTCAAGTTGTGAATTTTGCACTGTTTTATTTAGGTTTCACAGTGTCTCTATTTTGAGAATATTAATATAAATGTGTTCAGAATGCAGAGGTGAGGATTTCAGGTCCAGGGAGTACAAATTTCAGCCAACCAGTTGAGTATAAAGAGTCACAGTCACAGAGTACTCAACTAGTTGGTTGATACAAAATCTTGGTCAGGATTTGTACTCTCTAGACTTGAAATCTCTACCTCTGTCGGAATGATGTTTCTGTCCAGGAAGAATGAGGTGTGGTAATTATACACACACCTTCTAAGATCCTTAACATGGATGCCTGCTGACATGATTTACAGTACCTTTATTTTTATAATCTACATAGGTCAAGCTACCATTGGAAATCAAATGTTGACAAATTTACTGATATTACATACATGTACTGAGATTACTTGTATTACTTTGAGTTACTTTGATTTTAATTCTGTACATTTTATTTAAATAAACTTGACTTCAGGATGCATGAAGGCGAAAAGTAAACTAGCCTTCCTGATGAAAATGAGTTCTTTGTTTATAAATAGATAATTAGTCATTATTTCTTAAGATGAAATGTGCAGCCTCCCTCAAGAGATGCCCTCACAGGGTTATTTAAACCTGCTTTCTGTTTTTATTCACTTCGTTATGGGCTCATTGTCTCCCTTATTATAAACTTTTTCTTTGAAGTGTAAAACTATGTTATGCCTTCAAGAAACAATGAATAAAATGTGTCCACTTAGCTAATGCTGAAATACATAACATTCCACAGATCTTTAAAGAATATGTTTACTTTCACAAGACATAAACTTTATTTTTATAGACTAGCAATGCACATTTAGAGTCACTAGTCAATTTAAATAGGCCTGGTTTTATAATGTTCATTGGAATTGGATTACAGTGTCAGAAAGTGACCTACCTTGTAATCATATTATACAAAACGTGTACCTTAAAACTTATATTAAATCGTATTCAATAAAACTGCTTGAAATTAAAATTGAAATATTATCGTGGTACATTTGACATACTTATGAAGCCAGGTTGGACATTCCTTAAGTAGGTGCAGTTAATGTAAAATGTTACCATATGGTCCACCTAATGACAGATTTACATTATTACTGATAACATTACTGATAACAAGCAGAATGCTTCTAAGAAGTGTTTAAATGCCTCTTCCTAAAGCTATCTTACATTTCTTCCTGGTCAGTCAGTGCAAGCTTTGCCTAGTGACATTTGTGCCTTGACAACTGTATGCTTGTTGTCTATTATCTGGCCCATGTTTATGTTGTTCTGTACAATAGCGTCTGCCAAGTAAATAATGTACATGTTTCTTTAAACATAATTAGGTACCATTTGGTTCTTTTATTTCCTGTATAAAATACTTGACTCCTTTGAGTAATTGGCTGTACAATCACAAAAGATAAAACTCACAGCCATTTAGAATAAAAATGTTACACTTAAGCAAGAGGATGTGTTCCATGGGGAATTGAAAACTAGATAAAAGTAAATAATGTAGCTAATTACTTAACATCAGTTAATTAGTTAACGAATTGAGGGGTAATTAGCAATCGATCAGTTAACGAATCACATTGGTTTGATACACTAATTAATTTGTTATGTAATTACAAATTATATGTGCATGAAAACCAACAGCAGCAGAGAAGCAGACATTTAAAAGGAGACTTTCCCCGAGTGTTTGTGTGTCTTTTAGCCCAGTATGTAACCCATGCGACAGTTAACGAGAAAGTAGACGGTGATAAGCTGTGTGAGATTGAGAGCAAATACAGGTCAGCTGTCAGACCGATATGCTGCTGTGTAATCATACACACAACTGTGATGACAAGCAAGAGTTACTCATTCTAACGAACTAAGCCAGTATACTATTCACGTTAGAGGTATTATGCAATGAGATATATCAGAACTTAACCATTGGTAAGAAAGAGTGTACATCCCTTTGTGAATGTAATGCATGGTCACTGATCCTAGGATGGGAAATCCAGAAAATTGCTAAGACAAGCACAAAAGGCATACAGTCACTCATTGTAAAATTAATTGCTTTTTAGCTGCTGTGCCTCACACACACACACACACACACACCTTTGGAATTTTTAGTTTTGTTATTGCATTCACAGATTTTTTATAAAGCTGAGGTTATCCTCACTCACCACAAGGTAAAACAAGTTTTTTATCGCATTGTGGGGATATCTGGTCCCCACATTGCAATAATTACAAACACACTTACCCTGTGCTATTTCAACCTGATGCGTATTTATTGCACATTGAGACCGGACTCTCATACACTGCCAGTCAAATAAGGTTAAACGTGTATGTATTTCTCACAATACACACCCACTGACCCCAGGTCAGTCATTTTTAATCTTTGTATTTTGTATTATTCTTGTACAGCTGCTCACACACAAGCACATTCTCATCCCCGTGACACAAATCACAATATACATTTTCACAGAAAACTATGGGTTCTACAGTATAGTATGTGAAAATACTCTAGGGCAACATATTAAAAATAAAACAAAGGATAGCAAAGGTAGGCAGTAAGCTAGTTAAACTGTCATTTTTAAACTTGCTGCATCAAATGCCTTTTTATTTTATTCCTAAATTCAGACTGTGCCATCAAAAACATAACTTAGTTTTCCATATACATTGCACCTCTAATGTATTTAAAACTTAGAAAATAATTTAATAGGTAACCATAAAGCCAAAGCAAAATTAAATATCTTCAGGTTTTAAAATTTTTGAAAGCTGTGTCACTGTATCAAACATTTTTCTGAACCCATTCTTTTTCCAATCCCAGACAATGTAGTGTGTTGCATGTGTGCGGGTTTAAAGAACCTTCCCTACTTGCACTCCCAGGATTTTGATCTTGTAGCGGCTCTGGTCTCATGTAACTCAAAAAAAAATGCTTGTACTAAGGATTTAACCAGTTCTAGAGGAAAACACTGTTAAATGACAGATATGGTCCCTCCATGACTTACCGTGTGACACCCAGGAAGCAGACTTCATCTGAAAAACAATTTTTATGATAGAGGCGAGTTGAGGGTGGACAGTGTGTGTGGTGGATTTCTGCAAACATCTGGAAATTAACTTCATGCTCTGCTTTTTCGCTAGCTCTCTTTCTGAGCTGTTTCACTGTTCTCACATTGTCTTAGAAAATATCCCGTGAGCAGCAAGAATGGTCCCCCCCCCCCAGTCCTGGTATAGCAGAGCATCTCCAGATCTGCTGTATTGACTGCTGACATCTCATACCCCAGACTCTGCAAAAATCCCCCGGCAGTACAGGAATCAAAGTTCTGTGGGGTCTAATTTACTGCTGGGCCAGTCCATCGGGAGCAAACCTAGCCTGCTCAGAAGGTTCCAGCCAGGCAACTCCTAAAACATGCTTAAAATGTGCAGATTAATTTCATTTTTTTCTGTTTTTTTCCACCCTCCCTAATGCATCTCCTCCCCGTGGATCACAGACAGCCGATCATCACATGATTTATAGTACTGACCGCTGCCTGCATCTCGCCAGCTAATGACACATACACTAAAGTCATTGATTTGTATGAGTAGCCTCCACTCTTCATCTATCACAATTTAATGTAAGAGTTTGCAATGCAAAGGGGGGAAAAAAAGAAAACTCACAAGGGAGGAGGCAAGCGGGGGGCCGTGGTGCTGGTCAGTCATGAGTCATTTGCTGCTTCTTTAATATATAGACTCCTCTATTTATGTAAATGCTACACAGAAAGAAACGCAGGCACTCAATAACGCAGATAATAATAACGGAATAAAAACCCGAGAGAGCGTTACCCCTGGTGTTTTAACACTTAGGCCTCATCATTTATAATTGATCATTCATGGACTTTTACAAATTGTTTGTATATTTCTTCTTCATTAAGCTCAAATTAATAAACTAGATTTCCATAGAATGGTGCAGCGCTTTGCCCAAGTTAGGCAAAGAGAAGAGCCTGCTTAACGGCGTTTATATGCAGGAAAATGTGTTGCATCTTGCACATTGACATTAGATGGATGCAATTTGTGAAAGGAGAACTCCAATTCTGAAACTGATAAAGTTGCTTCGACATCAATGCCTTCAGAACGGTTTTAGACTAACTTTCTTTTCCGGATGCCTTCTTTTTTATTCCTGAGCGGCTCCTGGGGATACTGCTCCTGTCAACTGCACTTTGATTCTGCTCCCTGGATGCATGTAGAGAATGTTCTTGTCTATCTTATCAGATCACAGTCGTGCTGATTTGAATGAAGCATCATGCGGTGCCTCTGTCTCTCTCTGTTGCTCTCCTCAAAACGACTTATCCCACTAAATATTTTTTCTCTCCATGCTATGCAATTCTCTGAACATCCTTCCACCATAACTGAAGCTGAGGAGTAGCTTGTAAGGCTTGTTGCTCCTGTTAAGTCCACAGACTTCATTAAAATGGGAAGCCTTTATTTGCTTGGTGACGAAAGCCTCGGTCTTCCTCTCTTCAGTGGTCCCCTACAATTCATTCCAGCCACACGTTCTCTTCTCACATATCCTCATAGGTGCCTCAGTCTCTGCATGCCTGTAACCTGCACACATACTCTTATAGTTATAGTTGAGAACATATAAACCTACTTTTCCAAGGGCTCTCTTCACATGCATTTAGTCATTTATCTCATGGTCCTATGCAGGGGGGTTTCCACACCTTATACTTTTGCTTGTATATGCCCCATTACTTCCAGCCTCTACTAAGGTACAATGACAATTCTCATGGGGACTGGACCTTGTAACATTATGGTCATAAGGCTTCTTAAAACACAATGCCTTCCCTCTGAGACATTCCCATCCAGGTCTACAATGTTATTGATGCCTAAACAACTAATGCTAGCTGGTAGTGAACAAGGCCACTACCAATAAATCCTTTGGATGTTAATGTTCTCCTCTTTAATGCCCCTTTCCTACCCTCTGTTCCTACAACGTGGGCCAGTAAATTAATGTCCCCTGCAATTATTACAATAGCGCATCCATTGTAAGTCTCCTGGCCCAGATCCTTGAATATTTATTTGTCCATAAAATAAAACTGAATTTATGGGATGCCTCCTCCACTTTCCTGTATAGACTGGAACCATGTCAGGTTCTCATCCTGTCGGAGTGAGGTCTGTTGAAACACATGAATGGTAGATCTGGGAAGGCTTTGCAGGAGGATGTGTACTCTTGGTGAATGTCAGGAAATAATGACAGAGATGTCCCTTAAATCACAGCCTTATGGGGGATTGCTCCAAACCCTATACTATAACTTTCTCAGGGAACATATCCCTACCTTGCTCCTATATTCCATTTTTATAGTGCTTTGATGTGTGGCATTTCATTCATACACTGACAACTTGCCCCCATAAGATCATGGAGTTCAGGCTGTACAAATGCAGAAGTGGTTCTGCACTTCATAGCTGCAGGTCTTTGGGTTCGAGAGGAAGGCAGAGTGTGTGAAGGAAGCACACAAGGGGAGAGCGTTCAAGTTCTCATGCTACTACTGCATTTACATTTATTTATTCAGAAGACACTTTTATTGAAAATGGCATACGATTTAGAAAGGGGTCAGCTAGTCCCCGGAGTTAAGGGCCTTGCTCACGGCCCAACAGTGAAATCACTCAGTCGACCCTGGGATATGAACCAACAATATTCTGATCACAACTTCATGCCACACCACTACTACTACTACTACTACTACTACTACTACTACTATTATTATTATTATTATTATTATTATTATTAAATAACAATTTGAAGTATTATTAAAATATTTGATCTTATCCATTGCTCCTTATTACATCCACAGATTTTTCAAGTCAAATGAGCATAATTAATGGTTTGCCACTAATGTCTTCTTCCTTTTTTTATGTCTCATTAATGAAAACTACTGGGAAAGTAGGTGTCCATCCTACACTTATTTTATTTTATCAGGGTGACTTTATGTTAAGTAAACTATCATTCATTGCCAGCTAGGTAAGCACACTGGAACAGCAGGTACATGCACACTGGAACAGCAGGTACATGCACACTGGCACAGCAGGTACATGCAAACTGGAACAGCAGGTACATGCACACTGGAACAGCAGGTACAAGCAAACTGGCACAGCAGGTACATGCAAACTGGTACAGCAGGTACATGCACACTGGAACAGCAGGTACAAGCAAACTGGCACAGCAGGTACATGCAAACTGGTACAACAGGTACATGCATACTGGTACAGCAGATACATGCACACTGGAACAACAGGTACATGCACACTGGTACAGCAGGTACATGCACACTGGAACAGCAGGTACATGCACACTGGTACAGCAGGTACATGCAAACTGGTACAGCACGTACATGCACATTGGTACAGCCGGTACCTACAAACTGGTACAGCAGGTACATGCACACTGGTACAGCAGGTGCATGCATACTGGTACAGCCGGTACATGCACACTGGTACAGCAGGTACATGCACACTAGTACAGCAGGTACATGCACACTGGCACAGCAGGTACATGCAAACTGGTACAGAAGGTACATGCACACTGGAACAGCAGGTACATGCACACTGGCACAGCAGGTAGCCCGTCAGGCTCATGACCAGGTATTTTATCGAGCCCCTGGCTGAGGAGGCTGCATACTTACTCTGTGTTTGTACATCTTACCCTAAGTATTTCTCAACCTGGTCCAAAGCTCCCCTCCAGCCAGCTCCCGGTAGGAGCAAAAATGTGGACTGTCTGGCAGGAAACTGGGAGGGACAAAAACATGGACTGTCTGGGGTCCCCAAGGACTGGGTTGAGAAACACTGCATTAACTTCAATCAAGTGTTAAAATACATACAAACTTTTGATGAAGGGATGACCTTTAGTGTATGTGTGATGGTATTCCAGTGTCCTGGTTGTACTCTGGCTGGTGTCATAAGGTTCCTGGGATCCAGAATCACAGTAACCGAATGCATAGTGACACATTCCCAGTATGACAAAACTACTTTTTTTGGCTTTGGTCTTCCTGAACAATCTGGCATCTATTACTTTACATAAACCAGGGACCACCAAATGAAAATCACTACAGCTAGGGACCCCCCACCTCTAATGCATGAGTTTATAAATAACTAAGAACTAAGACCTAACTAAGAAAGGGTGGGGGGGGGGTGATATGTATCACCATCAGCTATTACACAAATCAGGCTGCAAAAATGAACATATTGTAGCTATAAATATATTTTTACAATTACAGTATGGAAAAAAGTACACAGTAAGAAAGAGAAATCCTTTATCACATATGCAAATTATCTGTAAATGCATTAGCAGCTTAATAAATAATCGTTATTATTATGTACCCAATACTGTAAAGATCACAAAGTAAATTTCTATTTACACTCCCAATGTTTATATATATATATATATTAATCTGCAGGAAAAACATTTCCGCAATGCTTTATATTAGGATATTACACATTAAGATATCATAAATGTAAAAAGATTACTTGATAATTGGTATTGTAGTACTATTTTGAATTTATATACTTTCTTCAAATATTCTGCTAATCCAATGACTGTCGACTGTAAAACACAGCTCAAAAAATAAAGTGTATGTATAATTACTCACTCATTGAAAGCAAAGGTACAAGTTAAACAGTTTTATTGCCACTGCCTTGAGATAATAATGAGGCATCATTTCTTTAACATTATAGGCTTTGAAGCAGCATTTGTCATTTAACTCGCTCTTGCCAAGTGTCTGTCAGAAGCGAGGAAAATCTTGGGAATGGCACCAATTAGTGAGGCTGGACATCACTAACAAGGTGTAAGAAAGGCTAACGGCAGCTTCAGAGAATAATGAGATGCCTTATTTGAGTGTTCATGGATTGAAATTGATTTTTCAGTAAGATACAAGAAGATTGTTTTTTAGTAACCCAAGACTTATGTTGGGAATATAAAACACAAGAAAATGTATTTTTGTTTTTAAATAATACACTTAGCTATTGTGTAAAATTATGGTAATTTTCATTGACTGTGATAAATCACATCAGCAGAGTCATATCTTATGTTACACTTAAGCCTATGCTATCTCTGCTCATCCGGTTACTCATAATCAATACTCCAGAGTATCCATTATATCCCATATTTACTCTTCTTTCATCGATGATAAAGCTTTGTCCTCGCTGATTTGTCCATTTGGATGGCACTCTCCCCAGTAAGTTGGCTGAGAGGATCCGATCAGATGTTGACACAGGGCTCAATTCTTCACATGTTTAATCCCAGTTGACAGGTTTCTGAATGAATGTGAATGAATTTTATTACTTTATGACAGAAAATCTGACATTTTTACCTTTAAATCCTTTTATGTAATGCCTCTTGTTAATGTTTTTCGAATAAGAATTCCGATGTACTGATGTACATTAAGCAAACAATGAATCTGGATCTTGATCTTCCTTTTGTTTCCTGATTTCCAAAACACAAAGTCATGTCTAAAGGAAAGGAGAATCTTTGTTTTGGGATTCCTAGGAGGTTTCGTAATCATAAAGAAAAAGTCTGCCTTTGCCATATGTTAGTAGAGCTAAGCTTAGCAAAACCCAACATTGTTTTATTGATACTTAGTTGTCAGTAATTATCTTGAAGTTTATGCTTATATTGCTAATCAAATAAGTCTAATGTCAGTAATTAAACATTTTTAATTTTTTTATGAAACGGCAAATTCACATTTACTTTAGATGGAATTTTCCTCTTTCTCTTTTGTCTCATATCTCTTCAGATTTTGTCTTAATTTTTCCCAGTATATGTTATTTATACATTTCATAAATTGTGAACGATGCATTAATCAGTCAGAAATGACATGTTAAGAAATTGGTTCATCTGTCAAATGTTATGCATATTATAGCATTGCAATGAACAAAAACACACATTTAAAAAACAAAATTTAAAGGTAAATCCTTAAGTGCAGCCAAATGTGACCTGAGTGAGCCTTGATGGCATGCAGTGCAGTGTGTTTACATTCTCCTTACTGGTCCTACTGATCAGCATAAGGACCTAGCTTCTCATCTGATGATACCATGACTCTCCTCCAGGCCGAGATATACTGTTTGCACTCGATAGATAGCAAAGGATAAATTATGTCTTAGTTTCACAATGGCTCCAATTTTTAAAATAGCTTTGGGATGTAGGAGGGTGGAGATCGGACTCTCCTTACCTCCCTGGACTTATAGAGCAATATTGTGAAATCTGTAAGAAGCACTTTTCGCACACTCCTTCCCATAGTCATTTTGTCTCCCCCTTTACTTTGTTTCCCCTTTCCCCTCCTCCTTCTCTTCTTATTTCTTCCCCTATTTAGACTGACACTCCCCCAGTTTTCAGAAAGTCGGCATTAATTAAGACAGCGCCAGCTGTAATTTTCTTGGGAAGTAAATTTCTGCACAACTAAAGGTTACGGGGACCTTTTCACTGTCAGAATTTACTACAGCCCGTGAATGTTAATGTACCTAATGAAGACATGCTCTCTGTCTCTGAACTTAAAAGTACCACCAGAAGAAGGGTGAAGGAGGGAAAGAAAAAGGGGTGGAAAAAAATGACAAATAATGACAGAGCCTGTGCATTAAATCAGGTTCTATTGCTTAGAATAATTATAGTGATTGAGTATCTTTGTACTGGAAACAGACAGAGAACTACGGTGATTTTACAAAGCTGGGAGTCTGATAAACATTTATAGCTGCAGTGGCACCAAATAATGTTAATAATCTGAAACTTTTGTCGGAATGTTATTTATTCAGGGAAAATGTGATAGAGTGATAGAGTTTAACACGGACACCAGACAGAGAGTCAGGGAAAGTGACAGGGATGCATGAAGCGCAGAGTGTTTACCAGCATGGAGGGTAAGTCACTGGGTCTCTGTGCTGCCTGTGATTCAAAGGATGCTCAACAGCATGGCTTCCTACAGAAACTGTGGGGCTTCGTTTTGTGAGCGGTAATGCAGCAGCAGCCCCAACCACTCGCAGCTGTTGAAAGAAACCGATCTCAAAATCCCAAGACTGGTAGCAAGTGTGCCGCTGGTATCCAAAAACATCTGCTGAACAGACCGCCCTCTGTGAGTGAATGTTGCCCAGAACAGAGCAGTATTACATCCAGGGTTTCTTCTCCCTTGTTCACGGTGCTTCCCAGGCCGAGTTTCAGGTACCTCTGACCACAGCTGTATGACGTATGATGGAATGGCAGATGGATGTGTTAACCTCTTCTAGACTGCATTTTACATTTATTTAGTAGGCAACTTCATCCAAAGCAAAGTACATTTGTGGGAAAGCAGGGTAAGACCTTCCCTGGAGCAACTGGAGGCTTAAGGTTAAGGGCCTTGCTGAAGGACCCAACTATGCTGACCTTGACATTTGAATCGATCTTCTGATCACAGGTCAGACTCTTAAGCCCCTGGGCCACATACCACCCCCCACATTTACCTGGGGATTCATTTACCAAAGTTGCGCATGCGCAAAAAAACTCTCAAAATGTGCATAATCAACTTTTAATGCTAAAGCTCATACTTATCAACCAAAAGCAAAAAAATGCATATATTTACAGAAACTCAGGAGAAGGTATAGACGACATTTTGGACAAATTGGGAAAAGGTGACGTCGGACATCCATTTTAAAGCAGGGAACTGCAAGTAAACCAGCGAAACAACCAAAGTCATGGCAACAATTCACAGCATCAAGCCGTGTCTTCACGTGAAAAACAGAAAATCTAAAAATGTGAACTGTTATGAATATTAATTATTATTATTAATTCCGTTTATTTTATTCTGTTTGGATTCTGTTTTTTGTGCAAGCCGAAGTCTATGTATTTGCCTTTGATAATTTCATTTGCTATGTCAAAGTCTTGCTACCTCCTTCCATGAATTAAAAATATCTGTAACTGTCAGAAGTTGCACTAAAAGTGAATTAGCTGTCAGACATTTGCATGCATGAATTGATGTATAAAAGTCATTCTTGGTAGTGACTGCGTAAATGGAAAGACTAGAAGGAAATGAGTTTTCATGGCCCATCAAGGTTATTTTTACTAATTTGTTTACTGCTTGCACTATGTGTCTTTGCACTTTGTCTGTAGCCTCTGCTTCCCCATGCTGTGGGTGAACAGACAAATGCAAAAACTACATTTGCAGTGATGTCCAGTTTTCTGTTACCTCGGGGCATCACAAAGGGAAGGACGATCTAGGTAGCGGCTCTCAAACAAACAAGGTTTTATCAAACAAAACAGAAGGCAAAGGAAGAACCAGAAAATAAATGGACCACGAGGGGTCAAAAACAAAACAGGCAAAACAAGAACCAACTAAACCTAACCACAAAGAAAAGTAACACTAAAACTAAAACCAGGAAGCCATGAGGGACTGAGGATGGAGCAGAACACTAATGATGCAGGAACTAACATGCAGGAACAACCACAAGGTAATACAACTGAACACAATGACTAACTAAGAAACAGAACAAGAACATGCACTTAAATGCACAGATAATGAGGACTATATGAGGGGCAGGTATAGACCAAAACAATTAACCGAACACTAGCGGAACAAGACACAGGTGAGTATTATAACAAATGCTTAAGGGTTCAAGCCCTAGGAAAGAGCAGCATGACAAAACTAACAAAACTGAGGCACAAGCAGGAATAAAACAAAGGTAAAAAACAAGGAACCAAGTAGAAATCCACAGCAGGTATAAAACAAAGGCCAAAAATAAAAAGTAAACACAAGCATGGCCTCTGGCTAGGATTGAACCCACGCCAAAAGGGGAGACTGGATGATGCCTGCTTAGCCCAGTAAACCACATGATGGCCAGGGGAAAAGGGAAACACTAGGAGCTACCAACATGGGAAATAACAGGAAATGGGATGACAAGTGACACCCACTGGCCAAACGGGGAAATGACACTTGGACCAAGGCAGGACAGGGACCAATCCTGAAAATCCCCCCATCAAATGCATGAACACCAGGCATGCAAGGGCACTTCCAGGACTAAGAGAGACAAACAAGGCCAACAACATTATAAGACTAAATACAAGTACCCTGGAGACCAGAGGACTGGAAAGTCTGGAGCAGGGCATAACAAAGGGGACGCAAGACAGACAGGTGGAACACAAATAGCTGGGTCAGGGCCAATAGATTAGGGAACATTACAGAGAACCTGTACTGGGACCACATGGGTTACAGAGAGGAGGACACTCAACAGGTACACAACCAGGGAACCAAGACTGACATGGGGAAGCACAGGACTGAGACATGAAAGGGACCTAGCAGGAAAGGGAGCGAGCACAGGGTCATGAATCCAGGAAGGTGAAGGACCAGATAGACGACTATGGAATACTAGGAGTTTAACACAGGATGGGCAAAAGGGACTACCGTGGTCTTGGCTGTGGAATACATGGGTGGGCTAAGCAGCGATATGGTAGGAACTGGCATTGACAGGATAGGAACAGTCAAAGACAAAACAGGGTTAACAGGAATGGGAGTTACAGGCCTCCGGGGATTCTGAGGAGGGGTAGTGAGTGTTGGTTTGGTTGCGAGTGGTGATTCTGGGGGGTGACAATGGCTATGCCCCTGGTGAACCCTCCAGGATATGAAAAAGCGGGGCCAGGGCCTGTTGCTAGGTGAAGATGGGCTCTGATGATGTTACAGAGGCGAAGATGGTCTCTGGAGGCACAGCAGAAGTGAGGACAGGCTCAGGAGGTGCTGCAGACACAAGGATGGGCAGCGGTCCCTTCTGGGCCGGACTCTGGAGGTTTAGGATGAGCGGGGCCCCTTCTAAGCAGACTCAGGCTGGGCAGTGGCCTCCATTAGGCTGGGCTTTGCAGACACTGGTGAACCATTGGCCCTTTCTGGGCTGGGAGCCCAGCGCTGAGGGCCAGGTGTGGAAGGATTGGGTGATCTCACCACCTTGTCGAGAAACAGGAGGTGCTGTAGCATACTCTCCATCTCCTGGCAGTCTGATATAAAGGAAAGAAGACCACTGACTGGCCAGGTTCCTCAATACTGTCAGAAACAGTTCTCAGAGGATGGACGAAGCATCTGGAGCAAGCGTCTCAGAGCGAGCTCCTCTGCTGGGCCAGAAACTAGAAATTCCCCTTCCAACTTTGGGACCTTGTGTACCGGGAGAATGGCATCTTCAGGAAGCCTTCAGCATTTAAACACACAGCAGGACCCATATCAGGGGTTCTGAAAACTTATGTCCCTGTGTCTGGGCCTTCAAAACTCCAGGGGGCCAGAACTGAACCAAAGGGAGAGTTCTCTGACCCAAGCACTGCTTGTCCAGAAAAGTATGCAAGGGATGCAAATCCCACTGCAAGAAAAGTCTTGGAGCCTTAAGATTGTCAGATTGAGTTGGTTATTCTGTTATGGCGGGGCATGACGAAGGGAGGGATGGTCCACGTAGTGACTCTCAGTTTTCCATTGAGATAAGGCCTCCTCAAATCAAATGAAAGTTTATTTATCAAATGTACAACAGTATCGTATACAGCAGTAGATTCAGATAATGAAATGACTGCAAATTAAGCTACTTTTGTCATTCGAAAACCATTTTCATTCATGCAAAAGTCATCTGTGATACTGACATGGCGCTGACATTATGATTTATTCATTTTGAGTTTCACTTACCACAGTACCTCCTGACTGCTCTGGCACGACACCACATGATAGTTTATCTCCTATTAGTTCTGCCATACGCATATGTAAGTTTGAAGGGAACAATGTAGGTTTGCCTCTGTTTTTTTTCTTCAGATCCAACTTTTTTTCGGGATGTTTTACAGAGCTGGCAGAATTTACTGCAGCAGTTATGTGTTGCCATTCAATATACTGTTTAAGATTCAACGTTATTGTCATTGTACAAAGTACAAGTACTCTGACAATGAAATGCAGTTTGGTATCTATTCCGAAAGTGCGAAACAGTGTGTAAGTGCTAGAAACAACTGTGCAATATATACGTCTGAAATAAATAATTTAAAAGCATTTTCTTGTTTGTGATGAATGTGCTTAGGCACTCAAATATAACATTTTGTCATGTGTGCCCCTTCCTTGCAGAGTTCTAAATTCCTCTTCTTGGTTTATTTGCAGCTGCTATCATTGGACTTTGCAACCAGAGACTTTATCTGCATATTTCATGATCATGCAGCTTATTTGCATTGACCATTAATGGCTATTTGTGGGCGACAACGGACTCGTGCCCTACGCACGTTTACAAGATTGGTCAGACATGTCTGTTTTTTTTTCCATTTCACAATGAAATTTACTTAAAGTTTGATCCATAGAGACCCCAGATCTTCTACCTACTGCACCCTCCCCCACCTCTGAAAATCCACATGACATCTGAGAAACCCATGTGTGAGAGAAAGTGCACCACAAAGAAGAACAACCAGTAGGATACTTACCAATTATTTTAAGGTTTTATTGCAAAAAAAAAAAAAAAACCTGAAGCTTCCGCAAATCTGGCACAGAAACACAATCTCCCAGGAAGTCAGAAATGGTATTGTGGTGATTGTTTTTTTGATTAGTCAGAGTAAACCAGTGAAATAAGAAAGAAAACTAATGAACTTCACTAAATCACTCTGGTGTGATGCCACAAATGTACATACATGGGGAAGCTGTAAAGCAAAACCTTCAGATTTTACATGATCAGTCTTGTGTTAAATAGAACTGAAAAGAAGCAGACACCTGATACGGCCCGATGGTGGGAGTGCAGGAGATTACTTCAAGGTAAAGATCAATGACATGTCTAAAAACATGATAAGTGAGACCTGGATCCCCAAAGAAAGGAAAAAGTAACATTTAACTCGAGGCCAGAGCATAATTTCCCTCTCTCACATTTAAAAAATACCTTATGTCTGATGGTGCAAATTTATCTAACTTAATGGTCTTTAGTGCAATCAGCTAGGTCGGGTTAATCATTGATAAATGGAATATATTAACAAAATGAGTAAAAGTAATTTTAATTAAC
The DNA here is from genome assembly GCA_026777045.1 of Hyperopisus bebe. Classification (NCBI taxonomy): domain Eukaryota; kingdom Metazoa; phylum Chordata; class Actinopteri; order Osteoglossiformes; family Mormyridae; genus Hyperopisus; species Hyperopisus bebe. The sequence goes on from JAODJW010000019.1 coordinate 23,860,938, forward strand.
TATCCTCTCCATAACCTATTTAAAACATTGCTGCCTTCCATAGCTGAAAGGGATTAATGGATGGAATTAATATATAAAACAATGAAAAATAAATGCAGAAAATAATCTTGAGTAGCAGCTATTGCAGCATCGATAAACAATGAGATGTCGACATGGCATCAGTGTTGCCACTTTTGTCTGTCTAAGTCTGGTTCATTCGACAGAACAAGGAAGGATTTTAATTACAACTCTTTCTGCTCAGCTGAGCATGCTTTAACCTGAAGCAAGGTTATCACATCCGTGTCACTCTGCGGTCACACACATGACAGATTCATAGATGGGCATTTTAACTGAGGGTGTGAGGGAGTATTTGGGGGGAGCACAAGATAAAAAAAAATCAATAATCAGCAAATGAAAACACAAATGAGCTTGAAATACAGCAGTTTTGCCAGATATCTCCTAATTGAACATTACACCCCATAGCGATTTCCATAACTTTGCTGCCTACTGAACTGATTATGTTTTTGCTATTTTTGCCATTTATTTTTAGTGACCCTATTTTGAAAAAAGGCCCACAAAATGAATGTACTTTTTCATGGTTTCCACAACCTTAACGGAATAACAGAATTTCACAGTCAGTAGCACAGGCTTCTTGTCGATGGTAATTTGGAGTAAAGCTTCACTCTAGCTATGCATACAATGGTGATTTTGTGATAAATTTGAGGGCATCCTGTACTATGTGAATTAACTAATGACTTTCCTATAGATTTTGTGGGGAAAGTATATTAAAGAGGGAGAGAGAGAATAATAAAACACAAAGAATAAGTATTAAATGAATATTACCCATGAGATACGATATACATGAACCCCACGTGTGCGTGTGCACGCACACATACACACACACAACAACAACAACAACAACAACAACACCTCATACTCATTTAAAATGCTTATTTCTGTGTGTATATATGTGAGTGTCTAAGTTGGTGACATTCACTGTAGGTGACATTCCACATGTGTCCAGATTATGATTTTTGTTTTTATTGGTGCATGTATTACAACCTGACAAGAGCCCACAGTGCTACTGAACCAAGACTCCAGACTTGTGCATTTAATGGTGGCCCTACTTCTGCTCGCATGTGAGCAAGTGTGGGGGTTTGCCCTTTCCTCCCACTGGCCAAATATGTCCTGCTTTAAACCTGGTGTAGTGTTATGGGGTCATATTGACCTCAGCTTTGATTAACGGCCCCAAAATCTCTTAGGAGTAAAATTACAAGGTTTCATGTATTTTCATGGCAGATATTGGTGAGGTTCATAGTTGAGCAGTTATGTTTTTTGCAGGTTTCTTTTATTAGTTATTTAAGGGTTTATGTGTGTGGGGTCCTCTCATCTCATTACATATACAGATTTTTCAATTCTTTGCAGGTACAACCAATAAAGATGGAAAAAACCAAGGATTGAATAGCACTGATATCCTGCCATTTGTAAATGACAACAAAATTGATGATGAAGTTGATGATCAAGCTGATGATGCCCTCAGCTGGGATGAAATTGTCAATTAACTCTCATCATTCTTAGTAATTTTATTTCATTATTATTTTTGCAAAAAACAATACATGCTCGTACATCATAAGAAAGTATTACCATAGATTTTTGCTTTGTTTGGAGTAATATTCAATCAAACTTGTTTTCAAAATAAGACAAATTTTTACAGGGTATTTTATGTCATGAATATAACAATACAGTGGTACCTCAGTTCTCGAACTCATTAGAACTTGAATTTCTTAAAAGTCGAACCGACCAGTTCGAAAAAAAATTACCTAGAGCTCGATCTGAATCTCAGAAGTCAAACCGTGAACGCCGACCTAATTAAGATTACTTGTACGCACGGCGAAATGAGTCACGCGGCATGTCTCTCAGTGGAAACAAAGGGTAAAGCTTCAGTCCCGGCCTCGCGTTCGCTGTGATAGCATCGTGCATGTTTACACTAGCTGAATACATATATTTAGACAGTAAAAATACATTTAGACAAATGATAGATGATGACAGTAATTATTGTTATATAATAAAATACATTTTAAAAATAAAGATTTTTTATTCATTATTTTAACATTAATAATTAACCATTAATACATTTAGTTATAATACTATTGTCGTGCCGAGCCGGGACAGAACGGAAACAAAGGCGCAGACGTCAGGGTATCGGGGAATACGGAGTTTATTTACAGGTAAGGCAGGCAAAACGCAGGCGGACAATACAATGACCGGACTGGGGAAACAAACTGAAACGCGGACGAAATACGGAGGACTACTGACAACAACCAGAAAGAGCTGATCACACAGGGATTCCACAAGGGGTTAACTAGGGGGCGTGGCACACGGACGATCGGGGCAGGACACATTGTTTGGATACATTTATTTTCTTACTTTACAAATTACTGTTTTAATAAATGTGCCTAGATGTGTTTAGTATACAGTAAAACTGGTCTAAGTCGTAACTCGTCAATGTGCACAAGTCGACGCTCAAGCAAAAGACCCGATTTTTCCTAATGATGTTTCCTTTAAAATTCCTTGTGTAAATCGCCGCTTGTAAGTCGTCAAATTCCCTTAGTCGTCACCTAAATCCCGGTCCCGAACAACACAAATG
>JAODJW010000019.1:23871263-23885614 GCA_026777045.1 Hyperopisus bebe
TCATTCTTTCGGTCACTACCCACAGCTCGTGACCATAGGTGAGGGTAGGAACGTAGATCGACTGGTAAATCGAGAGCCCCCACTTGTGTTCTTGCACCAGGTGTAATAACGATCAGAGATTAATGTGTTGGTCCTTAATTAACTTAGCATGAAAAGGGATAGATAACATACTGGTGGACACTTTCTCAAGGCAATGAGAAGATGAGAAGTGTTAGTATGTCATGTGACCATTCCAATAGGAAGATCATACTTATGCAAGGGGGTGTTGCAACCTGCGTTGTTTTGCATGTTGTATGTCCATATTCTTCTTTGCAGCTTCATTCCACCGTTCCAGTCCATCATGTTCATCCACTGGAGCCTATTCGGACATTCAGTCTGTGTTTTCAACCATGCTCCCGTTCTTTTTTCCACCACTTTATAAAATTTCGTGCCATCTGCAACACAAGAGCTTTGCTCATTGCTGCTGTTTATATTCTGTTTTGGTTTTGGTGATTCTGATCTTTGACCTTCTAATTGTATTTTAGTTTTATTTCTTTTGTCTAAGTCCTTTGGTATTCTCTTTTGGATTGCTTGATTGCTCAGTTACTGTTTGGTTTGAACAACACTGATTTCACCAATTCCCTTTGTGTATGATTGTGTGCCCTGAGTGTAGGAAGTGACTGCCATTTAGTTTTGACAGTGTTTGATTTCTATATATTGTTAGACAGCTAGTGTCACGACTGGCTTCTTGTTTCTTCTTTGCTTCCACAGTTCAGGGATTACTTAGCCTGTGTTTTCTTTATTATTTTGGCCTGGGTCACCTTTGAAGTCCACCACCATTGTGCTGTATCCATTATATGGCCATTTGTCATTGTGTCTGTTCATTATTATATCTGTCTATAATCACATCACCCCAAAACCACATTCCTTTGTCCTGGTTTCTCTTCCCTTCATCCCATTCTGTGTGGTCCAACCCTAGACTGGGTCGTGACACCCCATGCAGAGCTCAGTGCACTGTCACAAACCTTGACGTGCTGTATATACACACACAAAGACACATACATGTATGTATATGTATACATTTGTATATATATTTGCAATTCCTTGATCATGATTTGTCACTTTAACATTACAAATGTGTACATAGTAACAACATAATGTGGCTTTACTGTAACCAAAATAATATCACTGTGCACGAGTATATTGCTGAGAATTCAGAAAGCAGGAGGCAGTACAACATATAAACCTTAATGGCCCCCACAGCACCGCAGTGCAAAAATCTTCTCATGAACGTTTGTAGGAAATTAGGTGAAGGTACTGTACATTAAGCAGAATATATTTGTCACCAAAACTGAAGGAAAGAATATAGCAGAGTGCCATTCTCACGATCACCACGGATCTCCCTCCTACTACAAGAATCCCCACAAAGTTACAGTTGAATAAAACAAAATTTGAATTCTTGCACACAAAAAGAATTTCAGAATAAATACAATTTAAATCACTGCTGCTGGCTCACAAACTGTTTCACAGAGTATGACATTAAGGTTTCTAGATATGTATCCAGTTTCGCAATTTCTGTTTCTCAGCATGTTATTACTGCTCACCTTATTTTAACTGGTAAATGAATGTACGTTTGCAGTACACTGTTTATTAAATATACTTGTTTTGAAAAAAATCAGAATGATACAGGAATGTATCATATTGTTAATGTAGTGCAACCTACATGCTTCCAGTTCTTCAGTTTTGGTATGTAACTATATTAGTTATCTATAAATTTTTATTTTGTTGGAAAGGTTTTTTTGAAATGCAAATCATAGACACAAGCAAATGTCTATCCATTCATCATCTGTCTTCCAAAATGTATCATATACGGCATTTGGGGGAGCAGCTGAAATGCACCCAAATATGACAAATAACTGGCATAAAAACGCATTTATGATCATACATTTTGAAGAGAGAAAAAACAGATTGGCAGAAAAAGGTCACAATGCTGGAGATTCATTGGTGTTATAAAAGGTAAACATTGACATTAAAAGCAAACCACAAATGGTTTCTTTTTTTTTTTTTTTTTTTTTAGTAACTTATGAGAGTCAGTGTTTCACATAACATGTTCCTGTATGTACCTGCATGTCCCTGTATGTCCCTGCATGTTCCTGCATGTACCTGCATGTCCCTGTATGTACCTGCATGTCCCTGCATGTTTCTGCATGTCCCTGTATGTCCCTGCATGTTCCTGCATGTCCCTGTATGTACCTGCATGTCCCTATATGTACCTGCATGTCCCTGTATGTACCTGCATGTCCCTGCATGTTTCTGTATGTCCCTGCATGTCCCTGTATGTACCTGCATGTCCCTATATGTACCTGCATGTCCCTGTATGTCCCTGCATGTCCCTATATGTACCTGCATGTCCCTATGTCCCTGTATGTCCCTATACATGTATGTACCTGCATGTCCCTGTATGTACATGCATGTCCCTATATGTACCTGCATGTCCCTATGTCCCTCTCCCTCCACAGAATGCAGGGGCCCCACGGATTGGGCTTAGGGCTCTCCCTCCACAGAATGCAGGGGCCCCACGGATTGGGTCGACTGGGCTTAGGGCCCTCCCTCTACAGAATGCAGGGACCCGGAGTTTCAAACCTGTCTTACTATGTGGAAATGTGCCTAGTAGCCAAAGTAGATGTAACATGATTGAAAGGACAGGAACTACATTAGTAGCAGGACTGACAATATGTGTGTGTGGCTGTGTTTCATTAAACAGGAAGAACTTCACAGAGAAAGAACTATAATATATACAAGGAAATGATACTAATACAGTGTAAACTCGATAAAAAAAACTAACAAATGAAATAAGAATTGGGATTATGCTTCCTATAATGAAAATGTCACCAGGCGTCAAGACAGAAATCATTTCCGCTCTTTATTAGTTAAAGATGTCCAGGAAGGGACAGCAGACAGACCCAGCACATCTGGCTGAGATATTTTTCTCTCCCCCCATTTGCACTGTATTTTCCTGATCCAGATGTAATTCCACCAGCTCTCAAATTTCTGCCCTGATTCGGTATGGAAATTACAGACTGAAAACATTAAGAGTGGCCACTCATTGGGTTCCCATTTCAAACATACAAGGCAGCCTTTTGCTAAGTCTGTACAGGTATAAAGCAAGAAAAAAATTAACCACGATCAAATGTAAATTTGCCGGATCACTACCGATATAAATAACCAGAGGCAGACATTTCAGGTCCATAAAGTAAAAATCCAAACCAGGATTTTGTTTCAACTAACCAGTTGAGCATAAAGAGTCACAGTCACAGAGTACTCAACTGGTTGGTTGAAACAAAATCCTGGTTTGGATTTTTACTTTTTGGACATGAAATGTCCTCCTCGGAAAATAACCACTTTGGCTGATGCGTCTTCGAAAGTATTAGTCTCACTTCTGTCGTCTTCAGGGACATAGACCAATCACGGACTTCCAGTGGGTGACATGGTGGAGAAACTTTTGAGAAAAGGTTCAGTAACGTCTGTGCATAAGACATGATACAATAATAATCAAACTACTTTAGATTTTCTTACACATTGCCATGCATTTACTATGTAAAAACATGGATGCACTTTGACATAAAACAATATATCTCATCCATAATTTACTCTCAGCATGTAATGTACAGCAGACACAGAGTATGTGTATCTGCAGGGGTGTGGATTGTATTCCACTTCTCTTTGTCTTTCTATGCAAAGCTCTGAGGTTACACAGAAGTTGGAAAACCACACTGTTCTCCACACTGACGCTAGCATTAGCCGCTAAAGCTGCCGCCAAAGGTAGGGCCCTGGATCCTTGCTAAGCGGCTGCCAAGAGGTACGGCATGACTGACGGGCAGTGCCACAGACTGCCAGCGTTTCCTTGAGAGAGCAGCATCAGATCAGAGAGGGACTTAAAGCTGGGAATTAATTATAGATGCGCACTTTCGACTTTGATGATGGGAGACTGGTGGGCATGTCGCCGTTCCATCACACATGCGGACACACACACACTTACATACACACACACACTTTCTCGCAGCCCTGTTTTTCACATTGTCAGATCACATTTGCTGAAACAACACAGAAAATATAACTCTTCTCCCCATTTGCTTCCGGCTTTTGTTGCTGCCCATCCCGCTACAAATGATAGCTTAAAAGCAGGATTCCTGCCAAAGTTTAATGTTGTGTTCGAGCCTTTTAACTGGGGATGGACTCAGAGGGCATTCGTAACACTTCCTTGCAGCCAAACCCTTCCACAGCTCTTGCTGCACAGATAATCTGTAATACTGCAGAATTGTATTGTCATCTTACAATTCAGGCAACATTTCCTAACAACATTTAAAATATATCAACATTTAAAAGAATACCACTGATGTATGCTATTAGAAACATGAGACAATAGACATACTAATGCAAGAGATACTAGTGAAATGTAATGCATGTTGAAAATGATGTGCTTCGCTCCAGTGTATGATAGATAATTACTTCATTAACGTAAAAGCCTGTCTAAAGAAGTAACATTAAATCACGTTGCATTTGGCAGCTTTAATAAAGTTAGAAAAAAACTGAAAACTTGGAGTGGATCAGAACATGCAGGGAACACATGGGTCTTTTTCCTCCAGAGCACCTTATCTTCCTACATTGACATAATTCTACACAAAACACACTGTCATTGTAATGGAAGCTGTCCAAATCCCCCTCGGATCAGAGTCCTCGTGGAAGTGAGGTGTCCTGTCCAGAGTGACCCGCTCTTTAAAGAACCTTAAATGGAGTGGACTTGTTTGTATAGCCCCCCCCCCCCTCCCCCCCGAGCTGAATTATTGATGCTCTCCTTATAAGCATTCGTTAAGCTTTTCCAGTTGGGCCGTTAATGGGTGTACAGGAGCGCAGACAGAGAGGCAGAGACCCCTAGAGTCCCAGCTGTCTGAATGGTGCTGCACCCCAGGGGTAATTGTGGGACATCTTAATGCACAAACCATTCGTCACTTCGTCTAGCCCCCACAGAAGGGCTTTCGGTCTCTTGAAATGACAGCTGAGCAAAACATACAGAGAAAAAGAAGGGGGGCATCACAGAAAGTTTGAAGAGGAAGGAGATTTGCTTTGCATAATGTGTGACTGACTTGTGACTGTCACTTCTTTTATTACATTTCCAGTTAAGACATATTTTGTGGCGACGTAATAACTTCCAAATACCCAATCAGCTTTGTTTACCAGTCTATGAGGTGTCACGAAACGGAGATATTTGGCTAATAGATCCACTTCAGACTATTTCCTTGAGTGGAGGATGCCATGAAATTCAAACGAGCTGTTAGCACTGTAATTGTTTGTGCTGATGACAGGTATTACGTTTTTAATTGGATGGATTCTGACATATGACGCGACATGTAATCCCTAAGAATCAGACCCACTGTCAGCTTAATATGTGTCTGTTCGCAAGTCAAAAGAACTTCACCAATTAATGAGTGAAAATGGGCTTGTGGAATGGTCTCCAGTCGGGACGGCACACGACGCCACGTGTCTTGGAGCTGGGCAGGGAAAAGGGAGTTTTTTGAGAATTAGGGTTCTTTTCAGAAGCAAAAGGGATCGGATAGAGACGGGTCTAACAACACAGAAATTCCAAAAAAAATAAAAAAATAAAATGACGAGCTGCATGGATTGTATTCCTTACCTCATTACCTTTCTATGGAGTGGGCTGAGGTTACAGACAAATTGAAAAACCACACTGCACTCTGCGCTAATGCTAGTGCTAACATACAAAGGGAAAAAAAAACAATATATGGACAGAAAACCATCTGTCAAGGAATTGCATCAAGAATTCGGTCTAAGCTACTAGAGCACAAATATAAATTCGACACCCCAATTTATACATATTTGAGACAATAAGGTGCAGGTGGATCCAATTAACATGCAAAATTCTACTTACCATAGACCACCCTCTCCCAAAGGGTTGCCATGGCATACACTGCAACTGCTTTGTATTTGTTTTGCAATGTTTCATTTTGTAACCCTGGAAAATTAGACTCTCATGTTTTATTCATGAATGGTATACAGTTGGGTTCCAAAATGGCCACTAGCGATAGGTTACCTTTGGACCCCAATTATTGCTACTTTTTTTGGATGAGTGTAGTCCTGTCCATCACAATGCTTTTGCTCATCACAGGATACTAAATGCAACTTGGGCAGGGATACCCATTCAACATCGCGGCTTTAACTACACAGCGTGTGAGAGCATTTCATGAATAACAGAACATAGATCCATAACCAAAACGGAGCAAATCCAAGTCCTAGATGCAGGGGTGTTCTAACTTTTCTGGAGGCCCGAGGCTGACATGGGTAAGGGGGGGCCCTGGGGGGGCCATTTGAGCTCATTTTTGGAGCTGAAAGAGAAACAAGAGGGAATTAAAAACGGTGGAACATCAATAATATGCTAATCAGAGTGCAGGGTGCCAGTGGTAATATTTACTGTTGGTAAAATTCGCCAATCGGGGAGGGGGGGGGGGGGTATTGTGCTGGAGGAAGATTGGCCAAATTTAAGAGGTCTATGCATTTCCCCTTTTGCTAAGTTTAGTCTCGACTTTTTACGTATGTTTGCTTAATTGTGTTCCCTCCACGTCTGTTCACAATTTGTCTACCACTCTAGCAGGACAGTATCAAAAGAGACTGGAGAGGTAACGTTAGTTGTGTAACTTTGTGCGTTTTCTTCATGTGTTAGGCTATGTTGTGCCAGTTTGCTTGGCAGTGAAACAAACTGTAGACTTCAGTGGTAAAAGAAAGCAGGGTAGTGTGAAGCCACAAAACAGGAATATTCCTTTACACCCAGGATGGGGGGGGCAACTTTGTCAATCCTGAAAGCTGCTGCTAAAAATGAAAATATGCATGTTGCTATAATTTAAATGATCATGCTATGTTAGATCCTTAAAACTTCTGAAAATTTTATGTTCACGGGGCCCCCAGTTTTTGGGCGCTCTAGGATGCTGCCTACCCTTGTCTTATGGGAAACACTGCTATAGACAATTATAACCAGGCGGCCCTAACATTAGCTGGCTTGCTCATTCATGCACTAAAGCTGCAGCCTCCAAGGAGATCCACTCTGTGATTTGTGACGTTCCAGGCTTAATGAAGTGGTGTTCCACCCCTCTCCTTTGCAAGATAAGGTACATAAAGTCACTTTATGAATGATAGAAGCCCTTGCGGTTCATTTATACCTTCGGTCCACAATGTATCCACAGCCTGCTTTATTTCTGGCTTCTAGACAAAGCATGTTGTATTCTGCCATGTTTTAATGACCCAGCCACCACTGGGTGTCTCAGAAAACATTATTGCTATCTACCATCACACACAAATAAAGAATGTAATGGAATTTGTGTTGATTATTGTTATGGAGCATAATAAACTTGATTTACACCATAGAATGAAGGTGTTTCTCAGTTTCCAGCTAAAATCGGTCAGTCATGTACTCTTCCAGTTGGTTTTGTTGCAAGCTACACAACAAAAGCTACGCCTCTGTCACCCTGACAGCTTTTGAAAAATTAATTAAAAAGTTTAAATGTGTATTTTTTTATCTCATTAACTGCTACCTATCCTTTTTATGACATTTCAGAAGCTAATCACAAAATTGTAAATGTTAATTAATATACACTTTCGCAGAATTTCTATTTTTAATGAAATCTTTTTAATGGAAAAATGTGGACGGCTTTTGCTAAGAGATGAAATGCTCCTTGGTATTTCAGAATGACTTTTTAGCCAAGTACATGTCAATATGAAAAATCTGATACAAGTGTTTTTGTATTCAAAGATCATAGAGCAGTGTTCATTTGAAAGCACTATGGCATTTCGAGTGAGAGCATCATATATAAAGTTGTCATGTACTGAACCTCCTGTTGTGATGTTGAAAGGAAAGAGGAGCAGGATGAATACTTGGCGGAGTTTCTAGAGTCTGGGAGATTTTTAAGCTTCTTTATTTTCACTTAGATTAAAATAAAAAAGAAGAACCCTATACTTTTAATCCGAACTCTGAGATTGATTGGTTCAGGCTGCCTGTAAATCACCTGAATCCTGACAGTTGCCTTCTTTTATAATAATCCTCATGTCAAAACAAGTGGGATGAGATACCTGCCGACCAATCACACTCTCTGCATTGCTGCTGGGTCCCGTCCTGGGGATATGAAGTGCTGGTATTTTATTACGCTTTTCATTCCACAGCAGGACGAGCCCATTGCAGCTGGGGGGGGCCCTGAAAATGGATGCTGAGTAGGCTGGGACAGGATTGCTTGTGTAATATGCTTTTCTGAATATGCCTGATTATCTGGTGCACAAGTCAATTAGCATCATTTATTACTATGATCATATCTACTGTAAGTCATTTTCCTCATTCAGAAATCGGATCAGATATGGAGACGCAGAGGGATTGTTTCAGCGACCTCCCCCTCATCCCATGTGCCACTTGCAAAGATTTTACATAAACACAAAATAAATTTTCTTTCATAAGCTGCTGTCATACGAATCTACCAGTCAATCAGTTCTAACACCCTGCCTGTAGCCTCCTTAACAAACTTCAAAAGAGTGAAAATGAAGGAGTGAGAGAGATCTGTCTCTACCTTTGAAAAAAAAAACAGGTCTTTAACTTACAGGGAACAACATTGATGAGAATGCTTTGCTGTCAGCTCAAATCTTACTGCTTAACCTTTTGTTTTGCAGAGTCTGCACAAAACCCAGGCACAGACCTGTCTTTTAATATTAATGTTAATTCCTTATCCAGGATATGCTTCCCACAGCTGAGAAATAGCGGAAAACTATACTGATTTCTGTCTGTTGACGGTACAGAAAAAAATAATACATATATTTGTCTATAGCATAAATGGTTGCCTAAGCACAAATCTCACAGGTGAAGCAGAAAATGTTCACATGACACCTTTTCTGATGCCTTTGAACTGGCTTCCTAGCAAGCTGTGGAAGGACTTTAAAATGCTTCGCCTCATTTATAAAGCACTCTCCTCCTCCGTGCCTGGGTGCTATTTGTGCCCGGGGTGAACATCAAGGTGAGCATGAGCTGCAGGTTCTGTAACCTCATGCGACACAACAGATGGAGCAACAATCGAAGTCTGACCTACAATCTGCTGACCCTCAATGGCTTGTCTTACAGGAGGCTTAGCACAAGACCGCTGTTCTGCTCTGAGTTCTACTTGTAATGCCTGTGCACTGGCTTATGAATTGAATAACCTTAGCATCCTTCTGTATTAGGTAGTCAATTGACTTTATTTATAAATATTTGTAAGAGTTATTGCTTCCTTTCCCCTCTTGTGTTCTAGTTTTATTCCACTCAGGCTGTTACTACTACTTTGCATTACTACTTAGTTGTAATTGATTGCACAAGGGGCTTTTGAGATTAATGTCTACTAACCATACTGAATACAAATACTCTGACCTTACTCACCAGTCAGTTAACTCTATCTAGTTTATTCTTTTTTAAACCCTCCTGAAATGTTGTCCTTATGTATACAGACAGTCCCCAGGTTATTAACAAGATCCGTTCCATAAGTCCGTCTTTAAGTCGAATTTGTCAATTCAGTACGTAGTATTAATAATAATTATTACACACTAATGATAAAAGTAACTAAGTAAGGTATTGTACTTTACTTCATTCTGACAAATTGCTGTAATATTTTCATCCGCATCACAAAGTAGTGAGTGTCTTCGATATTGCAAACTGTTGGATTTAACACAAATTTTTAATACAACAGGCTTTATGGCAGTCTCTCTTGCTAAATATTTTCTGTATTTTTAAAATTCAAAATAATAATTGTAACACATCTGTTCATAGGTTATATAGAGTCCAACATATATTTCATTATAGCCAGACACTCATTATTTATCTCACCTTCCTAACTCAGCGCCTGCTTGTTGTCCTTGTGGTCAGATTATTAAGGCTGATGAAACAAGATTTTCCATCATTTTCATTTATATGTCATAAGTATGCGTTGATTATTTTTTGTATAAGGTGCATTTTGTAATTATGTGCATTTCTTCCACTATATAACAAAATAGAATTGATCATTTTGGAGCATCTCAGGTCACTTATGAATGGCTTAAGATCAACTTTTTTAAGGCTTTTCTTCCAAACCCCAAGAATTCTTAATGCTGGCTTGCCCGTGATCCTCTGCCTCAACTTCTATTAACAAGGAAAACAGATGAACTTAAGAAAGAGACTTGACAAATTCCAGATTTTTACATTTATTTTCTATGGCTAATTGCTAACAATGTCATTTTGTGTACAATCTGTGATTCACGGTCTCTCCTGAAGCACATAATGGGAACTCCTTATATGGGAAAATCATCGTGAATCCCACAAGGCTGAGTGAATCAATATTCTTGTGATCTGACACCATGTTATTACATGTTATGTTACTGCCTAGTTAATTTTGGAACAGAGTGGTTTTTCCCCTGTGTCTCAGAGACAAACAAAGTATAATTTAGCATTAAAATTGTCAATCAGTTAGCCAGTTGTTTGGAATGTGGGAGCACACAGTGCGGGAAACTTTATTGATAGAAATGTATCTAATTATCAGTAGAGTTATGTTTGGTACGCTCTTTGGTTTTACATATGTTTGTAAAAAAATAAACAACATTGTATTTAAAAAGAGTAATTGAAATAATGGTGGCACAAAAGCCAATTATGGTTAGCCTGCAAAAGAGTAGCCATCTTTATTGTATAAATTAGGTATTTTATTGCAGCTTGTTTTGATAGCCTGTTGTGAAATTTTGAATTCTTCATAATAAAAAAAGCCACACCCACATCTACCAAGTCTTCAGCTGTACCCTGGTCCCCTTCCCATTTCTTTGTGTACTTCTGAGCGTTCTGCATGGTGTCCATTGGCTAACTGTCATTATGTTATATTTTTTCCCTTGTTCTATTGTTACATGTGTTTCCCTGTATTGGTGCTCACATGTAAGCCCTCAGCCACGTACTGTATACCCTTCCCCTAACAGCTGATAAAACTGGAAAACTGATAAATAACAAAAAACATTTTTTGACATCCAGGAATCAAGAAATTGTAATAAAAATCTAAAATGTTAATAAAGAAACACATGTATGCCACCCACCATGATTAATGTGATAATTAAATTTGAAACTGTGGGGGACTTGCTTGAGAGAAGGCTCCAGTATATCTTGCAACCCCCCCCCCCAACACCCACACATACACACAAAATAGAAAATGGAAAATACAAAACAGAAGAATTACAGAACCTTCAGATATACAACCATAAATGCCTGGAAAACCTTATAACCTGCAGCCCAATAAATGTACGACTGGAATTAAAGATGGAACGTGCTGGGCCTTGGTCAGCCCTTTGGCTCTTTCAGTTAAGCCTCAAAAGAAAGATATATATGGAGAAAAGGAAATCGTACCTACCAAAGAGCGTGATGATGACTGGTTAATGCTATAGCGCTGTTGTTCATTCACTGGTCCTAGAGTTCTGTGTTAATGTTAAGATCATGAACTAAGTGTCAAACCACTATAGATAAACACCTGGTAACCTCAGCCAGTGGGATGACACCTGGTCAGAACTAAATGTTTCTAGACATTACAAAGTAATTGTTAACTGAGCAGGTCAATACCGGAACATTTTGAACCACTATTGAACCCGACTGAAGGCCTGAGCAGTCTGTCAGTAGAGACTGAAAGGCAGCAAGGATGAGGAATGACGCCATTAGTATACATTAGTATAAGATCTACCTCTAAAACTGATATAATATATTTGAAATTACCCTGTTTGTTGATCTATTGGGAGGCCACTTATAAGGAATATTTAAGTATAGATTATATTGGATCATAGACTGAAGTTAAAGGCTTATAAAATGAAATTGCAGCTCTGTGTAAAAAACACACAGTGAAATATCCAGTCTAGTTGAGTCAGCACCCTCACTAAAGACTGTTGGTCTGACATTGAGAAACTTGTTGAAATTGTCCTCACTTCTTTCTTGTAAGGCACCCTGGTTAATAGTTCACTGTGACCTTTAGAACAATTTCTCTTTGCCAGATTCACATTATCAGTTGTGTGTCAGAGGACTCATACCACTTTCATTTTAATCTTAACCCTTTAGAAACATTTGGAAAAGTTGAGAAAGGAAGTAGTCATGTTATGTATGCTTCACAGCCCCATTAGAGTAAACAGCACAGATACCATTTGTTGTAATGCATTTATGCATGCATGTTAATTCAGTCCAATTTGTGCACCCAAACCCAACCCCCCAGAAGTGAATTCAAGAGATATGTCTGGGGGGGTGAAATGATGGGCCACAGCATCGTTGACAGAGAATCTGAGTCACCCACAAAAATGATAAAAGATAAGATTTAGCACAAGCTCCATTAACTAACTGAATGCCTTGTGATGACAGATGTCTTAAAATGACTAGTAAGGACATGATCAGTTTTGGACTTTAGGTCATTACAGATGGTAAACCTTTTTGACAAAACATGCTGGATAACAGATTCCATGGTGATTTGTAGGGTAGCACTTATAGGGTAGCAACTCAGTTACTGCTCAAGTACAAATCATGAAAAAATAGTTTCTGCCCCCAGAACGCAAAGATGTTCTGGGGGCAGAAGGAAAAATGATTTGTTCAGAGAGATAACCAATCAGATTGTAGTGGAAGTGGGTCTAAGCAACCAATCAGATGTCATGGTCCCACCTCCTTTATTTGTTTGGACCCACTAACACTACAATCTGATTGGTTATCTCCCTCAACCATTTCTCCTTCTGCCCTCAGAACATTTTTGCGTAAACAAAACTCTCATGAGCGATCAAGTATATTAACTGCATGAAATATATGAACCATTATGATTGATTAACGATGAATGAACATGGGATCAGTACATAACTAACACTGATTTTTTTGGTTAAGTAATACATTAAGTAAGAGTGTACACCATGTGATGATGGTACAATAAATGTACATAGGGTATATGATCCAATAAAGAAATTATATCAGCAAAGATGAAATACCCTTTTCTGTTATTCACTCTCAGCTTGTACATGTACTGTTTGATCCTCACCACTGTGAGATACACCCTGAAATTACGTTCAGACAGGGGGTTTGTTCCTTTACCATAAACCTGCCATACTTGACAATACAGTTCATGTCAAGCCCAGCGGGTTAATGGAAAATGCGATATTATGTCTAATACTGGAGAATAAATTTTTATTGATTGAATAAAGGTTGAATTCATTATTAGGCTCCTTCCATTTTTAACAACTACTGCTGACCTTTTTGGTTCTTATGGAGGGGATCAAATCAGATTTTTCCCAACACTGATTTGATTATCCCTCACAAATCTGTGAGGGCAGCACAAAGGTAAAGCCTTTGGTAACACCGTGTCGATGAGGGAGGGGGTTTCCTTCCTGAAGGGAAACCACAAAGATGGGCTCCGTGAGCACTGTGTGGGCTGAGAAGAGCTGTGTCCAGGAGGGGGCTGGAATCGCGGCAGCCTAAACTCTGACACTGTGCTCCCAGCCGGCTGTTACTGACTCAGCCGTAGGCTGATGGATACAGAGGCCAGCTGAGTTGAAAACAGAGCAGGCACTGCAATGGATGGGCAATGGGCGTTTGTTACAGTCTGTGTTGAGGTTAATGTTTTGAGTCTCCCCTATAACACCAACTGTCGTACTATATATTCAGTTTTGTCAGTGAAACACCTTTTGGATTTATCAAAAGCTTTAACTCAGCATTTACTCAGGGAATCCAGGGCTTGCACACCACTGATGTGTGTGTGTATGTGTGTGTGTGTGACTAAATATCCCCCACAATGTAATAAAAACCTGTTGTTTTGACGTTGTGCGGATCATTTTTCAGGTCCCCACAAAGATCTGTCAATGTAATAAAAAAACTAAAAATGCCAAATGTCTCATATTTTGTTTGGTTACTTATGGTTAAGGTTAGAGCTGGGTGGGGGTTAAGGTTAGAGCTGGTTAGAGCCCATTGAAATGAATAGAGAGTCCCCACAAAGATATAATTACAAACCTGCTTGTGTGTGTGTGTGTGTGTACACATAGGTATCACAAAGTAATGTGGTCATAAGTTTCTTGTTACCAATCTGAAATTAGAGCTAACACTGATGCTTTCACTTTCTAAATGCCGAAACTGCCATTGACTCCTCAGTTTGACACAACAGACTGCTAATCCTAAACTTTTAAACTAATGTTTGACCACACAGTCATAATAATAATGCAACCAAGAACATCAAAGTCCTGTATAGGTATATATGTCTTCCAGTGCACGCTGGCAATTATAGCATCATGATATAAATTATATATATATATATATATATATATATATATATATATATATA
>JAODJW010000019.1:23888987-23906166 GCA_026777045.1 Hyperopisus bebe
GAATTTTCCCTTATGGGGACCAGGAAAAAAACGGATATTTATCACGTTATGGGGACATTGTGTCCCCATAAGGATAGGTAAACCTGCTCGCACACACACACACACACACACACACACACACACGCACACGCACGCACACACACACACACACATGCACCCACACACACACATGCACACAGACACAGACAAACACCAACCCAGTACGAGGATATATTAGTGACTCTTTTAAGATCAGGGATTTTCCCTGACTTACCACCCAGATGAGCTGGTCATCCATGAACGACAAATGAAAAACACAGACTTAATAAGATAACTTAGCAATCAAGCCTCTTTTTAAAATTTGGTTTGTCACATTGGTGTCAAAGTGTTTACAGACAAAGATTAGAAAACATTTGTGAAATATCAGCTCTAAGGCATTGATAAAACACAAAAGCTAATATGATATTGAATTTAAAGAAAAAAAATAGTGATGCAAAAGAAAAGATTATACAGAGGAAAAATGATGCGATTCGGAAAGCATTTCCTATTCTCCAAATACATTTCCCTCTAAATTAGATATGAAACAGATTTCTGGGGACATTAAGTATGTATCTGCCGATGAGTATTATTAATAATCTGGACAGACAGAAAACATAGAGGCCACGCTGAAAATTTGTCAGGTTTGATCACATCTCTCCCTCAGTCGGCCCAGTAATCACTGGGCTGCAAAGACCACTCCAGAGCCTCGGGACCCTGACTCTCAGAGCTACACAGAACCACGTGCTTGTTTGAGCCTCCAGGTCGGCTTAATACCACGCGATGCCTCTGAACCATGGTCAACAGATTTCTGCATGAATGGTGTGCCAACTTTCACAGGACTGTCACACATGCCTGCGTTTGCCCTGAACTCTCAAACTTTTGATCTTTATCCCATCATTAATATAAACCTATATCCAGAAGACAAACAAAAGCACCGTTACTTTATTATCATTACTTCTATTAATATCCCAAACTATTTGGCTTGGATGCTATTTAGAATGTCAAACCACACATAGCTTGCATGTGCCCACCTTCATTAATACTGTGTCCATTTCTATGTAATTTCTCTTTTAACGTGATACTAGTCATTCTCGGTAAGATTTCCGTACAATTTTAGTTAATGTTCAATACATGCACATTCAGATTTATATATTCTAGTTATTTGATGTAAGTGCTTAGTACCATGACTTCAGGAACTGTATCTGCATTATTTATATAGCTTGATTTGAGGTCCTAAATCCAAATAATTTTAAAATCTGCGCCTGTTAGATACATGCCTTGATTTGGGGTCCTAAGTTTAAATAATGTCTTTATCACTAATTTTCATACATGATGCATTTTAGGATGGGAGGTTGGCAAAAATGTACATTTGGGTAAAGCACTAAACACAATGCATGAATAAGTCAGAAAGCAGCACCAACATGAAATCAAGCCTAACTTATTTAAAGTGAGACAAGTAAAAAGCATGACAGCATAACAAACACATTCTGTTTTGAGCTGTATTACCTTAGGCAACCCTGATAAACCTGCAGAGAAAACTTGACTATTTTTTCCCTAGGTAATCCGATGGCACCATAAAAAAATAGGTTTGCTTAAAATTTAAAAAGGTTTACCATACTTTTATGACAACAGACACTGTTGTGTCAAGAGTTGGCAGTGTCAAAATGCACTTTGTGAAGTGGTCGGACAATTTCTTCCGTTTTACTTATTTAATCAGCTTCTGAGAACAGAGATGGACTTAAAACAAAAGAAAGGTTTATTATTCATTATATCTTTTATACATTCTTGTAAATGATGTTTCTATCTATGTATTTATATTTGACATCCTCATTAGAATGAGCAGCTGGGTCTTTTTAAAGCAACAGTAAGATCAGAAGCAAAGAGCTGGAGGGGAAGATGCAGTGAAAAGCCCTCAGTGTCATAACACATCACTCGACGTTTGTTTAGCGTCTTATCATTTTGAGAGCAGATGACATTTTTGCCTGTTGTAAATGGTTCTATGATGCCAAATTGTACCCCTTTATAATGAGAGGCTTGCACGTAGCAGCATATCCCATAATCAGATAAATTATTGTTACATCACTCTTAAGAACGCAGACTGATGGGGGAACTAAGGTACCTACCGTCTGTATGATGCTCTTCGGTGAGAAATTCCTTTACGTATCATGAACAGGTAAAAGCCTTCTTGAGCCCAACCAGGACTGTGTTGCAATTCACCACTGCTGTCAGTATCTCAAGTATACTTCTGTCCTACATCGTTTGTTTTCCCTTCTCAACTTTATTCGTTTTAGTCCTCACTTAAATGTCCATTGTTCTAAATATGGTTACTGTTGTTTCTTTCTGTTTTTTGTTATCAATATTGTAGATTCTTCCACTCTCCATGCAAATGCCTTCCTCAAAAATAATCGCTCTCATTGTTTTAGCAGGGAACTGTTTAAAAATTTTGACAATGGAAAATAAATTATAACACATTTCCACTGAGTCTATACCTCCACTCAGGTATCGGTTTTGGAAAGTCATAAATGTGTAATAACAACTAATAGTATAATGATAGCTACTCTTCATAAACTCAAGTATCTCATATAGGGGAAAAAGGTTTGGAGCTCAGAAGGCAAACTGATCTATCCATTTGATAACAAAAAAAACTTGCTTGCATTATGAATGTTTCTGCTATTTTCCTGTTGTCCTGTTGTTCTTCTTGATGAAAACATTACTTCCAGTCTTGGTGGTACAGACCTGAATGATATATGAGCAGTGGAATCTTTACTCACAGCTGCTGTTCATTAGTGGTAATACCAGCGATATGAGATGCACCACAAATCCCTTCTTTTCTGCAACATGTACCCCTTCTACACAATCTATACCGCACTCACATGGGCTTACTTGACCCTACCACCAAGTCACAAAGGCTTTTTTTTTGGTCTTTTAAACATTTTCTTTTAGTACATAACTTCATTATGAAATAAAAAAAAAACACACACACACGCGCACACACACATACAAACTATTGCTCATAGGATTAACCTCACCATAATATTAATGTAATGAATATTGTCACTTCTCCATTTCTACATTTTTACGTTGGCTGTTTTTTTTCTGTTACTTTGAAGAGTTCTTATACAGGTAACCATCTCGTCATTTAGTTGTTATTCCTGAAAGAAACAGAGAAAATTGCAATTAAATCTGATTTTTTTTGACAAACTTCTGCAATACAAAACATCACATTTACCTTAACTTCCGACGAGCTGGGTGCATTTTTGTAACTTTGAACATCGAACTTTAATTTTGAAATAAATCCTGCAGACAGTGATGTATGGCACATGTCATACAGGGCTTCATTAACACTCCCAAATGATTTTAGACTAAGGAGCTCAAGACCTAGAAACACATACAGAAATTGTGATGGTCAGTATACTTGGTCTCTCGACCCTGCTATCTAGCCAGCGAGCAAATTGAGGTACAAACTCAGGGTGCATATTGACGTTTAATGTCCTGTAGTGTGGCCTTAGTACTGTTACACATGCATCCCTGGTAACTATCTGAGGAACTGGATGTTACTTAGGCTGAATCATTCGGTGTGAAATGGCAAATGTCTGCATGCCTGCACACATACTCAATAATACCTGGTCATGTGTTGAATAAGGGGTCTTCATTCAAGCTCTCAGTTCAATCTGGTTATGTAATATATACTTATATATGCTTAACTGTACATTCTTTAATAGCAGTTTCAATGAAATGCAAACATGAGAATCAGACCATAACAGAACTTCCTTCCTTCTGCCATATAAATTTCCAGTAAGACTCCAAGAGAATGTTAATCATGTTTCAGGGGTTGTAAGACATCTGTACTTGACCAGTTCTCTTATTGGTATATCAGCTTAGATTTGAAAAGAAAGCAGCTGCACATAATATTTAAAACAAGTTATAAGATCTTCCAGTATGTCCGCTACTGCTAGACAGTAGTCTGAAATTTTGTGAAACAATGAAACTATTGGCAGCTCCAATATCTGCTGCTCTGTTACCATCTCCTTATAGGTTACTGCCTATATTTATGCCGACAGGGGTGTGGTTACCACTATAAGTGGCCTTAAAGTCCAAAAATCTGTCAAATTAAGACTGCCTACATACGATGCCAACGTCCGCAAAAATGCAACCGAAGTTAAAACTAAGTAAATCTACATAGCATTTAGTGAATCTAAACATTGACCAACCTTATTCTCGCCCTCTAGTCTACTCCCTCATATTAAATCACCTAAAGCATTTGCGTCGCCCCTAAACGTCCAAGCTGCTATAATCGGCTGCAAAGATGCTACAGTCAGTCAAAGTATAAAACCAACATGCCTCCAAAATGCGACTTTTAAACTGTAGTCCATAAGGGGAGGGGGGGGGGCTAAAATTACCCATATCGCTTCCACCAGGTGTTGCTTGGTGCGTTTGTCTATAACGAATCACATTTAGGTGCTTCATTCAGCTCCATGGCGAATTAGTCGCAGCGCGAATCCATCGATTTCAACATTTGTAATTATTCATAAATAAACAAAGAAACAGAAACATATGCATAATATTATTCAATGATCAGGTAAACGATGACTAACAAATCGTTTGCAATGACACTTCAGACTCAACGGCAACTTCCATCCAACTTCAATGCAAATTTTCGGTTACTCGCTATACGCATTTAATCACGAGATCATAAAACTTTATTAGCCTATAGTTATTTGTCCATTAATTTACATGGCATTTATTGTTTTGAAACATATGACAAAATTACTTCTCGAAACCCTGAATAGAACAAGCGCTTACTAAAAATGGTTGGATGGATTAACATAATTACTTCAGGGCAAATCAAATTGAAGCAGGTTAGATATAAAAGACCACGCGTGCCTCGTGCACTTGCAATGCAATCTAAGTTATTTATGATTGAAAAACTATTTTGCAGCACATCACAAAAGTTTACCGCAAACAGTCTTATCAATGCGTGTCTACATCTAAATAATAATCACGTACAATTTTAATTTGAAGAGTTTGGGTGGGGGATCTTGTGTTTAGGAGTCATACTTAACACAGTTTAATACGGATTGTTTTCTGTTGCAATAAGAATAAATGAACAATTTATGGATCTCATACCCTAAGTAGGCCTAAATGTTACTCCCTCCTTGTTAAATATGGACGAGCTATTCAGTTCGACCCTAATTTACGCTTTGCTGAACCCTGTTTGCACCCTGCATTAACCATTGAACTATTCCTAGTTCTTATCTGCTCAATTGATAGTCTAAAGTTATCAGTCGGTACTAATGCAGGGGGTAGGTATGTGGCATACATAAAGGCAAAACAAAACCCGCGTATCTTTCTGGAAATCCCACATATTTATGATCATATTTCAGTCAACCATAACAAAGAAAAAAGGGGCACCCAACACAGGGAACCTTTCAGTGCGGAATTTTTGCGTTCTGTATTTCGCATTGGCCCTACTGTAACGATAGGATGATAACGGAATTAACCAAGTATAAAGATGAGGCAGTATTAAACTAGACAGCTTTGAGTTTCCCGAAGATGTTGATGTCCTTCACTATAGTAAAAATACTATAGTGCGTATTATTATTATTGGTTTTAGCCTAGTATTATTATAATTAAAATTATTATTATTATTATTATTAGTAGTAGTAGTAATAATGATAATAATGATAACAATAATAATAGTGATGATGATAATAATAATGATAGTAATGTTTCAAATGGTAAATAATACTGATTAATATAGTTAACATTGGCATATGTCATTTTCAGGAAAATGTGTTTGAGTATGAAGAATACGCTACACGTGTGTAAAAAAATTAAATGCAAAAGAAAGACAATGAAACACTGGAGACCAAAACAACTTGTTTAGCTTTGCTTTTGTTTAAAATTCACAGCGTGTAGTTAAAAAGTGTTTTAGATTAAAAGGTAATATTAACGCCATGTTGGATACGGGAGTGCCGTGAAGTGAAACTTTGCGTAAAAGGGGATTTTAAAAGTACAGAAAAACATTTAAATTAATACAGTTATTAGAAAATGATTACTGTAAATTTTCGTGGTATGAAATTACAACTGTAAGATTATTATTTAAAAGCAATTTCGTCTAAATATTGGTCTATATACTACTTGAGATGTGTAAAATATAAATGAAATAAACGTCTAAATGACGCCTAAAATGCTCAAGCCACCTATTGTCAAAATAAAAACAAAAAAACAAATAAAAATTCTAACACAGTTTCGAAAAAGTAGGAAGAATTAAAGGATAAAGAAGCTGACTATAAGCGATCATTATCGCATTTTACCAGACACCGAAGTGGAAGATATGTGATCCAGTATAAATGTTTAGCCTTTAACAGAGGTTTAAAAAGAAATGGATATTATAAAAACTATTTGCCATTAGAAAAATCCTCTGGAAAGTTGTATAAGTACAACTTCACTAATAATCGTTAACAAAAACATTAACTAGGAACATTCATGCATTTCTACAACGTTACTTTTATCTGCAATTTCATCTGCAACTGTAGCATCTCGAGTCAAGAATAACGCAGCGATCGTACGGTATTGACTCAGTTCGCCTTCTCTCCCACCCTCTCTCTCTCTCTCTCTCTGGCCTCACTCCCCCCCCTCCCTCACTCTCGCCCTCTTAGGTGAAAGAATGCAATAATTGCATTAACAGTTAGTTTCACTTTATAATCAAAACATGGAAGATAATAACATCCCTATACAAGATGTAAAATAACATGAACGATAGTAATTCTGTGGGAATTAGTTTTTCAAGACTTGTGCGATCTGCTTAACAGCGTTGGCCATCATCATCAGCATCATCATCATCATCATCATCATCATCATCATAATCATTATTATTATTATTATTATTATTAGGTGCACCAAGCAGTTAGTGTTGTATCGGCTAAATAAGAGTAAATAGTCAACATAACGAATGCTGCCTTTTTCTAATTTCATGAATTAGAAAAAGAAGAATCTCACTATCTGGCACCGTAGAATTTCCTATTGTAATATCATGATAGATTTTCTTTGAATATGCATGAGAAATTTGACGGCTCTCCGAGTATGGTAGTATTTATATATAGGGAACTTAAAACATATAAACATATGCAAATGAACACTAAACATACAAGACATACTTGTAACAATACAGTAAATCTTTCGTAACTGTACTGCACTGCTTTAGAAATGCATGTACAAACAAATACATACACAAAATAAAATGAATTTTGGTGTTAGTTTGCAATATAGTGTTCCTAAAAGTTAAAAACTATATTCATTATTTTGGTTCTACGCTTCTTACACCTACACCATTTTGGTTGTCACGGCAGTATATTCCCATTTATGTCTTAATGGCAAATAAGGTCGAATGTAATTTACAATACAACAGCAATTTATAATCACATATACAGGATATGACCTCAATGCACGTAATTAAAATAAGGATACTAATTATACGGCACATCTCAACCACCCATTCAAAGTGCAGGATCTTGAACTGAATCTGAAGTGAAATTACGTTATTCATAGTTCGAATGGTGATTTTCTATAACTTTTGTACAATAATAATAATAATAATAATAATAATAATAATACCAGTGTCTTATTTCAGATTTGTTTCAAAACAACTTACCTGAACAAACCTGAGACTTGCAATACTTTCTATTTGATACAAGCCCAGTCTTTATGAATCAAACTTTCCACTTTTGTCAGTTCCGCACCAATACACATGCAGGCATACGCACATACTAACAAATTCTACTTTGGAGTAATATCCCCATCGTCAGCAAATCAACAGGACTGCGCAGGTTTTTTTTTTTAAGATTAGTACGTGACTACAAACAGTTTCTATACATATTAATAAATTATTATTTATTCGTTGTCTCTCTTGCCCGTCTCTGTTTGTGTGTTCTGCTTATTATGGCACACGTATATTAATAGGCACATACACCGCATATTAACTGACAATGCAGCAAGTAGCCTAAACGAAAGCCCTTACGCAAAAGCGTATTATTGTCCTTCCCTGTATTTCATGAGAAGCGAGTGGCGCTTGTTTGTTAGAAAAAGTAATAGCACGCGTAAGCGGCTGGATGGAATCGGGACTTCGACGCGCTCAGACTGTATCCAATGCAAAGTAAAGGTCTAGTTACAGCGTTTTTAAAAATGTATTTACTTTGATTTTTGTACATTTTCCCAGTAGATGCAGTGTGCTATTAAAATTGATTTATGACGGCACAGTAAAGGATGCGTAAATATAGGCTGTAATCATAATCAATAAGATGTAATTCTTTGCTATTATGTGTGTGCATAACATACATCTGTGGGTCGCATGCGTAGAGAATCTCTGTTCAATACCTCGTTCAGTGCGTGGACGGAAAACATAACTCCGCTTAACTCTATATGAAGCAATATACGTAAGTTCATCTAAAATATCAGAGAGACCGCAGACAGACAGGCAAAACGTTCTCTGGTAAAACTAAGTTTTTAGGACTGCGACGATCAACCTTTCCACTTATAGTTCAGTAACAACGTTTAAATACCCCATTTCCTAATACTACGCATATGGGATTTCATAGATCTTAAACTGGTTCGCAACGATTATATATGGATGCTCTCCGTCTCAGTTATGTCTAGGGTATATAGACCTCGCAATAAGCAGCGATCGTGACACTGATGGATGCGCTAATGGTTAGACGGACAGATGTTTGGGCGGATCTAACGGAATGCGATGCTGTTGCGACGAGATTGGATTTAAAAATTGCGAATCAGTAAAAAGTCAGCTCTTTTTTCATTCCCACGCAAGCTTGGCACACAGATCGGATACTCGGCTCGCTTCGAGAAGCTCCGTATCACTTTTCTGTGTTTGGTTCCTCCTGTACCCAGATAAGCGAGTGAAAGAAGAGACCACAAGCATGGCACTGACATGGAATTGAATACATTTGGCAGCATAGTAGGTATTTGACAACTCACCATTTTCTTGTTTTCAAGTAATATTTTTTGCCCCTTCGCTGCAGCGTTTCCAGCAGATATCGGGCGAAATTGCGTTTTGATCCTAAAGCCGAAATCTGAAAAATACGGACAATTTATCCATTTTTCTTTAAAAAGGCAGGTATTTAGATTTTCCTGTCACTTGATTAGAAAAGGAAAAAAAGAAGCGGTGGATTACATACACATCTAAACATTGCATTAAACTGAGAAGCACTTCGAATGGTCCCGTAATCTTGAGGATGGGACACGTGGAGAATTTTGATCTTACCGTTAAAAAGTAAGAGCGCGTTCCCCCTCTGTAATAAAAAAAAGGAGATAATTGCAACGCAATTTGTGCTTTACTGGTTTGAAGTGAAGAAGGCAAGGAAGGAGCTTTTTATTTGC
The DNA here is from genome assembly GCA_026777045.1 of Hyperopisus bebe. Classification (NCBI taxonomy): domain Eukaryota; kingdom Metazoa; phylum Chordata; class Actinopteri; order Osteoglossiformes; family Mormyridae; genus Hyperopisus; species Hyperopisus bebe. The sequence goes on from JAODJW010000019.1 coordinate 23,898,399, forward strand.
AGCTGCTATCTTAAATACCTACTGTGAGTCACACAAAGAAGGAGAAAAGTGTGATTAGCAGCCAAGAAAGTGTTTGGCAATAGCTGCTGATCCATGTTCAAAGAGCAGCTGAAACACAGTAAGAGTCCATCCCCTCCTTCTGATGTACATTATTACAACAAGGGACACCCAATCAAGCACGTATCTCATCGATTCTCGCCGCTCTCGATGGATTTAGTGCATCCCTTTGGAAAAAATATCAACCTAAATGAGTGCGTGAGTGACAATTCCACCCATTTCCTGCAAAATCTGTCTTTTCTCCCGCGCATCTGAAAAGGACTCAGGAAAAAAAAAACGTGTTGAAGTCGGAGGACGCGTGGAGTCATTCGGCAAGATATTTACACAATGGTATTAGAAAAGTATAGATCCTATCCGGCAACATTTTCAATTGCTTTTTAATTCTGGGACCATTTCTTAATGGATACTGCAGATAAACGACCGATTAAGTAAGCATAGTATTTTTTTAATATTAATAATATTATAATTGTGTATATTGTACTTTTCTTTTATGAACAATAATTTCTTATTATTACTATAATGTGCACTTTACATAAACGGTACATGTACTTTTATTTACATTTTTACATAGATATGAATTGATTTATTCTTATTTCAAGATCTTTCGTGAATGGGATAAATGCACATTTCCAGATTTAACGGATTTCTCTGAGAGCCACACGCAGCAATAATAAGACGGTTTTTGTCCACATAGTTAGCGAAGTAGTTGCTGTTATTCCGCGTTATTCCCGCGATTGGGAAGGATTGCATGGTGCCCCCCTTGACGGTTTTGCTAGCGGACCGTTTCGGGGTGAAGGAGTTAACGTGACAGTGTTTGATGTTTGCCCCTGTTTGCGGACTTTGAGTGACGCGATCATCTCGTTTTCCTTTAAGCTTGCCTGTTGCAGCTCCCACCGAGGAGTGAGGATCTCACTGAGGCTCAAGGTTTTTTTTTTTGTTTTTTCTTTTCTTCCCCTCCACTGTTACTGCTCGTCTGCCCACTGTGATATCAGAGTCGAGGTTGGGGGGGGGGGGAAGAAATCCGCTCTTTTCTTCATATCTGTCCTTTTTTCTCCACTATCTTTTTTTTTTTTTTTTTTTTTTTGAAAACTGCCGATCTATTTCAAACCTCCCCTAAAGCGCCCTTCGGGTTTATCGTGTATGAAAGCGCAGAAATCAAAGAGGAGCGGAGCAGCTCAGGATCTCCGGAGCTAAAAAAGAAAACTCTTCAGAGATCCGAAAACAAGCATGCCGCGGAGGAAACAGCAAGCGCCCCGGCGCGCAGCAGGTACGTCCGCACACATCCCCACTCCTTACCCCCTGCTTTTTCTATTTTTATTTATCATTACTGGCTGCGGGAATCGCCTTGCTTTCGGCCGCATGTTTTTACTGTACGAGCGAACCGTCGTGTACGTATCGGTGGGGAAGGGATGTTGGCTGTATTAAGTTATTGTTTTTTTGGTTTCCCTTGGTGGGAAATTCGTTATTGCGATCACAGGGAATCGGGGAAATATTTTTGTCGCTTTCTAACCTGCGACCTGAGCAACTGAAAGATGTCAGTTTTTTTACAGTTAAGATTTTTATTTGTAAGTTTTCCGTGTCTGAAGTTCTAGGTAAACGGTGTTAGTGCATCTTGAAACCACTTTCATGATAATCCTTGGCAATTTTTATTTTTTCTTTTCTTGGAGCAGATCGCGGGTGTCAGATGGTGGTAAAGTGAACTTGAGGGTTGAAGGTGATTTTCACCGCTCCTTTCAGTTTCTCCCCCCCCCCCCCTTTCCTTTGTTGGATTCTTGATGGTCATAATAATAACAATACTAGTAATATACAATATAATAATTTTGGGTTTTATGAAGAAGCGAAGGGAAAAGGTCTTGGGTGTCAGCTGACTGTCACGAATCTCTTTGATGCTTGCCTTTGCCGTTTTAAACCGAATAACTTTTGCCAAGTTCCTACGCTGATTTTCTTTCTGGGAAAACATGAAGTGCCGCTCAACCGACAATGGGAGTAACTGGACTGGAAGAGGCTTTAATGGACAATTGCCATCTTTGATTTGACGGCTGATTGATTGCCTGTCATCCAGTTCGCCTTTGATCTATTCATTCCCGATAAACGTCAATAAATCCCTCCCCATGGCAACGCCGGCCACTATTACGTCACGTCTGCTCTGAACTACCCATTAAAACAAACTTTAATTACACCCCTTGGACGGTTTTTTGTTTCATTTTGTCATTTCAAGCAACGACGTAAAAGCCGTACACGTTATGTTGTGTTATAGTGTAAGTAAAACAAAGGCTTATAGTAGGATTTTCAGTACGTTTCCCTAAAAAATGCGTATTTTAAATATTGTTTGCTTTAGAGGGGGGATTCGAAAATATTATAAATAATATTTAAATGTTATGATAAAATCTTTTATTTGAATCACTTGTAGTTGTTATTAAAGTATGGGATGTGTTTTTAATTAATATAAAAGAAAGGAAGTTCCATTTAGAGGTGGTATGATGATTCAGTGAGTACTGTTAGCTCACAGCTGCAGGCTTAATATGCCACCTTTGCTTCTTGTGTGTGTGGAGTTTGCATGTTCTATATCCGTGTTGCACAGATACCTGGTAGGTATTTCAGCTTCCCTTAAAATGTGCAGTGAATTTGGGTCTGTACATTGCTGGTAGTGTGTGATTGTGTGTTCATGTAGGTGGGCTGGTATATCCTCAAACTTGTACCCTGTGCTACATAGGATAGGCTCCAGACCCCTAATGACCCTGACTATGTAGTTAGAAGATGGATGGAATGTGTTCATTTTTTTTCCCAGAGATTAATGGATAATCTATTTTGCATAGAAGAGTAGAAAAGTAATATTAGCAGATGAACACAGATGAACAGCAATTTTATAAAGATATGTATTCAGAAGAGAACAATATTCAAAACTAATAACACATTTAAATCACATTTACATCAGGTAAAACTTTTCCAAAACTTTACATGTGGTATGTTAAAGCAAAAGTAGTAGAATGCTTGTGAAATCATGCACAAAATTAATAACAGTATCCACAGTGGTAATACCATAGAATTAGTAAATAGATGGGATATATTCCTCAAAATGGCCAGCCAGAACAACTTTGACTGAGATTTGATTCAATTGTGCATCTTCTGACAGGCCCATTTATCAATAGCTTTAATGGTCAACCAGAAGTTGGAGAAGTGAATGCGTTCATTCGGGTTTTTTTTTTCCAACTTGCTGCTCCAGGCTTAACTTTATCATGATGCAATTACTTAATGGACATTTTTGGGGAAGACGTGGACGTGGGTTTTGGGGTTTAATGCTGAGGAATGACCAAAACGCTTCATTTTGCATGTGTGAAAAATAAATAGATTTTATATATATATGCTCATATATATATATATTACATTGATGAGCAGATGAAGACAAATTTGGTATATGTGAGAGGGCCTTTTTTAAACGTTGAGACTCAGCGACTTCCTGTCATTTTTTTTCCTTTTCTCTCCACCCCCTTCCAGGCCTCACAGCTGCAAGTTATAAGGTCCACCATGACTGCTTTGTGGCACACAAAGAGTGATGACAAATTGATTGCTTTGTAGTGATGGAAAAGAGCAGGGAAAGATGTCAGATGATGGACCTTGATTAGGAACTTTGGGAAATCCATTCCCCGGCAACCTTGAGAATTTCATGTGAAAAACCACCCAGGCTCTCTCGCTTTCTGCCTCTCCCTTCCCCTCGCTCTCTTTTCCCTCATCCCCCCCGTTCTGAAAGGTCCACTCAGCCGTAGAAAAAGAAAAGATGTTTTGCCAGCTTCATTAGTGTTCACCTAATTAGCTGTAAACCTGATGGATTCCTGACAGCCCTAATGATTGGAGATGACAAGCTTCGCGCCCTGTCATGCCGCCGAATTAGGTTTGCAGCTAGTTTGATGTAATCAAGTTGATATTACACAGTCCTGCTTGCCTTTAGTTGTGCATTAACTCAATTTTCTGCTGCAGGTGACAAATGGGCTTTGGTACCTGGGTAATCATGTTTACAGGAATTAGGGTGCTTTTAATGGTTGGGAGTAGAATAACAACAGAGAAACTTCGGCGCTGGTGGCCAGAGAGAGGAACGAAGGACGCAGAGACAGAAATTCTCGCTATACATCTGCTGTAAAGTGGATTCCTCGCCTCTGATGCTGGAGTATGCATTCTCCCAAACTTGACCCTGGGTAATGAAGCCTTTATGGCTTACATTTATTGCTTTGGACGATACGGGAACCATTTTTTAATTTCATCCTTTCCGTCTGGAGCAGCCATCTCGGAGGGACAGATCACGTTACGGCAGCGGACAGTCGTTCTCACGGCATTGCAGAAACATTCGAGCCGCGTGACATTTCGGGTTCCCCCAAGCCGCATTTTCTGAGCCAGACTTATAGGTCGATGGCGTTGGTGTTTAGTCATCTTGATATACTCTGACGCCCAGTGGAAGTTGCCGGTCTTTTCTGTTAGGATAAAACAAAATGTACTGCATCAGCAGAACATAAGTATCCAGACATGATTTATAGAAATATTAAATTGGTGACAGACCCAGTTATGGTTAACATAAAATAAATTAACTGTGAACCAGATATAACAAACAGGTTTTTTTGTCCAATTGATTGATTGCAGGTGATAGAAGGATATACATCACTGGTGACACCAGTACAAGTGAGTGTCGCTTTTCCATTGGTAATGTGCCTTTAATATGTAGAATCAGCAGGAAATCTGCACAAAATGCTATGTTTCATTCAGCAACTTTAGATAGAACCTGGGCCTCCGGACCCAGGAGGAAACGTATCCTGTGGCCAAAAGGGATTATTAGACCCAATAGGGGTGGGGTTTCTGCTGGACATGGCTGCGGTCTCGCCTCTTTATACTGGTTCGTAGCATCACTGTGTGTCACTTGTGGAGGAGCCGACCGCGATCTGGGGTTTAGTGGTCAGTAGTCAGTGGTTTCTCGCTTCTGTCTTTCTCTCCTACAGTAGTGTCTACTTGGGGGCCTTTCTCCGGATTGGTGCCCCCTCAGACCTGCCCTGCATTACTCTTCTCGGCTAAGATTCTTCCTAGCAGCCAGCTGACAGTATGATTAGTTATGGATGTCCTTAGCTTTTCTCACCGCTAGCAGTGAGCAACAATGAAGGGAGTTTAGAAAGCAGAGGAGACAAATGAAGGAGGTGGAAAAAAGAGGAAACAAGAGGGAAGGAGCAAGGGCAAAAAAAAAAAAAAAACACAACGATTCGAGAGGGAAGAAAGTTTTGGCTCCCATGGATTTTCTAGTTGATAAAGAGTTTTTTTCTATTCTAGAAGCTTCTGTCATGATTCCCATTAGCTCAACAGCTGTCAATTAGGGCTTTCACACTCTCCTGGGTCACAGCTTATTGCAGACGGTTGATGCTGTCATTTCATTCACAGTTCTGCCTTGAGCATTATAGTCATATAGTCAATAGCTGATGTATCAGCAGTTATTTTTTAAATTGGTTTGCTTGGCTATATTCCCTGTTAGTTTTCCCATCCTGCATCCTGCCTCTGACCCGGGCCTCACCCCAGGTACGCCGCTCAGCTAATCCTGCTCACAAAGGGGGAATCAGTTACATGTTATCGACGTCCTCCATTTTAGAAGCGCGCGCAGTCAAGGCGCAGCCAATATCATAATCGATAACTTAGCACAAAATATTAGGTGAAATTCAATGGGAATTCTCTAAATTCAGGTGTTTGCTGCAATACATGTCGCTGATGTAAATGTAACGGTCTAAAAGGTTAGCAGATGGCCAATCAGGTTAACAGATCTTGGCCCCACCTTAGTATGCTGCTCAGATTTAGGCCCACCTCTAAATTTGTTCTTGGAGCTTTGAGCCCCTCCCCCTCCCATATTCACTCTTTCTCTCTGTGTTTTTTTTTTCTGATGTGGTGTCAAGGCACTTTTCAAATGTCTGGCAGTTACACAGGGATCACATCTCCCAGTAGCCCCACGAAGGGGAAACATGGCTCCCCAGAATAATCCCTGTCTGTGTTGTTGTCATGTCGAGGAGGTACAGCGGCAATTGCCCGGGGGGTTAGGGTGGTGGTGAGTCTTTGGAGGGATGGGTGGGGGGGTTGGATGGAGATCTGTGCCTAGGTTTCTTCCCCCTAAGAGCTCAGACCCCCATCTGCCAAGATGACTGAGAAGCAGACCCTCCCTCCTTCTTCCTCTTGTAGACTTGGCAGGGACACTGAGACTGGCACCCATCAGTCATCCACATGTGACACATAGACTGTTTTCAATGGCAGCCATGATGAAAGGACTGGGAACTGTATAGCCAGGGTAATCAAGGCCAGCGCTGACATCCTTCTCAAATCTGACAGCCTCTTCCTTTTCTGTTCTCACCGCCAAGACCGTCTCTACTAGATCTTTTTTTCCCCCCCTTGTTTCATGCACTTGATCAGTCTCAGATGCTGGAAATTATTTTCCTCCCTTTTCTTTTTGGTTCGAAATGAGAGGGAGAAGAGAGGAAGTCGGGAAAAGCTGGTGCTTGCTGGTTGTGTGACTGGGTGAGTAGGTTGTTGTTTATAGGGGCAGTTTTTTAATCCCCTGGTGAAGGCAGGCAGGTGTGAGAGGAAGTCTGTTTTGGTCCTGTTGCCCTGTTGCTAATTAATGTTCCTTGGTACGAGTCTGTCGGAGTTGAGTAATGTTTTTGATCTTTATGCCTGATAACTGCATACTTAATGAGATTTCAAAGCTTCTCGAGATGGGAGTGCAGCTCCCCGCAATTATTGACAGATGCCTTTTCTTTGCCATTGGGTTCAGCTTCATAAATCCTGGCTCTATAATGAGGTTCAGAAGTGCCACCCTGCCAGTGAGCTAATGAAAAGGGGGGGGGAGGTTGGGGGTGGGGCATCACGCTTGGCTGACACATTTTTTTTTCTTTAAATGTACTCTGCAGATGTCAAGCCGTGGGTTGCGCATTAGGAAAGGAAGAGAAGAGAAGGAAGAGGGGAAAAAATGTATCCTGTACCATGTGTGCATTTTCGGCGGTCGTGTTTCAACACCACCCCCCCCCCCCCCCCCTTTTATGGCCATCCGTCAGAGTTACGCACTTCGGGTGAAATAGTGGCATCATTGTTGTAGGGGCAGACTTTGATAGATATAACTGCCCTCTCACTACACCGAGCCAGCTGTAGTTTCTTCTTCTCTCCTTCCTTTCTCTCCCTCGTTTTTTTTAGAGAGCAGAGGAGGGAGAGGGAGGAACAGGCCCCCAGGGTCAGGCGTCAATCCCGGGCCGGTCTGTGTACGGGGAGAGGCGGCGCATTTCATTTTCGGGGTCCGGAGACGGAGTCCTTACGGAGAATAGCAGCTTGGTGCCAAACAGTCGATTTCCTATTCAGCAGAGTTATACATCACTGACCCGCTCCGTCCCTCCTGACAGAATGACACGTGTCATTTATCAAAAACGGGGCTCTGGCAGACACCTCGGTTCATGTGTGTGGGGCGCCTCTTCTTCCCCTCCGTGAGAGTCTGGGATGTGGGCTGATCGGGGGTGGGTGGGGGTTGGGGGTCGTTCACCAGGCCCGGGGAACGCTGATCCGTGTGGAATGGGGTGGAGGGCAGGGCGGCCTCAGCCCTGAAGTATCGCGTGGCTTTTAGAAAACTGATTGGTGAGATTGGAAATTGCATTATGGGACAACGGAGACAAAGGGGGGGGGGGGGGACAAGGATAGGAGTGGGTCAAGGCTG
>JAODJW010000019.1:23906266-23919013 GCA_026777045.1 Hyperopisus bebe
GGGGGGGGGACAATGATAGGAGTTGGTCAAGGCTGTCTGAGAGTATGTGAGAGTATGTGAGAGTATGTGAGAGTATGTGAGAGTGGACATCACCTGTGGGGGATGTGTGGCCACCCATGTACATCAGCTTGATTGGTTCTTACCGTGTGTGTGTGTGTGTGTGTGTGTGTGTGTGTGTGTGTGTGTGTGGATATCAGCCTGCCCCAACGCATTCCCAGCCACGACAGGTATCACTCATAGGCTGCAGCGGCCCGCTACCGGATACCTAAACGAGATTCAAAGGCGCGTTACGGAAGACGGATGTTTCTTAAGAAAAGATTGATGATGGATACGAGGCTTACGGCACCATTTATCATTTCTGAATATTATTTAGACTGGGCATGTAAAGCTGTAACTTGAGAGTTGGGAGAGTGGGAACGGAGACGGAGGCCGAGATTTGAGCGCTTTGATGGATGGCTCTGCTCTCTGCCTGTTTGTTAACGGATATCAGCGAACCAGCTGCGCTTTATAACCGGATTTGCCTTTTTTTTCCACCCCAGCTACAGAAAATCAGCCTGAAAAGTAAAATAAAAGTTGCTTATGGTAATTTCTATTTGTTGCAGATTAATTCTGTTTTCTTCCTTTTCGGATTTTTTTTTCTATAATAACGTTTTGTGGCTAAAGGAGGGGTGATGTACCATCAAAGCTGGAAAAGGAAGTTGAAACAGCTGGACTTAATTAGGACTCCCTTTCCCCCTTAAGTCCCCTTGGGCCGTCACACTTACGCATTAACTTCCACTGGCAAACCAAAGTGTTTAAATGTAGGGTGTCAAACTACAAAGTAGCCATTTTGGAAGTGTATTTAAGTGTCTTTACATTTTAAACAAATCGAGTATGCCTCACTGGATGGGATTATGTTAGGTATGTTTGTTGGGAAAAGCTTTCGTTTGCTGTGAAATAAACACATTGGAGAACTAAACAGTTGAGACGTTTACATATGTATTATGGCTTGTGTCATGCTTTTAATTTAAGCAAAGTATCATTTGGTAAACAAAAACAAACTTGTGTAACATGATTCTTTAACAATATACAGTAGCTATTTGGTTATGTGAAAATATTTACATTTGTAGGTACTTCAAGAAATATGTACTCTGTGCTTTAATATGCAAGATTCTGTGTACACCATAAAGTTTTTTTTTTAACTTCAGTATATTTAATACCCTCCTAAATTACATTATGCTGTTTGTCTTTCTAGGTTTTGTTATGCTTTGATTAGTTTACTTTCACAAATAGGCCACATCATCAAACAAATGTCCTGTTTCCAACATTTCAGATCAAAATGGCCTTCTTTTGATTATATTCAGAAGCAGCTCCACCAAATGAGGGTGAGGGGTGGGCGTGGTTTGTTTGTGCGGTTTGTTTTTTTTTCCACATCTCTGGGGGGGGGGGTTACAGGTGGATTACGCAGCGCTTTCAGCACGATGCTGGTACAGCTCTGCCGCAGCATTATCGCCCGGATGGACTTCAGTGCTTGAGTCCGGCGTCGTCTCCCCGAATCTCAGCAGACAGAGCAGCCTCCTCACCACAATTGCAGGACACTGGCTCGTCTCGTCTGGGCACCCTGAGACTTACAGCAATGGCAAAACAGGCCCATTCCACCTTCCGCCATAATGCAAAGCCAAAATAACACAAGGCCAGAGTCGATGGAGGGTCAGTGGGAATACTTCTTCCGAAGTTTCATAATAGAAAAGGGTTGTTTTGTTTTGCCACCCCCTCTCCATTTTCTAGTTTTATAAGAGGAGACATGATTTATTGTAGCCATCCATCTTTGGGACTCATCCATCACCTCCTGGTTGCTAGGCAATCATGGCAGCAGCTGTTTACTTTGAATCAGACAGAAAGTCTGTCAGTCAGGGATGGCAGGTGAATAGCATTAGAAACACACTATTGTCAGGCAGCCTAATTAATCAAAGTGGGTAAAGATAATTAAAAAAGATACAGCCTCTTCCAGAGATTGGCTCAGGTTCGCCCCAGTAAAACGGAGGGGGAAGAGAATAAGAGACGTCTTGGTTTGGGTCTCCTCTCACTGGCAATTAAAATGGAGGGACAGAACTTGATAGATATACTGTGTGGTACAGGTTCGGCACTTTTTGGGGAGCAGGAATGGTAGAAAGGCAGAGTGTTCTTCTAGGTAATATCGTGTTATCGTGGTATGCCCAAAGTCTTGGCTTCAGAATTAGATGGGGGTGGTGAATTTCATCATACCGAGATAGTATTGCCCTTGAAAATACCGTCAAAATACCGTATACGGTGGGATAATGTCTGGAGGGCATGACGGAGCAAAGAATTAGATACCACTAAAGCCTATGCTTTTCCTGATAGGTGCTGTGAGTTCAGAAATGCATGAGTGGGATAGTTTGTAATGCAAAGGCTTGTATTTGTTTTTTTGTTCTTTGTTTCGTGCCAGTGCAAATCAGCTGGGCACATCTTGTTAGCTGCAGGCCAGCGGACGCGGCAGTCCGCGTTAACGGTGCGACGCAGAATCACCAGTCTGACCCACCCGCAAGTCTCAGTTTATTGGATTCTCTGGGCTTTTATTGCAGCCTCACAATCCGCCGCGGAGGACAGGCAGTGAAGGCACTCTCTGGGGGTGTAATTTGGGTGCTGTCGCGCTGGGGGTTTCCCTGGGAGTGCTGACACCTTCACCCCCCCCATCACCACCTCCCCCGCAGGCCCCTGCGGTGGATACTAGAAAGCACCGTGTGTAAACAGACAGATTCCAGCAACACCTCATCGAACCAAGCCCTCTGCAAATGGGCGGGGGGGAGGTCGCTGTGTCCGAGCAGGACCCAGCATCTGACGTCCTTCTCCCTTACAGTGAGAAGTATTTAAAAATAGAATTTAACAAATCGCACAGGCTCCACCTACCCACACGCTTTTGTTTAGTAACTAATTGCATACTGCAGAGGAAATTAACAGTGAACGATTTCAGAACCTCAGCATTTTTCAGGTCTCCACAAAGTTCATGAATGCAATCAAAAAGCTGAAAATTCCAAAAGTCTCATATTTTGTTTGGTTACTTACGGTTAGGTTATCATGTTGGGATTAGAGTTTTCCCTATAGAAATGAATGGAGAGTCCCCACAAAGATATCATTACAAACCTGTGTGTGTGCGTGTGTGTATTTGTTCCCGATGACATAAGTAGAATTGTATGCTTTTGGATATAATTATTCACAGAAATAGCCTTGTAAAGTATTGTAATCCCCTTCAGTACCTCCTCTTGGTTTGCGATTTCTGTTAATATAGGGAGCAGCGTAACCCAGCTGAAATCCTCACTGGGAATTGTGTGGCACTGCCAACTGCCGGCTAGGAAGCCACACACCAGGTGCTGGCGTAATTACTTACAGAAATGCAATAAGTGCTCCCTGGGGCCCCGTCTCCCCGCAGCCAGCACCAGAAGTAACGTATCAGGATTTTTTTGGTGAATTTACCCTCTAATTAGGGAGCTCTGTGAATCTCCTGGAAATTTTTAAGCACAGATCCATATTCTTATGACACGCGAAGGTTAGGAGGTCCGCTAGCATTTTTCCTGGGGGGACCAGTTGAAAGTAGGCGGGCTGTGTAAGGAGGTAGGAACAGAGTCAACCCCCTTGTGATACGCACACCCCTCTTTTACCACCTGCCTCCATCTATCTCACACCTGCTAGAGTGGACTCACGTGCATGAATCAAAGGTTTGCACTGCTTCTTCATTGCAGTCTGACTGGTTTATATATGTATCTGCCGACCTGTAGGGGGCAGTACACTGAAAGCATATTGTATATAAAATCACCCTTTTATGATTTTGATATCAACAGCAATGCTCTTATTATGACTTCCTCGCAGGTATAGCTTTGAGAAAATCAGCACATCCTTTCTTCTCCTCTTTTTCTACAGATAACCATAAGTATCATTCCCTTCCGCCTCTCATCCATTTTATTTGATAGGAGATTAAGCTGCAGGATGATTTAAAGTTTCTCTTTTCACAGCTGCACTGGGGGAATAGTCATAACATTGGAAAATAACATGATGGGAGCACGGGAGGTGTAGTACAGCCTCGTTCCGTACTTTGCTTAAAACGATTTAGCCTAAAGCTTCGCCCAGGGCAAGAAGCATTTGCTGGTTACCCGCGGCTCGCTCACTCGCTCACTCGCTCACTCTCTCACTCGCTCCCTGCCATCTCGCTCTTCTGGAGTAGTGAGCCTCACAAGACCGCACATGAAATATTAACAATGTCATTCAGTTTGAACCATAAGACGAAGGGGGGGGGGGGATCTACTTTTGGATCAGGAACGTTTAAATGATCATGTTCACAGGCAAAAAAAAAGCAGAAAAAAATTACACTCAGATGCTGTTGTGCTTTTGATGCTTGCGAGATGTCCTGTTGCAAGCAGGATTACTCCAAAACCGTGAACAGAACGGCATTGCCAAGTGTACATTTTGGCATTGCAAATTGTACATATTGTATAATTTGCCTCAATTCAAAGCACTAGGTGAATACAATGAGGATTTGGCTTAGTGGGCTTGTCTTATTTTTCCTGTCACAGTGTCAACAATTTAAAGCAGTTTTTGATTGGCCATCATCCGATTTCAGAGAACTTCCATTTTTTTGAAATCATCTCCACTCACAAGCATTATAATGAAAGCATTGCACATACTAAATACTTTAATAAAAAAACAAATAGTATGAAAATAAAGCATAAGCAAATGTATCCCCCCCCCCAAACTGCATCCACACCTTCTTTGCTTATCTTCACCCCGAGGTGACGACATCATTCCCGTCACCCACACTGAGAGCGTGGCCCAGTGAGGTCACAACCCCATGTCAGGACAGTCCATCACTGACAATAGGGGCGCCCTCCCCCAGCTGCTCCTGGCACGTCCTTTACGCTGCTGCTCTTAGCGTCCGTGGCGAGAGGATGTCTCAGACAGTTCTAACAAGGGTTGCAGTGTTTACAAATTCCTGAGGCCCCGTACACCCAGAGCCGTGGAATTTTTTCTCAGAAAAAAAGAGAGCGGGATGGAGCTGAGTGTGGGAGGGCAGTAAATCACCGTCCATCAATTACGTGATATGTTGTGGAATTCCAGACAAATGGACACGGCTCGCAAAGAGGCCAGCTGTATTGTGATACACCCCCTTGCACAGTGTTCCGGACATGACCACTAAACTGTGGATTTGAGATGGGGGTGGAAGGGGAGGGGGCTTGGGATTCATGTCCTGCAAATTCATTTTAACAGAAACGCTCCAGCTTTGTCGTTGTGCCTCCCAGTCCTGGTAGCTGTGTGACGTTTGTGGTGTTAGGCTACAGGAGATCAATGACTGAAAATTTGTTACGATGTTGGTGTGGGCTCTTGCTGTGAGCTCTGCGGCATTTACCAGGATCCTCAGTCCCATGGGGGTTTCGGTCTCGATGGCTCAATATCGAAAAGCAGCATTTTCAGAAAGGGGAGTGTTTCACACATCATTGCATAGCGTATTAGTGACCCAAGAGGCACATCGGCAGGTATAACTATGTCTGTCTGTCATGCGATACACTACCGTACACGTCCCTGTTTCTCCAGCTAGCAAAATCTATATCATTATTTAGAACATCTATTTTCTATTTAATGTTGTCCTACAGACAATTTAGCCAACAGATGAAAGACTGAATACTTCAAGGTTTTAAAATACTATGTAGAGAATATTATAATGATAATGTATGAAATCTTGGTCAATCAGGTCAGGTCAGGTCAGGTTGGCAAGCATGCACTGAAACACACAATGAAATACCCGGGGATTCCGGTTGGCAACCCCCCAGGCCAACGCGTAGTCCAGTCCCACCTTCCGGAAATGGCCGTTTATCTGCTTCTGCCAGGTATTACTTTGCAAGCTGGATCACCCTCAGGTACCCACACAAAGTAAAACCAGCAGTACCCAAGGCTTCTCTGAAGAGACACAATACCAAAGGAGTCCAGTCTTCGTCTCAGTTCACTGGATAGTATCCATGTTTTTCAGCCATACAACAAAACAGGGAGCACCAGGACTCTAAAGACTTGGACCTTCGTCCTTTACAAACATACCAGTACTGCCACACACCCCTTTCCAGCGACCTCATGACCCCCATGCTCTCCCAATCTGTCTACTGACTTCATTGGAAGAGTCACCAGACACAAGAATATCAATGCCAAGGTAAGTGAACCTCTCAATGCTGTCAACATTCTCTCCAGAGACAGACACACTGCTGATGGCTGTGCCCAAGAGGTCATTAAAGGCCTGGATCTGGGTTTTTATCCAGGACATTCACAGGCCCAGATACTCAGACTCCTTGCTCAGTCTCTCAAGAGCCCCAATCAGAGCCTCCAATGCCTCTGCAAAGATCACAGCACCATCAGCAACCTCAAGATCAATGAATCTTTCTTCACCTGCGGATGCCCCACAGCTGCTGGACCCCACAACCCTGCCCAACACCTAGTCCATGCAACCATTGAACAGAGTAGGAGCAAGAACACAGCTCTGACGAACCCCAGAATCAATGGGGAAGAACACAGGTTCTGCCTGCACTCTGCACAGTACTCACAATACTAGTGTACAGACCAGCAATGATGTCCTGTGACTTCGGGTGGATCCTGCAAAGTCTCAGGATGTCCCACAGGGCAGCTCGATCAACTGAGTCAAATGCTTTATGAAAATTGACAAAGGCTGCGACGTAACTGCCAATATTCACATTTGCACTTGATGAGCACCCTCATTGCCAGGAAGCGGTAGATGGTAAACTTCTTAGGTGTAAAACCAGACTGCTCCAGTCACTGGTAGGAGAGCAAGTGATCACAGATCCTGTTGAGGATGACCCTAGCAAGGACCTTACCCAGCACTGAGAGTAGTGTTATCCCCTGGTAGTTGCCGTAATCCAGGTGATCACCCTTCCCTTTCCAGATAGGGACAACAGGTCCCATTTTCTAGTCAGTTGGGATGATGCCTGTCGCCAAAATTGAAGCAAAGATTCCCCACAATGCCAGGAGGACAGCCTTACTACCAGCCTGAGAAGTTCACCCTGGATACCACAGATCCCTGTGGCCTTCCCTACCCCTAGCTGGTTCACCACCTGTGCAAGCTCAGGGAGGTTAGGTGGTTCCCAGCTAATCGGAGGATCAGCCTCAAGAACTGTGGACTTAGAGATGTCCAACGTCCTAGTCGGAGGATCAGCTTTAAACAGCTGCTCAAAGGAGCCAGCCCAGCAGGTCACAACTGCAGTGTCATCCATGAGGACCATTTCATCACCAACTCTGACTGCAACTCTCCCAGGAACAGATTTGGATATTCATAATGCTTTGATTACTCTGTAAGCAAGACGTGGGTCACTAGACGATAGATGGTGTGTCACTTGCTCACAGATTCCTCTAACAAACACCTCCTTATCTGCTCTCAGGGCCCTTGCCGCCATCCTTCTCTGTTCCCGGTACAGCCTGGAGTTGCCATCAAGCCATGTACTGCAATTCTTCTTGATAATATCCAGGGTGCCCTGCGACATGAAACACGTCCTTTAGGGAACACCGGTAATACCGAGACAACCCTCAGCAACCACCAGGGTCTTGTCACAGGAGGTCAGAAGCTCATTGTTCTACATCACATTAGAATTGGCAGTTGCACCTAAGTCTGCAAATTCCTCACATAAACTGCATGCAAACTCGTTAGTAACAGCTTGATCTCAGAATCTGGAGAGGTCCAGCCTCATTCTCCGACTAGGTGGTAGCCTGCTGGACCTAAGGTGAATCTTCAGGGTAGCAACAACAAGTCTGTGGTCAGAATTCACCGACTGGGCAAATCTCTAGACCCTGCAGTTCTGCAGGAGCCTCCAGCATCTGTCCACATGGATGTCATCAATCTTCTTTGCCTTACCACCAGTATCGGAGTACCAAGTCTACCAGTCTGGCTCAGGGTGCTGGGACCACGATCCAGCGACCAGCAGCCCCTGACTTTTATCAGAGTCAAGGAACATGGAGCCACTTTCATCACAGTTGCCAGACCCATTTAACTAACAAAATCCTCATAGCCAACCTTGTCAATGCCAGTGGTCGCATTGAAATTACCCATGACCAGAGGAGTGTTACCTTGTGGGCCCCCTTCAACCACTTAGCGAAGTTGCAAATAAAATGTCTTCCTCATCAAAACATTGCTCATCGCAGTTGGAGCACACACTGAGACAACAGACAAGACACCCAGAGAGTACCTTAGCCTGAATTTCACAATATACCTGTTGAAAGGAGTGACATCGAACACCATTTGGAAGAGCCAATCTGCCACAGCAACAGCTACTCCCTGAGTATGGCAGCCATCAGAGCAACCAGACCCATAGCAGGTGTACCAACCTGCAAAGATCAGACCACTCCCCGGTCTGCGTACTGATGTGTAGTGCTGATACTGAGATAAGAAATTTACAAACCTCTTGCAACAACAGAGGAAGATGTTCATTATGCCAGAGAAACAAGATGTTCCAATGCGCCGACCCGGATGGGCTGCTACAAATTTGGACCCAAGTGCTGCCGTGTAGCAGGCAACGCCTCAGCACCACATCAGTTCCAATCCCCAACAAGTCTGACCCCATTGGCCCTCTGGCAGTTCCAACTCGTCCAGGGAGGCCTTCAAGCTCTTTCCCCCATCCCCTTCATCATACGTGTAGCCTATCAGAGCTATTTCGAATATATCGCAGTGTGCGTAGTTTGCGTATATCGTTCCAGGGAATTGTAAGGGTTTCTTTCTTTTATCAGTCAAGTACACTTTGTGGCCAATATATTTGGGAGTCTTGGGACACCTGCTTGTTAACAAAAGTAGCCTGCTCCTCCAGAGTGAATCAAACGCAATATATATAAGGTTAAGATCCCAGATCTGCTCGACAAATCATTAGAACAGCTAAGACCTGTGGTTTTGAATATGCGGTGATTGTTGATGCTAGGCCTGGCAGTTCCATTATCTCAGAAACAGCCACATTCCTGGCATTTTTCATGTACCACAGTGTCTAATGTTTACAGAGATTCAGTGCAACAAACAAAAACATCCAGTTAGTGACACTTCTATGACCAAAAACACCTTTGAATGAGAAAGGTCAGAAGAGAATAGCCAGACTCTGTTAAGGTAACTGGAAGGCCACAAGTGCAAAAATAACAGCTCAGTACAATAGTAGTGGGAAAGAAAGGCTGCTTTAAACACATAACCCATCTACCCTTGAAGCAGTTCTGGAGGCAAAAGTGGGTTGTATCCAGTGCTAGGTAGCTAGGTATACCTAATAAAGTGGCTACTGAGTGTATGAGAATCATGTTATTTGGCCCACTGATTATGTCACAGTGGTTAGTTGGTTTATCTGCAAAATATTGTAGGTATGTATGTCTTTGAAAGATTCTCCCACGTGTTGTCATGTCTCTGGGGGATGGTCCGCACAGGTACCAATAGGGGTTGAAGGAGTTAAGCATCTTCCGCAGTCGCAAGGCTTCTGTGATTGGCAGCACCGGCAAAGCTAACAGGCTGTTTATACAGCCAAAGACAGCCTTTTGTTTTTCCTGCTGGTGTGGGGCTGACCTTTTACGGCCACATCTCCGTGCGGCGAGGCTGCTCTGGCACCATCCCGGCGGCAGGTAATTGAATTCAAAGGCAGCTCCACTTAGTCTAAGGCACTAATTAAGCCTTAAAAACTGCCACATTTCATCCCAGATCTTCAAAGCTTGTTAAACTCAAAATACATCCAGGATCTGACCCCTGTTGCCATTTTGAAATATTTTCCTGTGTATCAAAAAATGACTGAAATGTAAATCTATAGTAATCTATATTATCTGAAGCCCATAGTGTGCACTGGCAGTTAATGTATTATTTATTTATTTCATATAAAATAATAGTGTTTTTTTTTCTTTTTTAACGAGAAGGGCCCACTTGGTCCACCTATAGTATATGTATTAAGACGCTTCTTTTTTTTTTTTTTTTTTTTTTTTTTTTATTTTGAAGAACAAACCTTACAAAAAAAGGCAGCTGGAAGGCAGGGGGTCTCATATTAGCCCCCCGTTCCTCCTTTACTGCCCCCCATTCTGCCTCTCGCCCACGGGAATCAAACAAAACGTGGTGTGAACAATGGAACGGGGCATCGAGCCCCTGGTTGCTCACGTGGTGGAGTGTCTCTCCATGCGAGACCTGGCCTTTGTGCAGACAGAAATGTGATACTGCATCCCAGAGCGAAAATTTCAGCCAGAAAGTTTGCACAAAAATGCCACTTTGCCTTGATCTCGCAAGCACTTTTTCTGCAGATTTACTGGCAGAAAGAAAAATGTTTCCTGTCTGTTTTAGTAATATATCAATCAGTTCCGTATTAATATTACAGTACCTGTTTGTCCTTGTTTTTAAGTAAAGTGATCCTTCAAAAAAATTCAATATGGCATTAATATTTTTTGCCTAAACATTAATAGGACCTGCTTAACATTTCTTTGAAATATGAGAAAATCTCCTGGTCACATTATTCTGACCCAACGAAATAGGTAAAATAAATGTTATTTAATACATTCTCTTAGAAGGTTCTTTTTTCCCCAAGTCTAGTAATACATAATTATGAATACCAAGTGCATTAAATAATTTAAATGCTGTAGCAAAGTGATGAACTGTTTTGAAAGAGCGGGAACAAATTTTTGTTCCTGCATGGCAAAAGAGCCTTAGTGTTTTATTCGGGAGGTTACGGAGCTGCTTGATGCCTGCGGATTGCTGGATAGCGTACGCCTGTCATAACCGCGACGTATCTAGACAGCTTAATGAGTGACAGAGAGCACCTGTGGTCTTGTGAGTTTGCTCATTGGTCAGTTTTTAGCCAGCTAGGCAAAACGTGTCCACATGCAACCGGATCGATGGCTGGCCTTTTTGCTCCCTTTCGCATTTCCCTTTCATAAGTTAAATTCTCCTGTTTGGTGTGTCTGAATTATGTCTGTCCATCTATCTGTCTGTCTAACTATCTATCTATTTTGGCCACTTAGGCTTTAGAAGACAAGGACAAGAGCAAATGTTTGGGGACCGAAGTTACAGGTTACATTGGCTGATTTTTGTCATTCATGATTACAGGACTCTGGCCTTTTACTTCGGAGGAAAAAAAAACTATATAAAAAATGGGATGAATTCCTCCTTCTGCGTAACGCGCCTTTACGCGGAGAGAGAGAGAGAAGGACTCCACTGTGTCAAAAGCCCTTGCAGCATTCCCTCTTCTCACCTCCTCCCTCTACCTGCTATATTTTCCGTCTCCTCCACACAAACCCCACTCGGCTCGTGTACGTGTTATGTCATGCAGCAGTCATGTTGTCTGGCTGGGTACTGTCTTAATTACGCATCCTGTTTACATCCTTTTGTGTTTAATTTCAGCACGTAGCACTCCCCTCCACACAAACACACACACACACACCCACTAATCTCTCTGCCGGAGGAGGCCGGGTCAGAAGCAGTTGGGAGGCGGCGTTTAGACGAATGGGAGAGTCTGATCCCCTCGCTGCCCAAAGCTTCTGCTGGCAAATCTCAGCTCGTAAGATATGTCATAGGACTCTCCCACGGTGATAGTTCTGATCCCCCCCCCGTTCCCCCACCCTCCGTTCTTGTTTTCAACCACCCTCCCTTATGAGATGCACACAAATCACAGTGCAGCAACAACACAGAAAATACGACAATAGTTATAATGAAAGGCTCCAGCCTATAGTTGGAATTGTTTAATTTTATTATTATTACATTTTTTTTATGAGCCAGGTGATACTACTTATGACAAGAAATTCGGAAAAAGGATAGAAGGGAAAAACAGGGAGTCAAGAGCGTAAAGTGAAGATGAGGCTGTTTTGGGATCAGCTATCTGCCTGTGTCGTCCCTTGAATCCCGCATCCTCGTTAACATTTGTGCTGGAAGAATCACAGCTTAACTGTCATTTTGTTTGTCAGTTTATTTTTCCGGATAGGAAAATGAGGTTGTTTTATACGCCTGTTTTTTCTGTTTTTTTTTTTTTTTTGCATATGGCAGCTGGTAAATTTGCAGCTTGCCCTGATTTAACACTTCAAATACCTGCAGTGTCTTAGCTGCATCAGCCTTTGGTACTCCGTTTGGTACTCTGGTACTCTGTTTAGTACTCCGTTTGGTACTCTGCATGTGACTTCACAAAGACATACAGTTTTGTGTTTCGTGAGCCCAGGGCTCACAAACACAATTTTGCCCATTTGCACATTTATGTTCTTCCTTGCTAAAATATTATTATTTTAATTAATGAGTGACTTTTTTTTATGATCACCAAAGACCCTCAATCACTACTTGCGAAATATAGAACATAATAGACTGCATAAGGCTATTTAAATAACTTTAATTTATTCCATGTGTATTCTACACATAGCTAGCTGGACACAGATATCTTAGTCACTGTCAATGAATAATAAGTCCTAAATATGTATAACGTAAAGTAAAATTTTGCGCCACTACCAATGAACTTGTATAGTTTAGTTCAGTATATTAAATATGGCAGTTTTTCATGAATTTGAAGCCGGTGTCCTTCATGATGATGCGGATGATTGTTAAGTGGCATTTCTAACTGCCAGCGTTGAGTGCAGTGTCCCTTCCCTCGTTCCTCGTGCTGCTCTGCCACGTAGCTTGTCTCCCAGCTTCTGATGGAGTGGTCTCTGATTGCACCGTTAGTGGTGGAAGCCTTCACCCTCCCTACCGCAGCCCCCAATCCCCCCGTCGTGTTGAGCATCAGGAGAAGG
>JAODJW010000019.1:23923757-23965240 GCA_026777045.1 Hyperopisus bebe
CCCCCCCCCCCCCCCCCACACACACACACACACCTTAGTGGATAACTTAGTGGTTAACAGACTATAACTGTGCATGTTTGTATGCGTGTGTTATATAAATTGCCACCTTCTGACATTGTGCAAAACTCACAGGTAATTTATCTTTGGTTATATAATAAGTAGTGTAACAGACTGTATAATTGCTGATGCTGTGAAACCTTTTTTTCTTCATTTGCTTTAACACGATTATGACGCATCATGGAGAATTAAGGCCTGTGGAAATTTATACCTGGCTCCGCCCCCTCGTCCTTCCATTACCTCACATGAGTATGTCGCTTCTGTTAGGCTCCTTCTATTGTGCTGTATGGAGATATATTAAAGACCTGAGGGTCCCTCCCTCAGTTGGGGGTGGGGGGGGGGCTTGTTCTTAACTTTTGTTATTGTGCTGACCCTATTGATGCTCTGCTGAAATAAGCCCCCTCCCCTCGCGTGCCCCTCGTTTGCTTCTACAATCTGTTCTTGATGCCTGCAAGCAAAACATAAAAAAAATAATCTTCAGCTGCAATGCTGTCCATGGTGACTGGGAGATGAATGTGGTAGCTGCCCTTCTTGGCATGAGAATTCGGTTCGGATCAGTGTGTTTGCTCTCCATGCTGCCGCAGTCATAATTAAAAGCACAGTTTAGAAGCATCGTTTCGAGCAAAGATGTTCTTGAGATGCTAAGATAAGATCTTCAGATGTTGCCTTGGGTATGCGCCGGATAATTTATGCTTGGATGAGGCCAATGTGCAATAGATAACAAACCCAAAAATAATTATAGGCTATTTATACATTTTGTTTTTCCACAGGTATGAAGTCACCGTCTTTTATGAGAAGTTTTTTTTTTTAAAATTGATGTGTAACTGTTAGATAATCCAGTGATTTAATTAGAAACATTTCGGTTTTATACCATGCCATGATGTGAATAAAAAAAAATGTTTTCACATTGTACACTACAGAGTGGAATAGTTTTAGTTCACCGAATAAAGACCTGGGAGATGCGCTCATAAACCCAGCCAAGAGGCGAAGTCGGCAGCTCGCAATATGAATGTGCTGTCAAACGCTCTTCAAGTGAATGGCATAAAGAGGTGATTAGTGTTCGTTTTCAGTGTTTATGCATAATCCCACAGTCGGATCGCACTCTGCTGCTGCCTTTCCATTGATAGCATTTAAACTGAGTGTTTTGCTTAATCCACCGACGTTGCCTTACACAGTTTATACAGGCTACCATGAATATATTTTTAGTGTTTCAGTAGTTTTATATTCTTTAGTTTTTGGTGACTATCACCTTATTTTTATTCAGATCAAAAATAATGTGACACTCATCTTTCTTTTTATGCTATACATAAAAGCTTTAATTTCATAGGTAAAACAAGCTGGTGCACATAGAAATATTTTTCGTCGGCTTAGAATTTTGTTAATCCCGTGGCGAATACCATTTGAATCCTGCCTTTGACTAAAAATGGACTGCAAATTCACATCGTTAGGCAGAATTCTCACTCTGTCAACATCTTGATCTCAAACGAGAAATTAAGAAATGCAGAAGAAAACAAACAAAAGCAACCAGACTGTCGAAAAACTGTGATTGGAGCGTTGGCAGGCAAGAAAGGGGACACAACACTTAGCACATTTTTTTTTATTACCTTTTTCCATCTGAGGGTGTGAGCAATGAGTCAAATCGCAGAACATGTGCAGTACGTGCTGTTTAGCCGATCTGAGAGTATGTTCAGCAAACCAACAGCTGAACTGTGTACGGAAGAATACCGAAAAGGAAGCCAGGCCTCCATCAGGAATTATTACCGATCGGAATTTCTCACATCCTACTTTTTAGTAGCATTCAGTGCTTTTAGACATTTAGACACATGGGTAGATATGGTTTTTAAAGTCAGTCAGTGCAGTCTTATTCAGTGCTTTCCTGTAAGCCCCAAGACTTGCCCCATTCCTCAATCCTGGGGGAATCTGTAATGATTAGGTCGATGGGATACCTACAGAGACTATGTTTCTATTCCTTTCTTTCTTTTGGTGCCAGTCTTACCTTCATACACACGCTCCATGCTGTCTGGCTGCTTTCTCCAGTAGTGCGTGTCAGATCACAATAATTAAATAATATTGATATTCAATGAAATTAACTCTATGTGGGGCAACACTGGCAAGTTAAGAGAAGGGAAGCTGGGAACCTTTAAGGGCTGGTTCTATACACATTATACATACATATTATATATCTCCAAGCTTCAGTTATGGAATATATTTTTCCTCTCATAATATTGCATTGGTGTTTCTGGCATATTGGTGAGTGATATTGGATTATAAATGTGAATTTGGTTTGATGCTAGGTGTGATTATTTACAGCAGGTGTGATTATCACTCCCTCCATTGCTGATATTTTGTAGACCCCTAGAAAGCTTTTTGAAACACATCAAATTAAGAAAAATTCTCACTCTTCCCAAACCCTCTATGACATCATAACCCAAAAAAGAGCGGCACACAATAACATCACCGTGTTGTTATGGTAAAATATGGCAAATTTATTTCCACGAGTATGTTCATGTGTAAGAAATTCATCTTGAAAGCAACTTTTTTTTTTTTTTGGTGATATATTCTGGTGTGTGCTTCTCAAGGAAAAATCCTAAACATTCCAATTTTAAGGTATTTAAACAATTGTGAAGTAAAACCCTTTTGGAATTTTAAGCCAGCAATACCTAAATCAGCATAATGCGCATTCTAATTCTGATGCATTCTGTTTTGGAATAAACAAGTCTTGGTGTCATTTTCTGTGAATCTATGAACACATTCATGACACATTATAATGCATTCGTAAAGCATTATAGGCGTGGCTACAAATATTTATAAAAAGCATTAACATTATACTAATATTAACATTATAGCCATGTTAATTATGCCTTATGGATGGTTTATGAATAGCATTTATAGTGCAATATAGATGAGAGATTCACTAGAGCTTATGAAGTATTATAATCAACACTGTAATGCCTTATGACTGTCAACCATGGGCATCGCCACCATTGAATGGGAGGGGGATGTGTCTCCCTCACATTTCATAATTATTCTTTGGACCCCCCCCCCCCCCCCCACATTTAACATAAAATATTAGTTTTCTGCCAGTGTGTTCCCCCCACATTCAAAATGCTTCTAACACCCCTGCTGTCAGCAGAAGATGCTGTAATGCTTTATTAATTCCTAATTATAAAGGCATCTGTAGTGCGTTATAGATGAGCGCTCCATTGGAGCTTATGAAGTATTATAATCGACAATATAATGCCATTTGACTGCCGATAGAACACGCTATAATGCTTTATCAGTTCTTATACTGACCAGTATAATGCCTAATGACATCATCTATAATGCATTTTAGATGACAACTTTAAACAAATTGTTACCAAAATCTTTTTCCTTTACTTTTTGGTCCTGGTTATATTTTCCTGCAGTTCCACTGTGCACCCAGTGAACAAATGGTTAGGAACATTTTAAAATAAACTGAAAATGAAAAAAATTTAAACCTCAAGAAGCTAAAACATTAACTGCAAAAGTCTGAGTTTTTATTTTATGACTTCGCTCATAATCTACCTCTGAAATGGATGCGATTAATAATTCAGAATGTATGTTTATGTTTGTGATGTTTTAAATATATGTGACACACAGTACCTACATTTATATGGATGTGAATGTTCAATACGTAGCACTGCTCTTGAAATGGAGCCATTGGAAGAGCCCCTCTTATTCAACACTGAGCTCCAGCTGCTACCTGTGTCGACGGGCATCGGTTCTCTTCCAAAACACCTCCATCATTGAACTTTGCTGGCGTCCTATGAGTGACACCATCGCAATCATAGTGTAAATATGAAAAATTATACTGTAGAATAGAAAACTAAAGTTAACATGCTGCAGGGTTATATGCTTTGATGGATTTGTGTGTGTGTGTGTATACATGGGGGGGGGGGGTGTTTACTTTACTTTATCTTTGCTTGTATGCAGTACAACTCTACAACAAACCTGCTTTTGTCCTGTGATGCTGCCATGTCTGCTTTGCCGAATCACTGAGCTCCGTGGGATTTTTTGGGTCCATCACCTACACTTGTATAAATCTATTTGTTATAAAAACTTGAATTATTTGAGTGTTTCGTCTTCAATTGAGCCCTGTTTGGGTCTGTCTGCTTTGTCAGCAAGATCATTGTTCTCTTAAACAGCTGTCCTTTTAGCTGATCCAAAGCAGATGGCACCCGGAATGTCGCTGGCTGCGTGTAGATGTGCATGTGTGTCTGCACGTGTGCACAAATAGCACCGTGTCATCAGCCCACTCTGCAGGCATTTAAACTCTTTTACTCACAAATTTAGTATTGTGTGTTTTTTATCCATTTTTTTCTTCACACATAATTAAATATTTCTATACACATGTAAATAATTCTAATTTTGAAGAATTGATAATTATTACTGGCTTTTGGTGTATTTTATGCAATTTTATATTTCAGTACATATTCTGAAGACAAAACTAATTCTTATCCTCCAGTGATCTCAGTAATGCCATAAAGAATTGCCACACCAACATGTCCTAATCTCTTAAATTAACATACATGCATGATGTTTGGAGGGGCTTGCTGTTCAGATCTTATGTACTCTCATTTTACTCATGAGGATTCCAGTTTAGGATCTGTAAAACACAAGTTTAATTTAAATGCCATTTTTTAGGGAGTGCATTAGAGTCAAAAGCATGGTAAGACATTAGTTGACAGACAGGAGCTGCTCTCTCTGAAGTTGATACAACCAATTTATCACTTTAAAAACAAATGCCACCTCCAGAATGTTCTCATTCATTTCAAATGTAGTTTTAATTTCAAGTCTGTTTCTGTTGCCCCTTGAGAAGGTGCCAAAGTTTATCGAAGTTGTCAAATTATTTATATGTGATGAAGGAAATTTTTCACATTTTTAAGGACCCTATAAAGCACTGATAAATATAACTGGAAATTATACAAAATACATTATATGGATTATTCTGACTGATTGTTCTACCTGTAATTTGCAGAAAATAAACAGGCTTGATATTTTTCCATTGAAGGTGTTTTAGAGGGTTATGCAGATTGTAAAGCGGGTATTTGCTATCCAGTGAAGTTTGCTCTAATTGGGTTATCTTGTTTTGCAGCCTATGTACCTGAAGAACTGAAGGAGGCTGCATTAATGGACGAGGATATGAACGGAGATGACTGTGCTGTGGATGAGGAGCCCCCTGTAAAGTATGGGTCTTCAGAGAAGGACTCTCCCGGGAAAGATCCCCCATGTTACCAGGACTCTCCTGTCGCTGAGTTTTCCAGCCATGAAATGGACAGCGAGTCACACCTGAGCGAGTCTAGTGACCGTATGTCGGATTTTGAGAGTGCTTCCATCAAAAATGAGGAGGAGGTGGTCAAAGAGGCGCTGCCAGTGACCAGTGATGAGGTTGCATCTGGCCCAGATAGCCTGGAGCAGATGAAGGCTATCTACACTAGCTTCCTGACAAATTCCTACTGGTCATCCCTCAATCTGAACCTCACGCATCCGGCTCCGGAGAAGCAGCCGAGAAGCAGCAGCAGCAGCAGCAGCAGCAGTAGCAGCAGCTGTGGCAGCGGAAGCTATGATTGGCACCAGTCTGCCATAGCCAAGACCCTCCAGCAGGTGTCCCAGAACCGACAACACCCAGAACCCAACCTCCTGAGCACCGTGCAGCTGTACCGCCAGAGTACCAAGCTGTATGGGTCCATATTCACTGGTGCCAGCAAGTTCCGCTGCAAGGACTGCAGTGCTGCGTACGACACCCTGGTGGAGCTGACAGTGCACATGAATGAAACCGGGCACTACCGCGACGACAACCACGAGACTGACAGCAACGGCACCAAGCGCTGGTCCAAACCACGCAAGCGCTCACTGCTGGAGATGGAAGGAAAAGAGGATGCCCAGAAGGTTCTTAAATGTATGTACTGTGGCCATTCCTTTGAGTCTTTGCAGGACCTAAGTGTCCATATGATTAAGACTAAACATTATCAGAAAGTGCCTCTCAAAGAGCCTGTGGCCCCCGTGGCAGCCAAAATAATCCCAAACACCCGCAAGAGAGCACCTATTGAGCTGGACCTGCCTAGTTCCCCAGAATCCTCTGCCGGTACACCGAAACCTTCAGACCACAGTGACACCTTGCAGAAAGCTTCCAACCCCTACATTACGCCCAATAACCGCTACGGGCACCAGAATGGTGCCAGCTATGCTTGGCAATTTGAATCACGGAAGTCCCAGATACTCAAATGCATGGAGTGTGGGAGCTCCCATGACACGTTGCAGGAACTGACAGCCCATATGATGGTGACAGGGCACTTCATTAAGGTGACTAACTCAGCTATCAAGAAAGGTAAGCCTATCATGGAGTCCTCTCCTACCCCGGTGCCAGTCACACCAACTAAGGAGAAAGTTCAGTCTGTGCCATTGGCAGCCACCACGTTCTCTCCGCCACCTGTGCCCCCGCCTTCCAGCACCTCCCCTAAGCTATGTGTGGAGATAAAGAAGGAGGAGAAAGAGGTGGAATGCAGCAAGGAGGCTGGAGAGAAAGACAAAACAGTACTAGATGAAGAAGAAGAGAAGTTTGACATCTCCTCGAAATACCATTACCTGACTGAAGAAGACTTGGAAGAGAGTCCAAATGGTGGTTTTGACATCCTGAAGTCACTGGAAAACACCGTAACGTCAGCTATCAATAAAGCTCAGAATGGCGCCCCAAGCTGGGGGGGTTACACCAGCATCCATGCTGCCTACCAGCTGCCTAACATAATGAAATTATCCCTGGGTGCCTCAGGGAAAAACTCCCCACTGAAAAACATCTTTAACGGAGGAGAGATCTTGCTCCCCAACAAAAGTCAGCCCCTAGTCCCTCCGCCCAGCAGACAGACATCTCCCCTGCCCAAAAACAACTTCCAAGCAATGGAAGAACTAGTTAAGAAGGTTACAGAGAAAGTGGCCAAAGTGGAGGAGAAGATGAAGGACCGTAAAGTGAAGGCATCACCCTTAAGACAAGCAACGCCATCACCCTGCAGCAGCGAGGGTGGGGAATGCGAGGTAGGGGACTCCCCCAAAGAGAAGAAGGTGAAGACCCCAGACAGCAATGGCAGCGGTCACAAGGACCTGAAAAGCGATAACCTTCAAAAGGTGTCCCTCGAAAATGGGACAGACTCTGCAAAGCTCCCAGCCTCCGCTTTGTCCAGTAGCACTGCCATTATAACCGATCACCCTCCAGAGCAGCCCTTTGTCAACCCCTTAAGTGCACTGCAGTCTGTAATGAATGTCCACTTGGGCAAAGCTGCTAAACCAGCATTGCCAGCCCTGGATCCCATGAGCATGCTATTCAAAATGAACAACAGCCTGGCAGAAAAGGCGGCCATTGCTACCCCACCCACGCAGACCAAAAAATCAGAGCCCCTGGATCGCTACTTCTATCACGTCAACAACGACCAGCCGATAGATTTGACGAAAGGCAAGAGTGACAAAAACAGCGCTTTGGGTTCAGCTCTCCTGTCATCCACTTCGACATCGTCATCTGCCTCTCCCTCATCTACTGTGACAACGGCTACGACATCTGCAGTTGTGTCATTCATATCAAGTTCTCCTCTGCGTGAGAATGCTCTGTCTGACATTTCCGACATGTTGAGGAACCTGACGGAAAGCCATGCATCAAAATCCTCCACACCTACAAGTTTATCTGAGAGGTCAGATGTGGAGGGCATGACCCTGGAGGAGCCCGAGGAGATTTCTTCCGCCCAAAAACGCAAGGGTCGGCAGTCCAACTGGAACCCTCAGCACCTTCTGATCCTGCAGGCCCAGTTTGCTGCAAGCTTGCAGCAGACGTCTGATGGAAAATTCATCATGTCAGACCTCAGCCCCCAGGAGAGGATGCACATCTCTCGCTTCACAGGGCTCTCCATGACCACCATCAGCCACTGGTTGGCTAACGTCAAGTACCAGCTGAGGAGGACAGGAGGAACCAAGTTCCTGAAGAATCTCGATTCAGGCCACCCGGTGTTCTTTTGCAACGACTGTGCCTCCCAAATCCGGACTCCCTCCACATACATTAGCCACCTGGAGTCACACCTGGGCTTCAGGCTGAGGGATCTGGCCAAGCTGTCAGGCGAGCAGCTCAGCAGCCAGATCACACGGCATGCCAAGGGCATGCCCGACAAAGTGTTCTCCTCCCCCTCCTCTCCCCTGGAGGAGGAGGCCACTGGCACTTTGTACCGGTGCAAGCTCTGCAACCGGACTTTTGCGAGCAAGCATGCCGTCAAACTTCATCTCAGCAAAACCCACGGGAAGTCTCCTGAAGATCACCTCTTGTATGTGTGTGAGCTTGAAAAGCAGTAGAGCTGGCCTAGGACTCCATGTACTCCCTCGAGCCTTTTAAGTGTCATTTTTTTGAAAGGAGAACAACGTGCAGTAAAATAAATCTGCACGGAGATAACTACTGTTTCATGTCAATTTATCTCCAAAGGAGACTCTGGCCCCCATCTCTCCCCTCTTTATTTTAAAATTTATTTAATAATTGTACAGTGTTTAATATGGAGGTGCTGTATAATCAGCTACTGAAAATGGAAAAAGATGAAGGTTAAAAAAAGAATGTTTAAAGTGAAGAGGTATTTGTTAGAGTTTGTGTAACTTGGTTTAATTTTATATTTCTTTTTTCCCCACATTCTACAAATGTAACAAGCTGCATGCATTAATGGACAGTTTAGTTATGCATTTTACAATAAAATCTAGTGCACTTTTTTAAATGCAAATAAAGTGTGCTGGATCCAGCATCTAATATTTAACCCTCTGAGTACGGCTAAGAACTTCTCCAAGTTCAAAACCAGTATGATGGGGGGGGGGGATTTTTTTTTGTTGACAATTGGCAAAAGACTGAATGTAACAGAAAAAAACAACAATATATAAGCATTTGCAGCTGTCCTGCTTTTTGTATTGCTAAGCAAAATTCCAATTTGCAGCCTCTGTTGTTTTTTTCTTCTTTAAATCAGGGGCCTTTTGAATTCAGGTCAATGTAAAAATGTATATAAAAATATATATATCAGTTCTGACTGAAATTATGCATCATTTTATATTGTTAATTTAAGAGGATTATGGTTATCTCTTGGTGCACAATGTTTGAAGACGTTAAAAAAAATTGTTTTGCACAATAGTTTTATAATGTTATTGATCAAATGAGAGGAAATACATCAATTTTTTCCTGCCTTGTGCTCAAAGGGTTAAAAATCTAGTACAAAAGTGTACTGTACTCTTTAAACATGAAACCTAAATATTTGTACAAAAGATGTTACTTTATTAAGCTTAAGGCATTCCACGAAGTAACCTCTTATTTATAAGCACTCTTGGTTGTTTCATATTGTAAAATGTCCTTTTTGATTGTTAACTTCTTCTGTTCTAATTGTTCTCCCATAATTCCATTATGCGGCTTTATCTCGTTGGGTATGAAACGTAACCATGGTTACCAGCACACTGACTGACAGTTCCGCTTCGTTTCTGAAAGTTAATTTGCAGTAACTGACAGTCGACAGCATATAAAACTATGTGTAAAATATTGGCATGTAAACAGCACAGACATTATTATGCACTCTGTGCCCTGTTTTTGTTGTTGACAATGAAGCACCCATTATATGAATCCATATAACCTTTTTTCTACTGAACCATTAAAAATGTTGTTTTTTTGGCAATATTTTTGTGTGTCAGACTCACAATTATGTCCATAGTGTGTTGTGGCTAATGAGCACATTAAAATGAAATTGTCCTTGATGTCTGTTGGGTAATAAGTGCCTGACGAGATTACAATGTTCAGACGGCCACCACGGCACGGCTGGAGATGAGCTTCTGTGCTGCGGGCAGGACCCAGGAGCTTCAAGATCTGAGCATCTTACCAACAAGAGCAAAGTGCCGCTATTGTTCCACATACATAGGCCATATTTACTCTTGTATCGTGGATATAGACCCTCTTCTACACATGCAATACGTTCACTCCTCTACTCACTCTGTACTCACTCCTGCACATGGAATATACTTATTCCTGGTTCTATATTCCACCATATATGCACTATTGACTTCTATTAGCATAATTGTTACCAATACTATAGTTACTGTTGCGCAGTCTGTATACACTGTATACACAGAAAATAGATGCATATGTGTACATTTGCACACACTGGAGAAATGTAATACATCCCTTCCTTTAGTGACATTTATAGAAAATACTCCTGAACTCCCATGAAGTTACTTTCTGACACGCCCCTTGACATCTGTGTAGATTGCATCCTTGTACTGAGCATTTTAATATATGGTAACATCCTCCAAAAGCCATAATTCAGCCTCTTGTCTGTAATCTTAAACCCTGGTAGTCAACTGTCTCAATTTCTTTGAATGATTACCTCCCGTGACACCAGCCGCTCAAAGTAAATAGGTGCCATTTGGAAAAGAGAAATGGGTGCGTAACGTATGCCCATTTTTACATATGGCTCAGTTTTTTCCCCTTTGGCAGCTATTGGCTTTCATTTAACATTTTTACATGTGATATTCCATCCCCTATAACAACAATAATACATGTTTATGTACAAATGTAAAAGCATGAAAATCTGTGCAGCCTACCTAGGTATGTGGACTCCAAGGTACATCCTAGAAATGAACAGTAATTGTATGTAAGAAAATAAGGAAATGTTAGTTTCGTGATTTTATTCACAACTCAATAATTAGTCTTGACATCCATGTTATGTTATAAAGAAAATGTTTGCGCTTCATCTATAGTGAATATGATGTTTCATCTATGAATGTGAAACTGCCTCACATGGATTAACAATTAAAATGCTCGTCCGATGTGAAGAATAGCTTAAGGCGCCAATCGGTTGTTTGGCAGCCAGGAGAGAGCGGAGTAGCATGCGGACCCTCGCTGGCGAAGAGCGGCTTCGGTTGCTGAATATGTTCCTCGTCAGCCTGTCCTACAAGCGCTGTGCAGGTGGGAGCTCTTCATGCTAAATGACAAGGTGCTGTTGTGTCTGAAAATGTCAACGGCGCAACCCGCAGGTCTGGCACCATATTTAAGGCCCTCATTAGTTACAAAGGAAATATGCGTGAAATTGAAGTGTAAGAATGCCATTTTCTCTACCCTTCACATCCTGGAGACGAGCATCAGCTCTGCTTATTAAGGTTCAAAACAACCTTGGGGGAGACAAACTGTGGCCATTGTTTGCAGCTCTTGCCGTTGCCGTTATCAACCTTTCTGCAGCTCTAGCCCAGGAACCCCCGATTCTCAAAATTCAAATGAAGTATTTAAAGACGTGGCTCGCAAAACAGCTCGATTTCCATCTGTTAAATGCACATGCACAGATTCACAATGCTGCTCGGCACATGGGTCGACCGCTTGGCTTCGTCCCGTTGATTTAATAGTTGTGAGTCTGTCGTCATGCATGGTGCTGTACTGCTCGGGAATTCTGCCACTTAGACGTCTTATGGGCTTTGAAATCTGCCAGGTTTGTGTGCACATTTACATGTGTCCTTATAGTTCAGAAAAGTAAGCACATTTTTTTATTATTATTATTATTATTATTCACTGCCATCAAGTCTGTCTTGACTCCTGGTGACCACAGAGACAGCATTTCACCAGAATGTCCCATCTTCTGTCTGGGCTTTCTGGCTTCTCAGTGGCATGTTCATTGTTGTGATGATTGAAGACCCATAAGAGGGTATTAATAATGTAAAAGGTACACTATACAGCAGATGTGAGTAACTTTTCTGCAGATGGTAACAACATGGCTGTAGCAGTAATGTATGACTGCTGAATTTCAGAAACATTCTATAATACAGAATATACCTTTAGCCATTCAGAGTTTATCCCTCTCTGCTTAGATATCTTTGATGGGCATAATGATGCCACAATCGGCTTGAATTCAGTCGCGCTGCCGTTGACGGCACGGGGTGCAGTAGTAAATTGACAGGAAGCACCACTGAGCTTGTGGGGGATTGTTATTTGCTTTGCCTGACTTGTAAATCACATCCGCGGCGCCTCAGTTCCGAACACCGTCCCATTAAAAATGCTAATTTGCTTTTTCCACAAAGTGGCGCCCAAGTCGCCGAGCATGTCCCGGGTACGAATACGGTGGGGAGACGTGAGCTTATTAAGAAATGACGCAGACTTCTGCCCATGTCCGTGAAACACCTTAAAATAATGAGGGTGATAAATGTGCAGTTTCCTTAATTTATGGAGCCTTCATGTGCCCAGGGCTGCATAAAAATGAAACTTTTAAGTGGAGATTGAAAAGCACACTCTTCAAAAGAAATCAATATGTCAGTCAGTTTAAAAACACACATGCACTCAGTAAAAAAGGACAAAATGTGTCATTTTGTTTTAGATAATAGTGACGCAGCCCACCCACCTACCCAAAATAACTGCTTTACACATATTTGCAAACCACGCGTGTCAAAGATATAACATCTGTGCAGGGAATGGCGCCTGTTCCTGGCTGTTTATGGAAGTAATTACATCATGTTTTCAGCAATGGCCACCCTAATATTGCAATTTTTTGAAAACGGTTTTACGGTGTCTTTAGAGCATTTCCCTATTAGCTCTGGGGCAGGATAAACCTGTGGAGAGTTAGCTTTCTAATACTCAGACGCCCCCACACGCACTTGCTAACATATCATACACACACACACACACACTCTCATGGACGCACAAGCTAAATATTTGAGGGCCCGACATATTACAGTTTACATTGATCACAGTGTAATGACTTCAGTCCCTCACAGTACAAGTACACAGAGCGAGGGCCCCAGAGGCTGATGTTACGCAACTCATGCGATGCCCACAGACTAAATGTAAATGTGGATCAACACCTACTCAGTGCAGTTCTGCCTGTTTTTGGCAACAGATCGCACTGCCGTTTCCAGCAGGAACCCGAGGCCGTTGATGCCGTTTACCAGTCTGCACAGCTCCGGATCACGGCAGAGGGGCATTTCCTGCGCTGGCATGCGCCGGCGACCCGACAGCAGCGACCCACAGACGGGTCCGTCCCGGGGATTTTACGACAGCGCTAAAGTGATGTATCCTGACAAAAGCAAACTGTCATCTCCTGCCCAACTCTGACCTGGTGACAGACAAGGGACACAGTCAATATCGTCACCCCCTCTACTCACCACCAGCCCCCACCCATGTCCTGTCCTCAGACGTGACGGGAGGCTTGCTGTCACCGTGAGGCCACGCCGCGCCGTCCCAATTGCCCGTGTGATCGTCAGTCTCATTAAGCAAACGTGCTCAGCTGGCTTGCCATGTCGCCTCATTGGCCTGCCACTCGCCCCCCCTGACCTGGAAACGCAGCATGACAAGGGCTTTGGGCCGTGCTGCTGTGCTCATGTGGCACAAGACTGCAAAAGAAGCGCTTATAGTTAGCAGTTAGCGGCTAGCAATCCATAGAAATATATTGCATATTGCTGTAATTATGGAAATAACATGTTTAAAATTACAACATATTTTGAAGATTTTATGCTTTATGTTACTACAAGTAGAACTTTAGTTTGGTGCCTTCTTCATTTGATAAAATTATTAACGAATCCAGTTTCCCCGTAATCAATTGGCACCCCATCCTGGCTTGCCATTACCTGCCTCGTGCCCATTGTTTCCGGCATAGGCTCCAGAACCATGTGTAAGACAAGCAGGTATGGAAAATGAATGAATGAATGAATGAATGAATGAATGAGTAAGTGGAGGGTGGTTAATTGTTCCAAATTGTACTCTGGTCTAACCTGGCCCTGACGAACAATGCAGCTAAATATGTGCATGTGTTCACATTTGGCACTAACTCTTCAAAAGATTTTCTCACATGTCAAAATTAATATGTACTACAGTGCATAAGCTCATCTAGGGCTTACGAATGCATGTGATAAGTTATATATCTTTGTGGCATCGAGGTGTATAACATCTCTTTTACTGAACTGTGCTCGAAAACTGTCATCTTGGGGCTGAGATTAGGAGTCGTGTCACAAAGGCAAAGGTCATGGCCGTTACATCAGCGCTTAAACTAATCATCATACTCAGGGTTATAGAAATTTGACTAGAGATTAAGCTAAAAATGACTAATTTAATGTGCATTTTATGGGGTTGCCTGTGTGGATAATAAAGAAAATGATAAGTGTTCAGTTTCCATGTTTACCTGTTTGTGTTTTGTTATTCACAAAGATCCTGTTTTCATGTGCTCTGATTCAGACTGATTAATCCTATGCACTGACATGTAGCCCCAGAGATGATCTGTACAACTTTATAACCAAAGATAAATGCAATTTGCATCAGAGAAATAAGAAGGCTCAATATTAATTAGTATAATTATACCAGCCACACCATTCAAGAAAGTCATATAGGAGCATCACTGTTACGCATACAATGTATTTTGAATAAGAGAAAGTGCTGCGCAAGTTTCTATATTTAATAACTGGTCTTTTAGGGTGCGCATTTTGAAACAATGTTATATGTAGCATTTGAACAAGTACACAAGTACAGATACATCAGAATGCTGGTCTTTGAGTGTGAAATGACCTAACGGAAATGCAACTATTCATTTGAAGAGAGGACTCAGACTGGTGACCATCCAATCACAGGCACCAAGGCCTAACCTGAGGAGCCACAAACCAATAGACTATGGGTGATGTTCATATGTAGTCATGAAGCTGCTCAGCAGCAGGACTGACTTTATAAAATGTCTCGATTCTCCGGCGTTCGTGCAGCCAAACTGGTTTCTAAGCCTTATAATAGTGTCATCTCAGAAGGGATTAATTAAGCACTTAAGACAAAAACGCTTTCTGTTTTCATATGGTAGGAACAACCATTCACAGTTAATTGTGATGGAGGAAACGGCATAATAAATGTAAGATATGTGAAAATGGATACAATAATTAACTTATTCATTTTTAAAAGTTACCATTGTGGCCATTATACCCCAATGACTACAGAGCAGGATTAGCACAAAGTGGGTGAATTCTAAATGGCTAACCAGGACCTGTCATCTCTCTAATGCCTATTATTTAAATTGTTATGTACATCAGTGGAGTTTGGATTTCGATTTCATTTGTTCACTTGCTTAAGTCCTTTTTGCATGGATGGTATGGAGTGTCTGAGGCCCAAGCCCTGAGCCAATCAGATGGCTCTGACAAGTAATAAAAAGAACACATGGGAAGCAGACACACAAAGCATTTCAGGAAGTGCCTGAAAACATAGGCGCTGTCATCAAATGACATGTGAGAGCCACAGTGAAACTTGTCATTTGTTGAGATGGCAGTGTGAGGCGTGCTAATGACTGCCAACAATACAAATCATGTTAGAAACAGAATCAGGTATAAAGGCTCATTATATCAGCAGCTTAGACATAGCCTCACCGTAAAGGAATTATGTGCTGATGCAGGATTTCAAACGCTGCCCTGTCTGCATGCAGTAGACTTTCACAAGCTGCATAAAGGGCACATTATCGCCCTAGGAAAGCACAAGGAAAATTCTAGATGCCCAACAGAAAAAGACATAAAAGGCATTTTTAGCTGTATACTACTACTACTACTACTAATAATAATAATAATAGTAGTAATGTAATCACTAAAAACAGACAAAAAAACAGCCTCTTGCAATTAGTAATACCTCATTTATAATTGGATTCTGTGGATATTTTAAGTGAAGCTGATTTAATTATACAGTGCAATTAGTATAATCAATTGCACTCCAATTACCCTTCATTTCACACTTTGTGATTTCTGAATTTGATACATATGGCGATGCACAGCTGTGTGTTGTTAATTCCCAAATCAGCGTTAAGAAGGTAAAGAAAGACACTAACTGGTACGTTTATTCTGTGTCATTTCGAACCAAAACCCGAGTTTGGTTCAGACTTGTGTCCCTGCCTTGGCTGTATGTCCAAAGGCTGGCAAACTCCCCAACCTTCCAAGTGAATTTAAACAGTTCAGTGATATGCAGCCGCTTGGTGGCTCTTTGGGTAGAACTGCTGCTTTTAACCCCCAGGGTTGTGTGCATGTGTGTGTGTGTGTGCAGATTAGGTGTATATCACATTGTAGGGGCCAAATGTCCCCCACAATGTGATAAAAACCTGTAATTTTGCCATTGTGGGGACCATTTTTCAGGTCCCCAGAAAGATCTGTGAATGCAATCAAAAAGCTAAAAATTAAAAAAATGTTTCAGAATTATTTTGGTTATGTATGGTTAAGGTTAGGGCTGGTTAGGGGTTAAGATCGTCTTGCTGAGATTCGAGTTTTCCCCATAGAAATGAATGGAGAGTCCCCACAAAGATATAATTACAAACCTGTGTGTGCGTGTGTGTGATATCTCATCCGGGCCCCGCCTTTTGCCCTAGACTGCCTGGGATAGGCCCCAGGGAATCCTGCAACCCTGTCTTCATAAGTGGTTGTAGGATATGTGTGTGAATATTACCACTTACAATGAAAAGTCACTTTTATAATAAACATCACATTTAAGTCATAACTGATAACACTATACGCATATGTCTAATTGATAATTTATTATAGATGATTAAATACAGCATGCAATCAAGTTCTCTTTTAAACTCTTGTAATTATGTCCAAATAATTTAAGATTTCTTAAATCATCTGCATTTCTGTTCTTGTTTGTGGTAGCCTGAGAGAGTGGGGTCAGGTAATAAACTTTGGATGACCTTGAATAATCTTCTTGTGGTCTGTCACAGTCTGCAATTGTTCTGCTTTTAGAGCGAATTGCAAATTGCATTAAAAGAGCAGCAAAAACGGTTCAGGAGTCACCTTAGTGTCAGGGTAGTATGGAGAAAAGAAATTTCATGTACTGACCATTCGAGTAAAACTGACTCCTCATAAGATGATATTAAACTTTACCTGTCCAATATTCTTTCCAATTACCCAGGAAGGGAAATCTTGCTTTTTTCCCCAATAGTAGCATGTTAAAAAAGCTGAATTTCTGAGGCATTTCGAAAGGTTGTCGGTTTATGGAAGCTACATTGGGCGGCGCTCTCTGCTGCCACTTCAGACATCATAGCTTGGAAACTCTGTTCATGCCATCATTCAACATTTTCCTGGTAGAACCATCTGAGAAGACCACACACTGTGTTTTTCAAGAAAATGCCTGTTTTAGTGTAAATAGTGCGATTGATTTATGTAACACTGGCATGAGAGAAAAATAACATTCATATCTCCCTACAAAACACAATTTAAGAGAAGTTTCAATCCCAAGCAATCAGCGGGGGAACTGTCCTGCTGACGAGTTGAGAAGCTGTCAGAATGAGACCTGATCTAGCTTGGATCTGGGCAGTCAAATTTCTACGCTTAACTAACCTGCAGTTTGAAATGCCACACAGACCTCTCCGAGCATAATTAAATCACAGCTTGCTGTGCAAGGGACAGTTCTGTGATATACCTGAAACTGTCATATATCCATGGCAGCAGTATGAAAAGCCTTATTGGTACCATGATTCATTGCTTTACCAGGCCAGTCAGCCAGGGAATCATATGGGAGGTAGTTATTTGCTAAAAATGTCTGCTGCATTTAAGATTCATCTCAAAACAAAAGTTGGAAGTAATGCTGCATGGAAAAAAATATCACAGACTTGCATAGTTTTTGAATTAAAAACCATGCAGGGCAACGACTGAAGCACATTATACATCTGATGTACTTTTTAGTGTGTCCTGTATCATTATGAAAACTCTACTCTGCAGTTACTTCCTAAGTGCCTTAACGTAAACAGAAGTCCTCTAATAGGTCATTTCTCAATTTAAAGATGGAACCATTCAGAATGTAGATGGTCCCCCTGATGCCCAGAATATGCATGTGCCAACCACCAGGAGAAGAACTGGGGGGTTGGGGTTGCCTTGCTAACAAGAGCAGACTTCATCAGCATTAAAGTCAGGATCAGACAATAAGGCTGGTGGGAGGAAAATCCCCCTCGTTTTCTGTTTTGCTCATTCAGAAATGAGTCATTGGCTCCATGCAGTGATATTGCTGACCTCACAATGATGTTCATCAGACAGTGCTTTGCAGATGTGGATGAGTAATTAAAATCCATTTAAAGATTAATTCTGCACTTACTAATGGGTTTTCAGTCTCCTGGGGGGATCATACCTCATACTGGAATGCAAGTGCAGAGAATGGGGCATCACCCAAAACAGTGTCCTCAGTCAGTTGCTAAAGGAGGTCTGACTGATTCACTGAACTTCAATGTGAATGTGAAGATCACTGACCTGTCAGTTTCTGTTACTATTTGGTGATTATATGTATACTTTATTCACCATAAATTGTGAAAAAAGCAATACATGAATGGTATTTTTTATAAACGGTAATTTGCATTAAATTTGGTGCCAAAAAACTGTTCCTTCTGATATTCCCCAGTCTGCACTGACACCTGAAGACACTTCTTCTCTATATACTGTTAGTTTAATGTATGATGACAAGACCCATTACGGTGAGATACATGCGCAAAAGGCATGTCAAACTCTGTGTATCAGTCTGTTAGATCCCGTCTTTGTGTATCAGTCTGTTAGATCCCGTCTCTGTGCATCAGTCTCTTAGATCCCATCTCTGTGCATCAGTCTGTTAGATCCCATCTCTGTGCATCAGTCTCTTAGATCCCATCTCTGTGCATCAGTCTCTTAGATCCCATCTCTGTGCATCAGTCTGTTAGATCCCGTCTCTGTGCATCAGTCTGTTAGATCCCATCTCTGTGCATCAGTCTGTTAGATCCCATCTCTGTGCATCAGTCTGTTAGATCCCATCTCTGTGCATCAGTCTCTTAGATCCCATCTCTGTGCATCAGTCTCTTAGATCCCATCTCTGTGCATCAGTCTCTTAGATCCCGTCTCTGTGTATGTCTCTTAGATCTCTTAGGTCTCCCCATAAAGCCACAGGTGCACCAGGTCATGGGCAGAACATATGCAAATGCAATATCTGTCAGGTCTGGGCGGCGGTCATAGACCTTATTAGGCGGAGCCTGAGCTCCCCAGGACGTCCCACACTGGAGCAAATCCAACAAGAAATCTCCAGCACTGGTC
This sequence comes from Hyperopisus bebe, assembly GCA_026777045.1. Classification (NCBI taxonomy): domain Eukaryota; kingdom Metazoa; phylum Chordata; class Actinopteri; order Osteoglossiformes; family Mormyridae; genus Hyperopisus; species Hyperopisus bebe. Next base: position 23,942,853 of record JAODJW010000019.1, read on the forward strand.
TTTCCCTTAGTTTAAAAACCAAATACAATATGTAGAAAATATTGCATTTACTCACACACAGGTAATTAGAACAGGTGTTTAAGAGCTAAATAAGAATCCTTTTTTAAGTCTGATATGCCATTTGAGCACATACAGTTTAGAAACCAAAATATATTTTGTTGTATGGTGGCCTTGAAGTACAAAACACAACACATTGAGACAATGCAAATAATAATTATAATCATTATCCTTATCGATGTTGTCATTTCCTTATTTTGTGTGTTTTAATGCTCCATATTCTTGTTTTTTTCCCTTAGTTGTGTTTTCTTAATGCATTGAATTTGGCCCTTCCAGGCCACCGTACGGTTGGCTCACACCGACTCCATTCTGTACTGCACTGAGTTGTTCTGTGTGTGCCATCAGAGCCACTCTGGACACAGTTGGGCCCTGCTTTAATACTGTGCGGTTCTAATTACTCACGTGTCCTTGGAAAAAGGGCACACCCTTCAGGGTTCTGGCATGGCCGTGTGCCTTGGATGTGCTGGCTCCTTGCCCGTGCTCAACTGCCATGGCTCCACCAATAGACAGCCTCTCACACATCGATCCCCCATGATCCCCTGATGTCACTTTGATGAAACTTTTTAATAAGTCAAGGTTTTTTTTTCCTGATGAAATGCTGTTGACGGAGAATATGCCTACAGGCGAAGGTCAAAAGTTGCCGTGTGATCACCATGGCAGCCCATTCAGCAAAAGTGTGTGCGTCTAAAAATCACTCTCTCAGGAATGCTCTTCAATCAAGTAAGTTTGTTCCGATTGAAAAGTTACAAATTTGACCTGCCTAGAATTACACTTTGAATTTAGCATGTCTGATTCAGTTCAGCGTGAAGAGCTTAAACCTGGCAATTACAGCCGTGCGGTCGCTCATTTCTGTAGCTCCTACCTTTGTGGGTGTTTTTGCTGAAGAAATGCATTTCATGTGCTGAGAGTCTGAATGCCCGAAAATTCTAAGTTTACGTCATTGTAGAAGGCATGACTATATAAACATGTGACTGAAATTCACCACTAACCATAATAACAAACATATTTTAATAAAATACTTTCAATTATTAGTATTACAGATAAAAATGGAAATAATGTCATATATACCCGGAACTGCTTCAGGGATTTTGATAACATGAATATGAGAGTCAAATAACTTTAGCCTTTTTTTCCTAGTATTGTGGATTTAATGAAATTTGATCAGCACATTTTAAAATAAGCCGTTAAAATTATTTGACATACTTGATTTAGGGCTACTGGCATTTGTTATTTTATGTCACTGTTTAACAGACCCTCTCACTCAATATAATGATAATGTAGTAACATATCAACATATGTTGCAATACCATTTTACAAAGAGAATTTATGTTGCAAAATCAGTGTCAAAAATATTTGTTTTTGAAAATTATGCTTAATTCTTAACTACAAGCTGGGAGGATTGTGTATACTGAAAAAAATATAGAATAGTAGAGTTTGTAACAAATATGGAACATAAAAGGACACATTATTAATGATTCTGATGTGTAATTACAATGTACTGGGCAACTTTTTTATGTTGTGAATGAGCCATTGTTCATCTGGGCAAGCAGAGGTGAGCACTTTTATCATGTAAGCACAGGCATTTCCCTTTACGCGGATCCAAATATCCAGTTATGCCACTTTAGAAAGAGTGAAATTGTTCTGTCGCTTTGACAGTTTTCTGGACCCCATACATCTTGGAGTCTGACAGCAGGAATTTCATTGAAAAGCTTGTCTTTGAGACCCTTCTCTCCTGTTACATATTCAGTGTACCTCTTGATTTTTTTTTCCATTATATAACAGGTCATCATGATGATTTTTTTCGGTGAATTACCCTCAGTCTTCAGTTTGAAATAAAAATCAGAATATTTAATAAGCTTCTCGAAGTATTAAGACGACTTGAAATTTCAAGCGTAGCTGACAGGTGACAGGTGTGTCAAACTGACCCTGTTTATCTGTGTGAAACTGACCCCGTTTTAACTGTATTAAACTGACCCGGGTATTAGCTGACAAGAACACCTTCTCTAGAGCTTCCTCTGCTTCTGACAGGCACCTGGTTTAGCTACAGCACACACTTCAGATGTCTTGGCACTGAGGTGGTCATCCACTAGCCTTAAACTAACATCTGCAAAATGTGTGCCTACGTAACAGTCAGGTATAACTGACACTCCCCTAACAGGATCCAAAATAGGAAGATCTCATCCACTTACTCATATGTTCGTTTTATTTGCCTTTTTAAAATTTCAATATATGAGAAAGTCATTTAGGACAAAATATAAGCTGATAGGAACCAAAAATTTTATAATTATTATTAAGAGGTTGCACTGTGTGGTATGAGTAGAAAAAAAGAAACTTTTTTTAAGCATAAATTTGAATAAATGGAATTATTGTATTTCAACTGCTAAATTAAAGCTATTGTTGGAAGTTTGATTCAAACCACTGCTTTCTTGGTAACTGTTTAATGTGTTCATGAGTCAGTGCTATAGTAAGGTATATTATACAGTATAGTACAGTACAGTACAGTATAGTACAGTACAGTATAGCACAGAATAGCACTGCATAGCATGGTAAAACAGTTTAGTAGTGATCAGCTTTGACTGTGCCTAATGATATCAAGGTTATGTATAACGGGATTACTTAGATGATTTAGGGCCTCTAAGTTATCTCTGTATTCCAAACCTCTCAAGGTCAAAACCCATTGTCAGGACCTTCTGCTGAACTCATTTTAGAGCTAGAACCATTTTTAATCCAGGTGACTGAAGCAGCTCACAGGTGATGGTTTCATAATGTCTTGCACAACCTCAGCATTCAGCTTTTTTTGGACAAAAGAACTCTTAAAAAGTTCTATTATAATGAAACTCCATTATTGCCAATCTAAATAATAATGACATAGTAAATTAGATTTACCCTCAAACATGTGCTTCTGGTCCAAGCAGTTCAGTTCAAATAGTAGTCACAGGGCTGAAATGAAAGCCTGGCGAATTAGCATCGCTCAATGCAACCATCCAATAAGGCCCAGCTGTGAATACGAACAGTGTGTTTATCTACTTAATTGGCTGCAGTGAGTCCTGAAGCCACAGTCAACACCAGGAACCTGCCCAAACTACTGAAACTCCCTCACTGCTCCAAACTTTTCGCCCTGAAATATTTCCAGTGCCATTTGTCTTTTTATATTGTATCAGCACAGTCCTGCTGTCGAATAAGCGCCATCCTAGGCAGTCAAGCTCCCGTGGCTTAAACAGATGTCATAAATACTGTATAATCAATACCTAATGTACTATTGCTTGGTGCAGTGCCCCTGTAGTGTATTCATTACATTGTGGCAGCACATATTTTAATTTATTTTTTTTTCATTACTCAGTGAAAGGTGCATGTCAGCTAATCAGATGAAAATAGCTTTGTTATGTAATTTATACAGTTTAATATGCATACATTTTATCATTTAAGTATTTAACATCTTGGCTGTCTTTCAGTGGTGGTTGAATAAATGTGTATGGAAATTATCATAAGGGATAGGAAAACAATAAAAGTGAGATGTTAGCTATATTGCAGTTATTGCATAATTACTTCTAGGTAATTACAATTCACTTGGGCCATCAGGTCTTCCTAGACTATGTGCATCATTATAATAATGTTTATCGTACATTTTTAAGAACTAAGAAGATGATTCCTTATATCTGGAGGGTATCTAAAGCATCAAAATGATTTAACGTTGTACGCATTATAAAATGAGCAAATGTTTGCACGAAAGTTGTAATATTGCACATAAGGATGCAAATGATTGGAATGATGACCTCCAATCCCAAAATTCTCCTTAGCTGACATGTGTGTCAGTGCAAAGCGACACTCATGGCTGAGGCTGCCAAACTGCCACTTTCTGTCTTCTTTATTCACACATTACGGGTTTTAAATTTAACGTATGAAGGGCTTGAAACAGACATTTGTCTCCATGTCGAACAATTCTTCCTCACTATCATTATTGCGGCTGCCCGTCACTCACACATCATTCATGCCAGCCGATCCTTTGTGTAAATCGCATGTGAGCACATCCTTAAGTGTAAATAGAGACTTTGTTTGTTGGATTTTTAAATTCTGTAATCATTCTATACAATAATTATATTTAGTTTTGTTACACTGGATGTTTCAAATTGAATTACAAAATTTGTAAATGCTATGCTTTCATAAAAACTCTCACATAAAAACTTGATATTGAAAGCAACAAATCATCATGCATTCTGTTGATTCACCTACTGCTGAATCTCATTTGAACATAACTACTACAAATTACACAACCGTAAAGTCATCATGGGCTCTACGAATTACTGCATACAAATTACAGGGAAGTCAACAATGAACATAAGTACCGAAAGCTTATTAATAATAACACAGAGCATAATTTTACCCAAATCACATACAGGTGAGCAGAGTTTCTTTCTAGTCACTGTGACTCCATGATTAGTGTAGATAGTCAGAAAGGAGGCCCTCCGTTGTAATGGCGTGATCCCGTCACACTGACTTTTCAAAGTTAATCCCCAAACAGAGCAGGACTCCAGCCCTGCTGTGTTACTTGGGATGTTTGCCATGTGCTGTGTTCATAAACAAAGGGCAGGTAAGAAAGAGTGAAGAAGAGGAAGGGTGAGCCCCAAGCAGTGTTTGAAAGGGGTTTCCGACCCAGATACAGGACTAACCTAGTTAGACCAGAGCTGCTGGCACTATAATAAAGCCTTTAATAGAGAGACTGCCTCTTTTTACCTTATTTGGGGTAGCACTAAATCCCCTTTTATTGTAGCCTGCACAGATGTTAGTGAGCGATCCATTCGTATAATCACACTGGAAGGTGGTGCGGTACATTTGTCTCAAGCTGAAAAACAAATTTGGCATCTGAGATATAAATATATGTTTTCTACGGTTTGAAGTTTTTTCTCTGATTTTCCGTTAAGCAAGCATATAAGTTACCTGTCACTTTGACTTAGATAAACAGCCATCAGGGTGTTTAGCTCCCATACTGAGAGTTTTATGTCATTACTGAGTTAGTTTACTATAATTGTGGCGCATCTGCTGGATCTAGACAAAATTTTAGGCTATATTATGGGCTAAATTATTCTCGTACCTCTGACCTAATAACACTATCTGTTTTCTTTCATCAGAGGAGGGCGACATCTTTGAATATTGCAATATAGTAAACATCAAACATACATAAAAATAAACACAGTTAACTTTTTGATGTAAAAACACCCTGTGCGGTAGCCGGCGATAATGCCCAAGTAATGCATATTAATGTCTCAGGTGACCTTAACCCAATCAAATGCACTGCTGAGAGATAAAGGTAGCGAATTCAGCCTTGCAATGTCTTGTAGTTTTCTGGCCAAGCCTGCGATTACATAATGATGATACATGTTACTATGCTTTCTTTAACAAGCCTTCTTTCTGAAGTCTATTTAAAATTTCAGCGGCAATCAGAGAGATGCAACTGAGTAAAGGAGCACAGCAAATTTGATTTGCAGACAGATACAAAAAACATTGATGTTATGCATTTAATCTAATACCTTATAATAGCATTTAATTAATCCTTATACGTGAAATATTTAAAATCAAATAAAATAATAAAAGTAAAAAATCTTATTGTGCTATTTGGTCAGGACTATTATGCCTAATGCATGGTGGGAAAAAAAACAGGCATCATTTAAAGCCTGTCTGTTTAAGTGTAACTATGTGCTAAGGACAGCAGCTTCTAAAATGCATTCAGGGGTCAGCTAAAGTTCAGCGTGTGTGATGACTGATGGCTGGGGTGTGGGGGTCTGCTGCTGGGCCTTGTTCCCTCCTGCCCCGGCTGATGTGGCTCACAGCGGTGGTACGAGTTTGATGGATCGGCAGTCGGTGAAAGGAAATGTTTCCCGTGCTGCTGGGATTGGACATGGCCCTGCACCCCCCGCCCCCTCCCTCACGCCATAAGCTGCATTAAGGAGGGGGGCTGGGCTTGAAGGGAGAGGAAAAGAGAGAGGGGAGAAAAAAAGGTCGAAAGGCTAACGGCTCGATGATGTTAGTGCCCGTGATAGTTTGTTCAGAACTGGGAAATTCAAATGCAAATGTAGCTGTAATTAAAATACGACGTTGGTCCTTTTTTGTTATTGATCAAGCATAATTCTTATCGCACATAGTCATAGCTACTTCAGTTCTATTAATCATCAGTGCTGCACAACCAACATTAACCATTTATTTTAGAATTAAAAAGAATCATCAATGATTAATTTGATTCCATTGTTCTCCAGCCAGGTGTTGATTAAAGTGTACAAAAACAAGAGCCTAAAACCTAAAATATATTTCAGTTAGCATTGTGTGTGTACATTTTATTAACAGGCTGTACCATTTGTAATACATTTTCGCAAAGATGTTGTGGTAAATAATTCAAACAAATATACCTTAAAATAAACCACAAATTACCTCTGTAAATTTTATAGAACCCAAATTCCAAAAAGTTCCTTCTGGTGCATCACAAAATAGAATCCATTTCACACCACAGATTTTTCTCTAGCATCTCTATCTTGCAGCTCCATTCATTAAAAATGTGTGATTTTTTCAGGTTTTAAAATTAAACTAAAAAAATCCCAAATAATGGCATATTTTTTTATTTCAGTTTGTAGTTTATTTATTTTAATTCTATACAACGTGTATAAGAATACAAACAAAAGGTAATTAGACAAAACCAACAGCAGCGTGGTACAAAAAACACATTTCCTGGGTATAAGTTTCCAGCAGCCAAGCCCTTCATACAGGCTGGGAGCTGTTCTGGTTAAGCAAGTGGCCAGTTCTGGAGAGGGTACTGAAGGGACACTGCACTGTTGGAGACTCTGCTAAACCAGAATTGGTGCTGGGGCCATTCAACAGAATGTGTGCATGACAAACTCTGTAATCCTGGATAAATTCCCATTCAGGACTTTTTGGGAGACGAAGGTAATATAAGTTTCCCCCAGCCTACTGGTTTCAGTCACCTTTCACTATCGTCCAGAAAGCTGAGTACACATGTGTGTGCTATGCATTAGCAATTATGTGTTTGCAGGACTAATCCGTGAATTCTGTAAATAAAACATCAAATCCATCCAACAATCCATCCATCCATCCTACTTATGCTGAAGGCTGCCATGCAAATAATTCTTCTTCTTCTTAATAAATAATAATAATAGCTGCCCTGCTTTTCTGTGCCCTTCTTGCAGTGAGCAGCCTGGCATTCTGAGTAACTATGTCAAGACTGAGCATTTTGATGTTGTCTCTCTCTTAAAGTTACAGGGCCTGAATGCAGCATGCATCACTGTGCATTTGAGGGGGGTGGGGGTGGAGGTGTCCCCCCTCCCTCTCTGGAGAGCCAGCCCACATCCTGCATCTGTTGCGGGTGCCAGGTAGCTCCGCAGTGCCGCACCCACTGGCCACGCTCGTCAGACGCCATCACAGCGCTCCAGCTGGTGGGAAAGGAGCCAGCCGCCGCGTCCCCTGCTATAGGGAGGTGCTATACGGAGGTGACAGCACCTCCCCACACAGCTGGTCTGAGGTGCGGCCTGCAAAACCAAGCCTGTAAAAACAAATTCCAAACTCTCTGCTGTATCTGCGTGACCCGGCGACCTGCGTCTGACCTCCATCCCTCGCCACGCTCTGCTGGCCGATAAATAATCTTCAGTTGTGTGACAGTCCCCTTTAGCCTGCCGTTTTAATGCAGTTCTCCTTGGAAAGTCTGGGTGGGCCGTGATTATCTTCTCTGAAATTCTCTGAAAATCACTATCTCTGGCATCTCTTTAGAGAACACCATAGAGACAGCCAAAACGGCTCAGATACTCCACACTCCCTGACTTAAACTTTCTATAGTTCAGCTTCTCATTCTGCTTCACCACGCACAAGACCGCTATGGAGATCTCCCTGAACTATGACTCCTGTTAATTCATTTTGCCTTTTCATTAACACACAGCAGAGTAACTGCTAGCAGAACGCCTGGCCCTACTTGGATGAAATAAGGCCAATCAGCCTGTAATGAGGAAGGTAATATTTCCCCTGAGAGGCTGATTGGGCTCTTGTCAAATCAGCCCCCAATCCTGGCGTTTTCCTTCTCAGTTGTTGCTGCTCTAACCCTCTGTCCTTTCCATTCTCCTGGACCTGACCCCCCCACCCAACCCATCACCCTCCCTCCCCTCTGGCCTCCCCACCTTCAAGCCGCCCTGAAGGATTACGGACGGCTGTGTGCATGACGACTGGTACGTCTCCATAAATCTGAGCCGAGAGCCTTAAAGGCCTGAGGCCTGTCCGGGTTCACAGGGCTCAGAGTTCACAGAGACGGCACTCAACAGTCCGGCTGAAGCAAAACCACTCAGCCCAAATATAACGCTGGACGCTGTTTGGAGCCTTAATTATCACTTTGCTTTTGAAAAACACATTTCACACTGTCAAACAGTAGGAAATCTAAAGGTGCATTTATAAATCCATGGACATTGGCCTGTTTTAAAAAATAAAGGATGATAGAGGCTGGCATCTTAGATTTTAGATGAAAATAAACACTGGTCTGCCTTTATTGTACATTATTTGTTGCCAAAGACATGCAAAATATTAGGATTTGAACAATACAAAGAAATACAAATGGTGTTTGATGAGCAGCATCTTCAGCTTAACACATTGGTACATACCCACACACACATACATACACACTCAAACATTTAAAAGCGAAGGAAATATATTTATAACCAGACAGGTATCATGTAGGAAAAAACCATGAGAATTTTATGATAATTATCATATTATACTACACCCCAAATTCATTTAGCATTGTATCACTGACATCAGGATTACTCCAGGTAATGGATATACAGTGAAGATCTGGTTTTGGCGACATGAAGTTAATTACAGCTAAGAAAAAAAATATTAGAAAACGAACAGATCGAAAAGGGTAGAAACAAAACCAAATGATGTGGTTAAAATCAAACGATTTCAGTTTCTTGCAGCTGATGTATCTAGAGTTAATTAGTGTTACTAGAATCACTGGCAAGTAAGTGAAAATAGGTAAAAAATAACACCAAAAATGCTAAAAGTTTGAACTGACAATATCCCCAAAACACACTGCAAACTTTATACTTTAACAAGCTTTTATAACCTTTGCGATGAGTTTTTGTCTACTTGACCTGTGATCCATTTAATTAATGGAAAACATAATTAACATGTCATAATTTGAATAAAGATTTTTGACAGAAATTATTTCGCATATCTAAAACCATGGTAATTTAATCTGCTCCCCATGCCCTCACACGACCTTTTCGTGATTATGTTTTGAAAATTGTTTTTTTTCCCCCTCCTTATCTTGTCACATGTTTCATTAATACTCGTTTCCTATTTCAGCGGATGAATGAGAGGCCCAGCTTTCTCACAAGAGGTGTTTGTCAGTTTACAGAAGATCACATGACCTTCCAGCAGATGGCTATATGGAGAGCCTTGGATCACGTCTGCTGTCTGTGTGGTCCTACTTCTTCAGTACATGCTATTCCCCAGCTCCACACCTCTGCTGCTAACAAGAGAGTGTGATCTGCAAAGGAGAACAGTACAGAAAACGTGTTTTCTTATATTTATTGCAGTGTCAAGAATGGGGACTAAGAGTAGGGACTAGTGGGATATTGAATACCGACTCTTCCCTCCATGATATATTTACATTTGAAACCCAGATGAAACCCAGCATGTAGACTGGGGGTTGTGACCTTTAATCCATGGAATTTGTGAAACAGATCTTGTAAGAAACAGAACAATGCTGTTTGACCAGAGTTTTAAGAGAAATTTAGGAGAAGGAAATCATAAATTAAAAGTATGAACACAGATGTGGCCTACCTCTAATTACCATGCTCATTTTACAGTGATAATAATTTATTACTATTAGGACATTTGGCCCCCACAATGTAATGTATGTACATAACCCACACGAACACTGAAACACACACACATACACACACTATATATATATATATTTGTGCGTGTATGTGTGTGCACGCATGTGTTTCAGTGCTTGTGTGGGTTATGTACATGCATTACATTTTGAGGATGTGATGTGTATGAAATATATACATATGTATTTATACATATATGTACGTATATATACATATATACACATATAGTTCTATTATATACGTGGCTCTGTTGTACCTTATAATTATAGTACCTTATCATTAAATTTAACGAGTATTCTCAAAGCTTGTCCTCATTAAGCACAAAAGTGAAAAATGCCACCTCTTATTACCACAATAAATATACCAATTATTTTTTGTTATGTAAGTCTTAGCATTAACAGCTTAAGAGCATCATGAATGTATGAGACTAATGACGTCTGCATAGCCAAAATATCACTATTAAAAATAGATACAACAATGCATGGCGACACAGAGAATCAGGGTGACATATTTTCCTCAAGTAAAGATTTTTGGCGTTTTCAAATGTCAACAAATGTCAAATCCTGCAATAATACATGAGCAGCAATCACTGTTTTGTTTCTCCTGCACTGTTGCCCAGATGCAGTCCAGAAGCAGGAGTGTGTCAACGCTACAGGAAGCTAACAGATGATGTTCGTTCAGTCCATCTAAGGTAGCAACATCGTAACAACATTAGTCGGTCTGAACATCTTTACAATACGATGCTAAGTGCATCACGTCTCCTTAAAGTAGAATGGGCACGTACCACACCAGGCCAATTTGGCGCATGGAGGTCTTCCAGTGGTGAAAACGAGGCCACTCATGTAAAGAGAAGTTCAGCACAGACAAGGCTAACAATGACTGATTCTCTTGCTAAAAGTCTGTCGACTCTAGGGGATGTCTATAATGTAATTTCTCTGGAACATCATCTATCCTAACCAATAGACAAGTGACCGCTTTTTGCCCTGGGGTCATACAAAGTTCTAGATGAGGTGCTGTGAAAGTATGTCTAACACACACATGTAGATGAAAAGCTGTAGACTTTCAGTAGCCTTTCAGCTTTGACCTGAGGTCAAAGGTCAGACTTCTGTTCACAGACTCAAGTCAAGACTTGTGTGCTCAAGTCAAGGACTTGAATCTGAGTGTTTATTTCTTAATACGTTGATTGGTTAATGCAGTTGTAGAACAATCAGCTGGGAAACTCATACTTTAATGCAAGATAAAGTACGCCATGCATAAACATACGGTTGAATCTTCTAGGTCTTGTTCTTGTGATTTACACCTTGAGACAAACTGTGATGGGATTTTATTCTGCTGCCAAAAAGACAGAAGAAACAGAAAGAAAGAAAGAAAGAAAGAAAGAAAGAAAGAAAGAAAGAAAGAAATGACGTACGGATGAAGGGAGAAGGGCTTCGTGTCAAAGATGGGTCAGATGAGGTGAAATGGGAGGGATGAGGGTGTAAATGGCGCAAGGGGGTGTACACCAATACCACAGATATGTTTTAGGAAGTGGAGGGGGCGCGTTGCCAGAGTTCAGCTGAGTATCAAACAGAGACAAAAACAATTTCTGCCAATAACGAAGGCCAGATGAAGGATGTTTTAATATGTGCTGCAGCTTCATGGTGGAGAGATTGACAGTGATGGAGACAATGTCAGCTTTTTCACTCTAAATGTCACGCGTCGTCTGCTGGCTGTTCTGTCAGCTCTTGGCTCTCTGGTTCAGGCTACTCTGCCTCATTGATTACAGCCTTTGTTTTTTTTTTTTGTTGGTGGGGAGGGATTAGAGCAAGAAGACACTGTAATTCAAGAATGGATTGCTGTTTTTCGAAGGAACAACGTTGCAATGGCCATATTTCTTTTTCTCACTGGTGCCTCAGAAACAGGCGGCTTGCCGCTGTCAGATAAGGCCCTTCCGAGTCGGCAGTATCATTCAGAGTGGCTCTTCATCCACATTACATTAAATTTCATTGGTTTTCTAAACTATGAACTGGAAGACATTAATTAATCCATTGCTGATTTTGTATCTATTTCTGAAACAACAATGGCAACAACAGCAATCATTATTATTTGTATATTTTCTTAGTTCAGGTTGTATGTATGATTGCAAATGTGAATCAAGACTTCTTTCAGACTAAACAAGTACGAGAGCTTGCTATCTGCAATGCGTCTGCAGCTGTCAGACACCCTGCTCCCTCTCCCATTTATAAATGACTGCTTTGTTTACCCCCCTGACATTTCGTGGAGGACTTGTGACTCTCAGCTTCTGTATGTCCTCATTGTGATCGTGAATATTTCGGGACTCACCCAGTGATCCCTACTTCCTGTTTAGGACGCCCCCCCCCCCCACACACACTGCTGACAATCATCAATGTCTGTTTTTTTCAATTTGTTTAAGTTCTCTTTAATCAGGGAGGCATTTGTGTGCTTGGGTGGGCAAGGGCTGCCCCCCGAAACGTCGAACTGCTAACATTAGTTTGAGGGCTGATAACTGACTTGTTTTGACACATCACAACAAAGTGGCCTATATTTTACCTTATTAGGTAAATCGTAATAAGCTGTCCTGAATGCTTACAGTTTTTTTGTGATTCATTCACTTGCCTGTAAAGAGCTTCAACAGAAAATGATGCAATAGGAAACAAAGCAGCCAAGGCTGTTCTAGAGAAAAACAATCCCCTCTTGCTATGAGTTATGTTTACCATGGTTCTGTCTGAAAAAATAAAATAATAATAAAAAAATAATATAATAATAAATAAAAAATGAAGTTACTGCCAAGCAATAGCTCTATTAAAAATAAACACGGTTCATTCTGCATTCTGATTTGCTGGCTGGGTTCTTGCTCTGTTCTTTTTTCACCTGAAATCGGAAATCAATAACAAAACACCTCCATTGTTGAAATGCTCTGCATGGAAAATAAATGTAAAATAAAAAGAAAATATTAAGAGAAATTAAAAGGGCCGACTGTTTCCAGTAGCTCATAGAAATATTATTTCCTCATGCTGCTATTGTAAAAATATTTTTATTTGTTATTCTGGAAATACAGGTATACAGTAAAAAGTGTTTGAAGTCTTATATTTGGTCAATAGTGGAATTTGCTTGATTGGCAATAACCTTAAGCAGACATTTTCTGTGGCTGCTCATCAGACCTTAGCAGCAGCTATGATGTATCTCTGAGATGTCTTGTATGATCATACTGCTCTAGATATCATCACAGCATTTCAAAGGGATTGAGGTCACAACTTCTTGGCCATTCTAAAAAGCTTTCTTCTGTTTTGGCAACTCATTGCTGACTGACTCCTGTTTTTGGATTATTGCAGTGTTTATGACCTAGCTTCCTCAGTGTTACAAATTACAGATAGACCCCCTGAGATTCTCTTGTAAAAATAACCAGATACAACATTTCTTTGGTCCATGATCAGTCCATGATCACAAGTCATTCACAAGGTTTCCAACTGTTGTGCATCTGGCATGACACTTTCTCAAAGCTTTCATACTCTTACACAAGAAATTTTATGGCAAATCTATATTATTCCACTATCAAATTAAATTTAGCTATAGCAAAAGTGTTGGGGTAGTTTGCAAAGCCAACAGATTATTTACAAGTTAATCAAACTGTTACATATATGTAAACATGTGTGTTTGTGTATGCAGACTTGTCTCAAGTTGAATGTCTCACTCCAGACAGCTGCCCAATGCTGGCAACCCTGCATTTCATGCCCATTCAGTCTCCATCATGTTTACAATTGGAGTGAGTTGTTGCAATTGGAATCCAGTGTTTCATCTGCTCCAAAGCAATACTAGTCAACCTATGAAGCAACATAGGCAGCCATCTAGGATGCCATCTTCTGAGGGGGCAAGTTAATTTTGCTTTGTCTTCACTGTGAGGCGCTGGCAGTGAAGCTTGCCTACAGCGGCACATGAGCTTTGACCGGAACATTTGTCTCTTCTGTTCACATAACGTGGTTCCAGTAGTGCTGTATAGCATCTAGGTCAGGGGTCTCCAGCTGCAGTCCCACAGAGCCCCAACTCTACACAGCTTCATTCTTTCCCTGTCCAACTGTACCTGATTCAACTCAACTAAAGGGTGGTAATTATCAAAGCTGAATCAGATTAAATGAGGGCAACTCCAAAAATGTGCAGGACTGGGGCTGTCTGGGACTGAGACCACTGATCTAGGTGGCCCTTGGCAAGCTTGAGATGGTCAGCAATATTTTTTGGAGAGGATTGGTGTCCTTCAGTGGACCTCCATACTAGTCTTGTTCAGTTTTCCTCTTAGGTAGAACACAGACATTATCAAATGCAAGAGATAGCTGCAGATGCTAAGCAGCAACTTTTGGGTTCCTTGTCGTTTGTTTGAGGATTCTCTGGTATGCTCTCACACTGACATTTATATGATCTCTACTCCTCGGGAGTGTAGTAACGGTGCACACTTTCTTCTATATGGAAACTATTTATTTGTCTGACTGGACCGAGGTCCAAGTCTACAAATATTTGTGATGACTCTTATGAGCTTCAGTAACTCTTCTGAGATCCTCAGAAATCTGTTTTGATCGCGCTATTTTGCACTTGAAGAAAAATGTGTGGCAAAGCGCATGTAACCAACATTGTTTTTTTTTTTGGTTGTTGTTGTTGTTTGGCAGGGCAGGTAAATCTCACACCCAAATTGACTGAAACACCTGGGTCCAATTACCCTCTTTTGAAGAGGTTATCATCACATATTTTTTCCATCAATGGCTGTGATTGTTCAAACCACTATTTCAACAAAGATAGGGCATTGTAAATGTTATGTGGTGTTTGTTGAATGAGATTGTTTTTATTATTAATGCTTAAATGAAAATCAGATCTCATTTTAGGGACTATCATACAGAAAATCAGATCTCATTTTAGGGACTATCATACAGAAAATCAGATCATTGCTAAGAGTTGTCAAACTCCTTCTCAAACTATATTGAAATTATTTGAATATACTTTTGCTAATTGCTTCTGTGTGTAACCTGCATATAAAAATCTTATGTCCAATGATGTCAGTATATGTGTTTATGTGACATTGTCTGTCACAGTGCCTTATATGCTTAGCTATATCAGTTATTATACATAACAGGATGCACTTTTGCTTCAAGATATGTCCTTTATAACCCCTAATTCCTTATCCATTTTGGAAAATGTTTTTTTTTTTTGACAATCATCAACCCAGTGATGATTTACCTTCAGGCTAAAATATATATAGCTTAAAACCACCCCAACTTCTCCAAAACTTCTTCATACATTTTTGACTGTCAGATAAACTAAAGGCAAACTCACTGTATTGTGCCGTATAGTAAATTGTTATGCAATCATGCCTTTGTTGACTTCTTTGATTATTCAGTAAGATTTTAAAATACTCAGATACATTTTATTCACTTTTCACCTACTTACAGAACAACAAATCAGGTCATAAAAAAGTTCCAGATCTATTGTACATAGCTAAGAATTTAGATTTAAGTGACACTAAAGTTGTGTGGGCACATCTGTGCAAAAACTGAATTTTCCTTCTTTGTTGTAGGAATAATTACAAATGAAATAAAGAAACCCCAGTAATGGCCGCCTAGATGATTTTGGCCTATTGTGCTTATTCATGTTCAGGAAATATGACCAATTAACAGAAAACTGAACGCATAAGTGGCTTGACTGAGAAACACGGTTGATGGCTTATACAGAGAAATAGTTATACAGCTACCACTCTTTTAATAGAGTGAGCAGAATTAGTACATTTTTATAATTTCAGCCAGCTATAGTGTAGAGTATAAATACTTTGAAGTCCAAGCCTTTTCATGTTTTTGTGCTGTGCTTTGATGAGAAAAGAATTATGGGATGGGGGGGGGGAGAGTAATTTTATTCCTTTAAATATTCATGTATTTGTGAACAGATCAGGACATACATTAATAATCAGTTGAGGGCCAGTATGCTAACAGATATTTAGATAAATGGCAACTTGAATCTTAAAACCTGATTCATTATTTTAAAGTGATCTCTTGCTAATGGCTCATTTATAAAATCGAGGAGTTTGTGTACATATCACGCACCTATTGATGTGAATATCCATCCATCTTTCCATCTTATGACCTCTTATGCTGGTCAGTGTCATTATGGGGGTGGTAGCATAGGGTACAAGGCAGGGGTACAGCTTGGAAGGGATGCCAGAGCACACACACTCACAGTCATACACCACAGGCAATTCAGGAACACCAAACAGACTAACTGTATGTCATTGGACTTCAGGAGGAAGCTGGTGGGTAGGTGAAGCCCAACACATGGAGACCAGACAAGCTGCACACAGAGCAGAGCAGAGGTGGGATTGGACCGCTAATCCTGGAGGTGTGAAAACATTGCAACACACTGGACCATTGTGCCATGTGCTATGTTATTAATCTCGTAATATTCAACTCAATAGGTTGCGGTTAAAATCATTGTATGCATAGATAAAACCCATGAAAGCTTACTAACAGATTGTCAAGAAGATATATCAAAATAACAAACATAGAAATGCAAAGTCTTTGCTTCAACAAGGACAAATCTCACTCAGCTAGATTTATTTTTTTGAATATAGAAAATCAATGTTTTATTCAGACACTAGGCTTCCGACTTGTTAAACCTGAAATTTAAAATCTATTGGAATATCATATTTTCTTCCGAAAAGAGACGGGATTTAGATGAGCTGCATTTTAAACTGGTCTGTGGTGCTTGTTTACCCCACTGCCAGTGGTTTCCTGATCCGTCAGTTTTGCCGTGTGACATTTTGCAAGCGTAGAACCCCCCCCCTTGAACAACCGAGGCTGTATCGGGCCACAGGTGTAGGGAACTCAATCATGTGATGAGCCAGTCCTAAAAAATACCTTCCTGTCAAGGAGGAGATGTATCTGTCACTGCGTCAGAGGTCTGCTGTCCCGGCAGGGTAGCCCACATCCTCTGATAAAAATAGTGCATTAACATGGGGAGGATATGAACGAGAGGTGCTGATGCTGTGAGCAGGATTGATGAATCTGTGGTCCATCCATTAGCGGCATTATTCAGCCACTGTGGCTGAGGATGCTGCTGATGGGGCTGATGCATGGTTATTACAGGGTCATTATAAGATGTGCATTGGGTGTCCGACAAGTACACGGGCGGCAGTAGACGAAGACACATCTCCTGGAAGAAAATGCAGATCACTGTCAGATAAATCGCACTCTCCTCAACACTACGTGTAATGACTGCAATGTGTGATTTTGCGGAAATAATTATATATTTTTGTTTTTGCGTGCAGAGCTCTTGAAATTGAAATCTGTAATAGAATGAAAGCTGGCATGCAGAATAGGAGAAAAGATGGGGCACTTCCAGTAAAACACTATTACAACCTAGGTTAAAGACGGAAATTAACAAGCACCTCACCCGCATCAACAAGGCTGGAATTTTACCTTGAAGACACCCATGTGTGGGGGATCTGTAGGAGGAAGGTCTTTCCATTTTCAGTGTCTGAATGAGGCTCTAATGTTGAGCCCCAACTAGCAAATATTCGAGCATCTAGCACTGCTCCCAAAGTGAATAGGACAGAGCTGTAAGCTAAAAACCATCTATATACATGAATAAAATTCTCTTTTTTTTCCATTTACAAGATGTGTCATGAGCATCAGATATTTCAATAGGCATGCATTCAGTTTGAGAATTTCATACATTACAACAGCTATAGTCCAGAGCTGCTTTACCTAAAACCATCGTAATTCTGAGATCATCCTAACTTCACAGACTGAATTCAATTTGACGACCCTCAGACAGAACAGATCTCTGGGCTAGGCCCCTGACGTCTGACATTTGCATTCAAATTTCTTTATTTGATAGACACGTTTGTCCAGAGTGGCATCGAAGTGAAGCATAGGACACGAAACAATACAATGTGAAGAAATTATTTACGGTACTTGCCACTATACAGCTTTTTAGAGAGCTTGCACCTTAGCCTTGCGATGCTAGTTGCTAGCCTGCATGTCGGTGTGATGTTTCGCATGTATTGCAGATCGCACCTTAAGCACTGCAGCACCGGAACTGGAGACCACGGATTCTATGAAAAATCAAGCCTCACAGCATCAAACACTGTAGACGTCATTCCTCCAAAGCTCGCGCCGGCGATTATGCCCTACGCCGCGGGGGGCTACATCCTGGGCGGCTCGCGAAATAAATCAGGGCCCCACTCCGGCGATGGCCTGTAAACGATGCAGAGCTGGCGCAAGAGTGGCAGAGGGAAGGGCCCCGAGCGCTCAGCATCTGGTACTGAGCCTCATAGGGAGAAAGTGAGCCGCGGTGGGGGGCACGTGGCCGGGAGCATGTAGGGGAATGCAGGAGAGCAGTGCGGCACGGGTGGTTCGGTCCACGGTGCGGCTCGGTCGTATCGCAGGGCGACGGTGTAGAAGATGCCCGCAGAGTCCCGAGCCAAGCCCTTGGCTTGCATCACATCAGCGGAGTCCTGGCATCAGACAGACTATTGTAAGGAGTTTTTTCTTTCCTTTATTCAAAATGAAAGTGAGAGAGAGAGAGAAAGGGGGATTACTGGGTCATCGCATGGTTTGCGGTGGGTGGGATGCATGATGGGAAGGTTCTGATATTTATATCTGTATCTCATACTGAATTTGAATTTTTCCTGGAAAGAAAAATTGTACATGGTGTGTACAAAAACTTTGTCTGGGCTTTTACGTCATTTGTAGGCTCTGTTTTATATAGTAATGTAATAAAACCTCAAGATCCTTTCACTTTATGTGAAATAACTCTTTATTTGCCAGCAGTCTTTCCTTGTCTCCCGTAATAATCAGCCCTCTTTGTGGAAATTCAGCGCAGGCCTCTAACGGTGTCTGTTGATTAGCTTTATTTAAGCTGTTCATGTATATGTGTGTATGGATGTCAGTATGTAAGTCTTTGGGGGACTGTGGGTGTCATCTGTAAAGTAAGAAATTAGTGCTGATTAGTGGGATTGTGTTACTGATAACCCTTTGTTGTATAAATGAGATGCCTGTGTGTGTGTGTGTGTGTGTGTGTGTGAGTGTGAGAGAGAAAGAGAGAGAGAGTGCCCACATATCGAAGAATGCCTGCACAGCAAATGTGTGTGTGTGTGTGTGTGTGTACAGAGATACTCTGAGGCTTCTGGGAAAGCGGCTGGCTTCAGTTTGTGTATGTATATACATGCCTTCATTTTTCTATCACAGCGGATGTGTGAGGTGCCTAGGAGGCACGTGGGCGAGGGCCCGGCGATTCCTGATGCCTGTCCAGCTCTGACTGTCACGGGAGAATGTCAAGGTGTCAGCCGTGAAGTCCCCAGCACCGGATCCCGTCAGGTAGGGCTGTACCTGTGCATGGTGATGTGTTGGCAGTCAGCTCTGGGCTTTCGTACCAATGCCAGGAAAAAAAAAATAGCGCCTACACTGATACCTACAGTACTCTCATTTGTCTAAATTAAAGCATTATCATGGTCTATCATTTGCATCTAAATAATGCAACTATACAGTCCAGGTAATGTAAATTTAAGTTGCCAATATGGCAAAATAACCTTATATTAATTTGATATACACCACTTTGTTCCTAAATGTAACATGAGATTAATAAGTTGACCTGTAAATCTATTTCCTAACGTCATTGTATTACATTATACATGAAGTTATTTATGAAAGGCTTGATGAAAGGCTGAAATATTGAAACTGTTCTAAAGGGTTGCACAATGTTATTGGAAAATTAATTGAACATGTACATTTCAAGATGGTGTAAATATGTCACGGGGCCAGTGGATTATACTCCGGAGTCTCCTTTAAACAGACGCTTCCCACAAATCACCAGGATGTCCCTTCGCTCACTAAGTTGCCTGTATCATGTTCATTTTCTAGGTGGCAATAAATATTAAAATAGAATAAACGAAAGGGTGTCTGGCTGGGGTATCTGTTTGCTGTCGTTCTGGTTGCCACGGTAGCTGACTGACAACGCAGCTAGGAGGGCAGATATGAGAAAAGGGGGGCCGACTTTTTTTTTGACAAGTAAATTTAGCCTTGGGAAGGATGAACATGATATAGGTCCGGCTCCACAGCAGTGGTGATGCTCGTCAATAAATCAGTCAGATTTTTAATTATCGGACACATGACAGGAAGCCGTGACAGCCCCACGTCCGCAGGAGAGTCTTCTGTCAAAGCGGCTTTGAAACAGAACAGCGCTCAGAGACGAGAGCCACATGGGTCGTTAATAAGAACAGCCCGGATAGAGAAAGAGAGGGAGAAAAAAAGCCTCCAAAGAATATGGATCACACTGCACCCGCAGGTTCAAGATGGGCATTTAGCTTCTGAAGGTTCACAGAGTCCGGCCAGTGGAGTCGACCGAGGGTAGGGCCAGGTCTGTGGTAATGCTCGATACCATGCAAGGGGTACTGTAGGTGTTGTGTGTGTGTGTGCATGTGTGTGTGTGCATGTGTGTGTGCGTGTGTGTGTGTGTGATACTGTTCCGGCCTGGGAATTCCCAAAATAAACATGTCAGTCCGATCCCACGGAAAATATCTTTCAGCTATAGGTGAGCACATTCCCTTGGTGGTGTGGTTCATGTTTCTGATTCGAAGAAGTAGCTTTTTTTCCTTCTGGGAAATTGAAAGTAACGATACATCAAAATGAACAAATTGACTTAATTCATTTTACTTCCGAGAATGAATCCTGTTCATCGAGCTCTTGCTGCTTCGCACGCGTCCCACTGGGAGAGAGCTAGCTGACATTATTTAAGCTGCGCGCCACTACAAACCTAATCGCTCCAAGCCAACCCGCAGCCTGGCCACTCCCAGCGTGTGCTCGTGTTTCCTGTCTATGACTTCTTTCACCTAATTCATCTTGGCTTTAAGCAGATGCATTTGTGCCAGCTAATCTTAATGTACACTTAGACTGTTTATTGTGATTATGAGCAGGATTTCAAAAAAAGATCATTTAAACAGTATTACACTATGCCAGCTAATCCCAGGCCACATAAATAGACTACCTCAGGCAGCACAAGGCCCAGGGAACCCACATTCACCCACTACGGGCATTTTAGGGATGTTCACCCAGCTGCATGACTTTGGACTGCAGAATGAAAATGGAAGAAGGATGCAAACTCTAAAGACACAGAGTCACTTGGAAAGAGTGAAGAACTCCTTCAATTCTTCCCCAATGATGTGCATCATTCAAACGTTACAGCCGAGAAAGGCCTTGCTCACATCGTGTTTAGCGTCTTCCAATTGCTCCACACAGATCTACAGTTTTTTCAACTCAAATGTGAGCACTGGGAGTTTCAGAAGTGATTCACTACCGATCAGACCACCAATCCTTCCAAACCCTAGGGGAAAATGTGCAAGCAGATCTTAGTGTGAGGAGGTAGGTAAGAAGCTACAACCCATATCATTTCCTACACTGAGCTTCTCTCTCCTGCAGTGTAATTTATGAAAGGACACAGCTGTTCCATGCTAATTCGTCAATAGCGATCTGACATCCTGGAATGCAGGCGGGCAGCCATGGTCTTCCTCTGGCAAAAAAACGGGACAGATTTTAGAACAAACTGAAAAATGGGATTCTTTGTGTTCTGGCTGGGGCCCAGAAATGTCTTTGTGGTGTAGACCACTTGGGGAATGTCCAAAACACTACTAGTCAGAGGGGAGAGTCAAACAACTTCCAAAACAGGATGAGAAACTCAAAGAAAGTGACAAATGTAAATAATCAGAACAAAATAAGGGGAAACAGTCCAGCGATACTAAGGCCTAGTTTAAGAACAAAGACTGTTAAGTATAACAATTCTAAAGCATGTTAACAACCTATGGGTCACATATAATCCTGGATAATATTTTCGCAGTCAGACTGGTTAGAGATGGTGAGGGATTAGGCAAACCGCCGTATTCTACAAGGCTTTTAAATGTATATGTTCTGGAAACCTTCAGGAATCAAAAGGAATCCAATGATTAAAAGGAAAACTTGAAATTCAGATGAAATTTTAAATATTAAATGTATAATATCAGATCCAGAATAATCACTTTTAACCCATTGCCAGATAGATATTGAGGGATAAAATGTTGTTAAGACTAATAAAACAGTCTGTATTTATTAATATGACCAGAGGATAAAAAAAGCTAATTGGAATGGCGGTGTGCACTTTTTGGATGAACAGATGTAGAACCATGATTAAAATACCAAGATAAACGGATCTGTGTCATTCGGACACACAACACATCACTGAGTTCACAGCTACATGGGATACATGGTTGGTATGAGCTCCATCATGCTTTCTGCCATCCAACCCATGCTATTTATGTATGTTGCAAAAGCCTGTATAGAGTGCACTATGAGCTTATATATGGTGGAAATATGGCCATATGTGGCAAATAGCGGACAAAGCTATAAATAAAGACAACTCCATCACAAGATCTGTGTATGGTGTGTA